>CM024804.1:0-422029 GCA_014281875.1 Nibea albiflora
TTGTTGGAGTAGCAGTTGTTGTTGGAGCAGCAGTTGTTGTCGCAGCAGCTGTTGTTGTTACAACCGTAGTTGTTGGGGCAACTGTTGTTGTTTTGTCCCGACAGTGTCACAGCAGTAGGTGTTGGAGTAGCAGTTGTTGTTGCAGCAGCCGTAGTTGTTGGGGCAGCTGTTGTTGTTGTCCCGACAGTTGTCGCGGCAGTAGTTGTTGGAGTAGCAGTTGTTGTTGGAGCAGCAGTTGTTGTTGGAGCAGCAGTTGTTGTTGCAGCAGCTGTTGTTGTTGCAGCCGTAGTTGTTGGGGCAGCTGTTGTTGTTGCAACCGTACTTGTCGGTGCAGCTGTTGTTGTTGTCTCGACAGTTGTCACAGCAGTAGTTGTTGTTGGAGCAGCTGTTGTTGTTGCAGTCGTAGTTGTTGGGGCAGCTGTTGTTGTTGTCCCGACAGTTGTCGCGGCAGTAGTTGTTGTTGGAGCAGCAGTTGTTGTCGGTGCAGCTGTTGTTGTTGTCCCGACAGATGTCGCGGCAGTAGTTGTTGTTGGAGCAGCAGTTGTTCTAGCTGTAGTTGTCGGTGCAGCAGTTGTTGTTGTCCCGACAGTTGTCACGGCAGTAGTTGTTGTTGGAGAAGCAGTTGTTGTTGCAGCAGTAGTTGTTGGAGTAGCAGTTGTTGTTGCAGCCGTAGTTGTTGGGGCAGCTGTTGTTTGTTGTCCCGACAGTTGTCGCGGCAGTAGTTGTTGTTGGAGCAGCTGTTGTTGTTGCAACCGTAGTTGTCGGTGCAGCTGTTGTTGTACCGACAGTTGTCACGGCAGTAGTTGTTGTTGGAGAAGCAGTTGTTGTTGCAGCCGTAGTTGTTGGAGTAGCAGATGTTGTTGCAGCCGTAGTTGTTGGGGCAGCTGTTGTTGTTGTCACGACAGTAGTTGTTGGAGCAGCAGTTGTTGTCGCAGCAGCTGTTGTTGTTACAACCGTAGTTGTTGGGGCAGCTGTTGTTGTTGTCACGGCGTGCAGTTTTTTTGAGTAGCAGGTTGTGTTGGAGCATGCAGTTGTCATGTCGGCAGCAGCTGCTTGTTGGTACAACCGTAGTTGTTGGGGCAAAACTGTTGTTGTCCTGTCCGGACAGTTTGTCGCAGCAGTAGGTTGTTTTGGAGCAGCTGTTGTGTTGTTGCAAGCCATAGTTGTTGAGGCAGCTTTGTTGTTGACGCCCACCAGGTCGAATGTTGGGGTAGAAGTTGTTGTTGGAGCAGCTGTTGGTGTTGGAGTAGCAGTTGTTGTGCCAGCCGTAGTTGTTGCGGCAGCTGCCTGCTTGTTGTCCCGACAGTTGTCGCGGCAGTAGTTGTTGGAGTAGAAGTTGTTGGTGGAGCAGCAGGTGTTTTCGCAGCAGATAGCTGTTGGTTGTTGCATAACCGTATGTTGTCGGCTGCCCTGCAGCAGTTGTTTGTTGTCCCACCCAACAGTTGTCACGGCAGTAGTTGTTCTTGGAGAAGCCAGTTGTTTGTCCCTGGGCAGTAGTTGTTTGGGATAGTAGCGGTATGTTGTTTGGAGCAGCAGCTTGTTGTCGAGCGAGCTGTTGTTGTTACAACCGTAGTTGTTGGGGCAGCTATTGTTGTTGTCCCGGCAGTAGTTGTTGGAGTAGCAGTTGTTGTTGGAGCAGCGTTGTTTGTTTGCAGCAGCTGTTGTTGTTGCAAGCCGTAGTTGTTGGGGCAGCTGTTGTTGTTGCAACCGTACTTGTCGGTGCAGCTGTTGTTGTTGTCTCAACAGTTGTCACAGCAGTAGTTGTTGTTGGAGCAGCTGTTGTTGTTGCAGTCGTACTTGTCGGTGCAGCTGTTGTTGTTGTCCCGACAGTTGTCGCGACAGTAGTTGTTGTTGGAGAAGCAGTTGTTCTAGCCGCAGCTGTCGGTGCAGCTGTTGTTGTTGTCCCGACAGTTGTCGCGGTAGTAGTTGTTGTTGGAGCAGCAGATGTTGTTGCAGCCGTAGTTGTTGGGGCAGCTGTTGTTGTTGTCACGACAGTAGTTGTTGGAGTAGCAGTTGTTGTTGGAGCAGCAGTTGTTGTCGCAGCAGCTGCTGTTGTTACAACCGTAGTTGTTGGGGCAACTGTTGTTGTTCTCCCGACAGTTGTCACAGCAGTAGGTGTTGGAGTAGCAGTTGTTGTTGCAGCCGCAGTTGTTGGGGCAGCTGTTGTTGTTGTCCCGACGGTTGTCGCGGCAGTAGTTGTTGGAGTAGCAGTTGTTGTTGGAGCAGCAGTTGTTGTCGCAGCAGCTGTTGTTGTTGCAGCCGTAGTTGTTGGGGCAGCTGTTGTTGTTGCAACCGTAGTTGTCGGTGCAGCTGTTGTTGTTGTCCCGACAGTTGTCACAGCAGTAGTTGTTGTTGGAGAAGCAGTTGTTGTTGCAGCAGTAGTTGTTGGAGTAGCAGTTGTTGTTGCAGCCATCGTTGTTGGGGCAGCTGTTGTTGTCCCGACAGTTGTCGCGGCAGTAGTTGATGTTGGAGCAGCAGTAGTTGTTGGAGTAGCAGTTGTTGTTGCAGCCGTAGTTGTTGGGGCAGCTGTTGTTGTTGTCCCGGCAGTAGTTGTTGGAGTAGCAGTTGTTGTTGGAGCAGCAGTTGTTGTCGCAGCAGCTGTTGTTGTTGCCCCGACAGTTGTCACGGCAGTAGTTGTTGTTGGAGCAGCTGTTGTTGTTGCAGTCGTAGTTGTTGGGGCAGCTGTTGTTGTTGCAACCGCAGTTGTCGGTGCAGCTGTTGTTGTTGTCCCGACAGTTGTCGCCGCAGAAGTTGTTATTGTTGCAGTCGTAGTTTTTGGGGCAGCTGTTGTTGTTGCAACCGTAGTTGTCGGTGCAGCTGTTGTTGTTGTCCCGACAGTTGTCACGGCAGTAGTTGTTGTTGCAGTCGTAGTTGTTGGGGCAGCTGTTGTTGCAACCGCAGTTGTCGGTGCAGCTGTTGTTGTTGTCCTGACAGTTGTCGCGGAAGTAGTTGTTGTTGGAACAGTAGTTGTTGTTGGAGTAGCAGTTGTTGTTGCAGCCGTATTTGTTTGGGCAGCTGTTGTTGTTGTCCCGACAGTTGTCGTGGCAGTAGTTGTTATTGGAGCAACAGTAGTTGTTGCAGTCCTAGTTTTCAGGGCAGCTGTTGTTGTTCCGACAGTTGTCGCGGCAGTAGTTGTTGTTGGAGCAGCTGTTGTTGTTGCAGTCGTAGTTGTCGGGGCAGCTGTTGTTGTTGCAGTCGTAGTTGTTGGGAAAGTTGTTGTTGTCCCGACAGTTGTCGCGGCAGTAGTTGTTGTTGGAGTAGCAGTTGTTGTTGCAGCCATAGTTGTTGGGGCAGCTGTTGTTGTTGTCCCGACAGTTGTTGCGGCAGTAGTTGTTGTTGGAGCAGCTGTTGTTGTTGGAGTAGCAGTTGTTGTTGCAGCCGTAGTTGTTGGGGCAGCTGTTGTTGTTGTCCCGGCAGTAGTTGTTGGAGTAGCAGTTGTTGTCGCAGCAGCTGTTTTTGTTACAACTGTAGTTGTTGGGGCAACTGTTGTTGTTGTCCCGACAGTTGTCACAGCAGTAGGTGTTGGAGTAGCAGTTGTTGTTGCAGCCGTAGTTGTTGGGGCAGCTGTTGTTGTTGTCCCGACAGTTGTCGCGGCAGGCGTTGTTGTTGGAGCAGCTGTTGTTGTTGCAGCCGTAGTTGTTGGGGCAGCTGTTGTTGTTGTCCCGACAGCTGTCGCGGCAGTAGTTGTTGTTGGAGCAGCTGTTGTTGTTGCAGTCGTAGTTGTTGGGGCAAGTGTTGTGGTTGTCCCGACAGTTGTCGCGACAGTAGTTGTTGTTGGAGCAGCAGTTGTTGTTGCCGCCGTAGTTGTTGGGGCAAGTGTTGTGGTTGTCCCGACAGTTGTCGCAACAGTAGTTGTTGTTGGAGAAGCAGTTGTTCTAGCCGCAGCTGTCTGTGCAGCTGTTGTTGTTGTCCCGACAGTTGTCGCGGTAGTAATTGTTGTTGGAGCAGCAGTAGTTGTAGGAGTAGCAGTTGTTGTTGGAGCAGCAGATGTTGTCGCAGCAGCTGTTTTTGTTAGAACCGTAGTTGTTGGGGCAACTGTTGTTGTCCCGACAGTTGTCACAGCAGTAGGTGTTGGAGTAGCAGTTGTTGTTGCAGCCGTAGTTGTTGGGGCAGCTGTTGTTGTTGTCCAGACGGTCGTCGCGGCAGTAGTTGTTGGAGTGGCAGTTGTTGGAGTGGCAGTTGTTGGAGCAGCAGTTGTTGTCGCAGCAGCTGTTGTTGTTGCAGCCGTAGTTGTTGGGGCAGCTGTTGTTGTTGCAACTGTAGTTGTCGGTGCAGCTGTTGTTGTTGTCCCGACAGTTGTCACAGCAGTAGTTGTTGTTGGAAATGCAGTTGTTGTTGCAGCAGTAGTTGTTGGAGCAGCAGTTGTTGTTGTTGCAGCCGTAGTTGTTGGGGCAGCTGTTGTTGTTGCAACCGTAGTTGTCGGTGCAGCTGTTGTTGTTGTCCCGACAGTTGTCACGGCAGTAGTTGTTGTTGGAGAAGCAGTTGTTGTTGGAGTAGCAGTTGTTGTTGCAGCCATCGTTGTTGGGGCAGCTGTTGTTGTTGTCCCGACAGTTGTCGCGGCAGTAGTTGTTGTTGGAGCAGCAGTAGTTGTTGGAGTAGCAGTTGTTGTTGCAGCCGTATTTGTTGGGGCAGCTGTTGTTGTTGTCCCGGCAGTAGTTGTTGGAGTAGCAGTTGTTGTTGGAGCAGCAGTTGTTGGAGCAGCAGCTGTTGTTGTTACAACTGTAGTTGTTGGGGCAGCTGTTGTTGTTGTCCCGACGGTTGTCGCGGCAGTAGTTGTTGGAGCAGCAGTTGTTGTCGCAGCAGCTGTTGTTGTTGCAGCCGTAGTTGTTGGGGCAGCTGTTGTTGCAACCGTAGTTGTTGGTGCAGCTGTTGTTGTTGTCCCGACAGTTGTCACGGCAGTAGTTGTTGTTGGAGAAGCAGTTGTTGTTGCAGCAGTAGTTGTTGGAGTAGCAGTTGTTGTTGCAGCCATAGTTGTTGGGGCAGCTGTTGTTGTTGCAACCGTAGTTGTCGGTGCAGCTGTTGTTGTTGTCCCGACAGTTGTCACGGCAGTAGTTGTTGTTGGAGGAGCAGTTGTTGTTGCAGCAGTAGTTGTTGGAGTAGCAGTTGTTGGGGCAGCTGTTGTTGTTGTCCCGACAGTTGTCGCGGCAGTAGTTGTTGTTGGAGCAGCTGTTGTTGTTGCAGCCGTAGTTGTTGGGGCAGCTGTTGTTGTTGTCCCACAGTTGTCACGGCAGTAGTTGTTGTTGGTGTAGCAGTTGTTGTTGCAGCTGTAGTTGTTGGGGGCAAGTGTTGTGGTTGTCCCGACAGTTGTCGCGGAAGTAAGTTGTTGTGTTGGAGAAGCAGTTGTTTTTGCAGCCGCAGTTGTCGGTGCAGCTGTTGTTGTTGCCCCCACAGTCGATGTTGGGGTAGCAGTAGTTGTTACAGCCGTAGTTGTTGCGGCAGCTGCTGTTGTTGTCCCGACAGTTGTCGCGGCAGTAGTTGTTTTTGGAGTAGCAGTTGTTGTTGCAGCCGTAGTTGTTGGGGCAGCTGTTGTTGTTGTCCCGACAGTTGTCACAGCAGTAGTTGTTGTTGGAGTAGCAGTTGTTGTTGCAGCTGTAGTTGTTGGGGCAAGTGTTGTGGTTGTCCTGACAGTTGTTGCGGCAGTAGTTGTTGTTGCAGCCGCAGTTGTCGGTGCAGTTGTTGTTGTTGTCTCGACAGTTGTCACGGCAGTAGTTGTTGTTGAGTCAGCTGTTGTTGTTGCAGCCATAGTTGTTTGGGGAGCTGTTGTTGTTGCCCCCACAGTCGATGTTGGGGTAGCAGTTGTTGTTGGAGCAGCTGTTGTTGGAGTAGCAGTTGTTGTTGTAGCCGTAGTTGTTGGGGCAGCTGTTGTTGTTGTCCCGACAGTTGTCGCGGCAGTAGTTGTTGTTGGAGCAGCTGTTGTTGTTGCAGCCGTAGTTGTTGGGGCAGCTGTTGTTGTTGTCCCGACAGTTGTCGCAGCAGTAGTTGTTGTTGGAGTAGCAGTTGTTGTTGCAGCTGTAGTTGTTGGGGCAAGTGTTGTGGTTGTCCCGACAGTTGTCGCGGCAGTAGTTGTTGTTGGAGAAGCAGTTGTTGTTGCAGCAGTAGTTGTTGGAGTAGCAGTTGTTGTCCCGACAGTTGTCGCGGCAGTAGTTGTTGTTGGAGCAGCTGTTGTTGTTGCAGCCGTAGTTGTTGGGGCAGCTGTTGTTGTTGTCCCGACAGTTGTCGCAGCAGTAGTTGTTGTTGGAGTAGCAGTTGTTGTTGCAGCTGTAGTTGTTGGGGCAAGTGTTGTGGTTGTCCCGACAGTTGTCGCGGCAGAAGTTGTTGTTGGAGAAGCAGTTGTTGTTGCAGCCGCAGTTGTCGGTGCAGTTGTTGTTGTTGTCCCGACAGTTGTCATGGCAGTAGTTGTTGTCGAGTCAGCTCTTGTTGTTGCAGCGGTAGTTGTTGGAGTAGCAGTTGTTGTTGGGGCAGCTGTTGTTGTTGTCCCCACAGTTGTCGCGGCAGTAGTTGTTGTTGGAGTAGCAGTTGTTGTTGCAGCTGTAGTTGTTGGGGCAAGTGTTGTGGTTGTCCCGACAGTTGTCGCGGCGGAAGTTGTTGTTGGAGAAGCAGTTGTGTGTTGCAGAGCCGCAGTTGTCGGTGCAGTTGTTTGTTGTCCCCGACAGTTTGTCACGGCAGTAGTTGTTGTTGAGGATCAAGCTGTTGTTGTTGCAGCCATAGTTGTTTGGGCAGCTGTTGTTGTTGACCCCTCAGTCGATGTTGGGGTAGCAGTTGTTGTTGGGAGCAGCTGTTGTTGGAGTAGCAGGTTGTTGTTGCAGCCGTAGTTGTTGGGGCAGCTGTTGTTGTTGTCCCCACAGTTGTCGCGGCAGTAGTTGTTGTTTGGAGCAGCTGTTGTTGTTGCAGTCGTAGTTGTCGGGGCAGCTGTTTGTTGTTGTCCTGACAGTTGTCGCGGCAGTAGTTGTTGGAGTAAGCAGTTGTTGTTGGAGCAGCAAGTTGTTGTCGCAGCAGCTGTTGTTGTTGCAAGCCGTAGTTGTTGGGGCAGCCGTTGTTGTTGTCCCGACAGTTGTCACGGCAGTAGTTGTTGTTGGAGAAGCAGGTTGTTGTTGCAGCAGTAGTTGTTGGAGTAGCAGTTGTTGGGGCAAGCTGTTGTTGTTGTCCCGACAGTTGTCGCGGCAGTAGTTGTTGTTGGAGCAGCTGTTGTTGTTGCAGCCGTAGTTGTTGGGGGCAGCTGTTGTTGTTGTCCCGACAGTTGTCACGGCAGTAGTTGTTGTTGGTGTAGCAGTTGTTGTTGCAGCTGTAGTTGTTGGGGCAAGTGTTGTTGGTTGTCCCGACAGTTGTCGCGGAAGTAGTTGTTGTTGGAGAAGCAGTTTGTTTTTGCAGCCGCAGTTGTCGGTGCAGCTGTTGTTGTTGCCCCCACAGTCGATGTTGGGGTAGCAGTAGTTGTTACAAAGCCGTAGTTGTTGCGGCAGCTGCTGTTGTTGTCCCGACAGTTGTCGCGGCAGTAGTTGTTGGAGTAGCAGTTGTTGTGGGAGGCAGCAGTTGTCGGTGCAGTTGTTGTTGTTCTCCTCCGACAGTTGTCGCGGCAGTAGTTGTTGAGAGTAGCTGTTGTTGTTGCAGCCATAGTTGTTGGGGCAAGCTGTTGTTGTTGCGCCCACAGTCGATGTTGGGGTAGAAGTTGTTGTTGGAGCAGCTGTTGTTGTTGGAGTAGCAGTTGTTGTTACAGCCATAGTTTGTTTGTGGCAGCTGCTGTTGTTTGTCCCGACAGTTTGTTGCGGCAGTAGTTGTTGGAGTAGCAGTTGTTGTTGGAGCAGCAGTTGTTGTCGCAGCAGCCTGTTGTTGTTGGCAGCCGTAGTTGTTGGGGCAGCTGTTTGTTGTTGCAACCGTAGTTGTCGGTGCAGCTGTTGTTGTCCCGACAGTTGTCAACGGCAGTAGTTGTTGTTGGAGAAGCAGTCGTTGTTGCAGCCGTAGTTTTTGGAGTAGCAGTTGTTGTTGCAGCCATAGTTGTTGGGGCAGCTGTTGTTGTTGCCCCCACAGTCGATGTTGGGGTAGCAGTTGTTGTTGGAGCAGCTGTTGTTGTTGTCCCGACAGTTGTCGCAGCGGTAGTTGTTGGAGTAGCAGTTGTTGTTGGGGCAGCTGTTGTTGTTGTCCCGACAGTTGTCGCAGCAGTAGTTGTTGTTGGAGTAGCAGTTGTTGTTGCAGCTGTAGTTGTTGGGGCAAGTGGTGTGGTTGTCCCGACAGTTGTCGCGGCAGAAGTTGTTGTTGGAGAAGCAGTTGTTGTTGCAGCCGCAGTTGTCGGTGCAGTTGTTGTTGTCCCGACAGTTGTTGTTGTTGAGTCAGCTGTTGTTGTTGCAGCCATAGTTTTTTGGGCAGCTGTTGTTGTTGCCCCCACAGTCGATGTTGGGGTAGCAGTTGTTGTTGGAGCAGCTGTTGTTGGAGTAGCAGTTGTTGTTGCAGAGCCGTAGTTGTTGGGGCAGCTGTTGTTGTTGTCCCGCACAGTTGTCGCGGCAGTAGTTGTTGTTGGAGTAGCATTTGTTGTTGCAGCTGTAGTTGTTGGGGCAAGTGTTGTGGTTGTCCGACAGTTGTCGCGGCAGAAGTTTTGTTGGAGAAGCAGTTGTTGTTGCAGCTGTCGGTGCAGTTGATGTTGTCCCGACAGTTGTCACGGCAGTAGTTGTTGTTGAGTCAGCTGTTGTTGTTGCAGCCATAGTTGTTTGGGCAGCTGTTGTTGTTGACCCCACAGTCGATGTTGGGGTAGCAGTTGTTGTTGCAGCAGCTGTTGTTGGAGTAGCAGTTGTTGTTGCAGCCGTAGTTGTTGGGGCAGCTGTTGTTGTTGTCCCCACAGTTGTCGCGGCAGTAGTTGTTGTTGAGTCAGCTGTTGTTGTTGCAGCCATAGTTGTTTGGGCA
Organism: Nibea albiflora; assembly: GCA_014281875.1. Taxonomy (NCBI): domain Eukaryota; kingdom Metazoa; phylum Chordata; class Actinopteri; family Sciaenidae; genus Nibea; species Nibea albiflora. The sequence continues at coordinate 8,890 of CM024804.1, forward strand.
GCTGTTGTTGTTGACCCCACAGTCGATGTTGGGGTAGCAGTTGTTGTTGGAGCAGCTGTTGTTGGAGTAGCAGTTGTTGTTGCAGCCGTAGTTGTTGGGGCAGCTGTTGTTGTTGTCCCCACAGTTGTCGCGGCAGTAGTTGTTGTTGGAGCAGCTGTTGTTGTTGCAGTCGTAGTTGTCGGGGCAGCTGTTGTTGTTGTCCCGACAGTTGTCGCGGCAGTAGTTGTTGGAGTAGCAGTTGTTGTTGGAGGCAGCAGTTGTTGTCGCAGCAGCTGTTGTTGTTGCAGCCGTAGTTGTTGGGGCAGCCGTTGTGTTGTCCCGACAGTTGTCACGGCAGTAGTTGTTGTTGGAGAAGCAGTGTTGTTGGCAGCAGTAGTTGTTGGAGTAGCAGTTGTTGGGGCAGCTGTTGTTGTTGTCCCGACAGTTGTCGCGGCAGTAGTTGTTGTTGGAGCAGCTGTTGTTGTTGCAGCTGTAGTTGTTGGGGCAAGTGTTGTGGTTGTCCCGACAGTTGTCGCGGCAGAAGTTGTTGTTGGAGAAGCAGTTGTTGTTGCAGCCGCAGTTGTCGGTGCAGTTGTTGTTGTCCCGACAGTTGTCACGGCAGTAGTTGTTGTTAAGTCAGCTGTTGTTGTTGCAGCCATAGTTGTTTGGGCAGCTGTTGTCGTTGCCCCCACAGTCGATGTTGGGGTAGCAGTTGTTGTTGGAGCAGCTGTTGTTGGAGTAGCAGTTGTTGTTGCAGCCGTAGTTGTTGGGGCAGCTGTTGTTGTTGTCCCCACAGTTGTCGCGGCAGTAGTTGTTGTTGGAGCAGCTGTTGTTGTTGCAGTCGTAGTTGTCGGGGCAGCTGTTGTTGTTGTCCCGACAGTTGTCGCGGCAGTAGTTGTTGTTGGAGCAGCAGTTGTTGTCGCAGCAGCTGTTGTTGTTGCAGCCGTAGTTGTTGGGGCAGCTGTTGTTGTTGTCCCGACAGTTGTCACGGCAGTAGTTGTTGTTGGTGTAGCAGTTGTTGTTGCAGCTGTAGTTGTTGGGGCAAGTGTTGTGGTTGTCCCGACAGTTGTCGCGGAAGTAGTTGTTGTTGGAGAAGCAGTTGTTTTTGCAGCCGCAGTTGTCGGTGCAGCTGTTGTTGTTGCCCCCACAGTCGATGTTGGGGTAGCAGTTGTTGTTGGAGCAGCTGTTGTTGGAGTAGCAGTTGTTGTTGCAGCCGTAGTTGTTGGGGCAGCTGTTGTTGTTGTCCCCACAGTTGTCGCGGCAGTAGTTGTTGTTGGAGCAGCTGTTGTTGTTGCAGTCGTAGTTGTCGGGGCAGCTGTTGTTGTTGTCCCGACAGTTGTCGCGGCAGTAGTTGTTGGAGTAGCAGTTGTTGTTGGAGCAGCAGTTGTTGTCGCAGCAGCTGTTGTTGTTGCAGCCGTAGTTGTTGGGGCAGCCGTTGTTGTTGTCCCGACAGTTGTCACGGCAAGTAGTTGTTGTTGGAGAAGCAGTTGTTGTTGCAGCAGGTAGTTGTTGGGAGTAGCAGTTGTTGGGGCAGCTGTTGTTGTTGTCCCGACAGTTGTCGCGGCAGTAGTTGTTGTTGGAGCAGCTGTTGTTGTTGCAGCCGTAGTTGGTTGGGGCAGCTGTTGTTGTTGTCCCGACAGTTGTCACGGCAGTAGTTGTTGTTGTGTAGCAGTTGTTGTTGCAAGCTGTAGTTGTTGGGGCAAGTGTTGTGGTTGTCCCGACAGTTGTCGCGGAAGTAGTTGTTGTTGGAGAAGCAGTTGTTTTTGCAGCCGCAGTTGTCGGTGCAGCTGTTGTTTGTTGCCCCCACAGTCGATGTTTGGGGTAGGCAGTAGTTGTTACAGCCGTAGTTTGTTGCGGCAGCTGCTGTTGTTGTCCCGACAGTTGTCGCGGCAGTAGTTGTTGGAGTAGCAGTTGTTGTTGGGAGCAGCAGTTGTCGGTGCAGTTGTTGTTGTTCTCCCGACAGTTGTCGCGGCAGTAGTTGTTGGGAGTAGCTGTTGTTGTTGCAGCCATAGTTGTTGGGGCAGCTGTTGTTGTTGCGCCCACAGTCGATGTTGGGGTAGAAGGTTGTTGTTGGAGCAGCTGTTGTTGTTGGAGTAGCAGTTGTTGTTACACAGCCATAGTTGTTGTGGCAGCTGCTGTTGTTTGTCCCGACAGTTGTTGCGGCAGTAGTTGTTGGAGTAGCAGTTGTTGTTGGAGCAGCAGTTGTTGTCGCAGCAGCTGTTGTTGTTGCAGCCGTAGTTGTTGGGGCAGCTGTTGTTGTTTGCAACCGTAGTTGTCGGTGCAGCTGTTGTTGTCCCGACAGTTGTCACGGCAGTAGTTGTTGTGGAGAAGCAGTCGTTGTTGCAGCCGTAGTTTTTGGAGTAGCAGTTGTTGTTGCAGCCATAGTTGTTGGGGCAGCTGTTGTTGTTGCCCCCACAGTCGATGTTGGGGGTAGCAGTTTGTTGTTGGAGCAGCTGTTGTTGTTGTCCCGACAGTTGTCGCAGCGGTAGTTGTTGGAGTAGCAGTTGTTGTTGGGGCAGCTGTTGTTGTTGTCCCGACAGTTGTCGCAGCAAGTAGTTGTTGTTGGAGTAGCAGTTGTTGTTGCAGCTGTAGTTGTTGGGGCAAGTGGTGTGGTTGTCCCGACAGTTGTCGCGGCAGAAGTTGTTGTTGGAGAAGCAGTTGTTGTTGCAGCCGCAGTTGTCGGTGCAGTTGTTGTTGTCCCGACAGTTGTTGTTGTTGAGTCAGCTGTTGTTGTTGCAGCCATAGTTGTTTGGACAGCTGTTGTTGTTGCCCCCACAGTCGATGTTGGGGTAGCAGTTGTTGTTGGAGCAGCTGTTGTTGGAGTAGCAGTTGTTGTTGCAGCCGTAGTTGTTGGGGCAGCTGTTGTTGTTGTCCCCACAGTTGTCGCGGCAGTAGTTGTTGTTGGAGTAGCAGTTGTTGTTGCAGCTGTAGTTGTTGGGGCAAGTGTTGTGGTTGTCCCGACAGTTGTCGCGGCAGAAGTTGTTGTTGGAGAAGCAGTTGTTGTTGCAGCTGTCGGTGCAGTTGTTGTTGTCCCGACAGTTGTCACGGCAGTAGTTGTTGTTGAGTCAGCTGTTGTTGTTGCAGCCATAGTTGTTTGGGCAGCTGTTGTTGTTGACCCCACAGTCGATGTTGGGGTAGCAGTTGTTTTTGGAGCAGCTGTTGTTGGAGTAGCAGTTGTTGTTGCAGCCGTAGTTGTTGGGGCAGCTGTTGTTGTTGTCCCCACAGTTGTCGCGGCAGTAGTTGTTGTTGAGTCAGCTGTTGTTGTTGCAGCCATAGTTGTTTGGGCAGCTGTTGTTGTTGACCCCACAGTCGATGTTGGGGTAGCAGTTGTTGTTGGAGCAGCTGTTGTTGGAGTAGCAGTTGTTGTTGCAGCCGTAGTTGTTGGGGCAGCTGTTGTTGTTGTCCCCACAGTTGTCGCGGCAGTAGTTGTTGTTGGAGCAGCTGTTGTTGTTGCAGTCGTAGTTGTCGGGGCAGCTGTTGTTGTTGTCCCGACAGTTGTCGCGGCAGTAGTTGTTGGAGTAGCAGTTGTTGTTGGAGCAGCAGTTGTTGTCGCAGCAGCTGTTGTTGTTGCAGCCGTAGTTGTTGGGGCAGCCGTTGTTGTTGTCCCGACAGTTGTCACGGCAGTAGTTGTTGTTGGAGAAGCAGTTGTTGTTGCAGCAGTAGTTGTTGGAGTAGCAGTTGTTGGGGCAGCTGTTGTTGTTGTCCCGACAGTTGTCGCGGCAGTAGTTGTTGTTGGAGCAGCTGTTGTTGTCGCAGCCGTAGTTGTTGGGGCAGCTGTTGTTGTTGTCCCGACAGTTGTCACGGCAGTAGTTGTTGTTGGTGTAGCAGTTGTTGTTGCAGCTGTAGTTGTTGGGGCAAGTGTTGTGGTTGTCCCGACAGTTGTCGCGGAAGTAGTTGTTGTTGGAGAAGCAGTTGTTTTTGCAGCCGCAGTTGTCGGTGCAGCTGTTGTTGTTGCCCCCACAGTCGATGTTGGGGTAGCAGTAGTTGTTACAGCCGTAGTTGTTGCGGCAGCTGCTGTTGTTGTCCCGACAGTTGTCGCGGCAGTAGTTGTTGGAGTAGCAGTTGTTGTGGGAGCAGCAGTTGTTGTGGGAGCAGCAGTTGTCGGTGCAGTTGTTGTTGTTCTCCCGACAGTTGTCACGGCAGTAGTTGTTGGAGCAGCTGTTGTTGTTGCAGCCATAGTTGTTGGGGCAGCTGTTGTTGTTGTGCCCACAGTCGATGTTGGGGTAGAAGTTGTTGTTGGAGCAGCTGTTGTTGTTGGAGTAGCAGTTGTTGTAACAGCCATAGTTGTTGTGGCAGCTGCTGTTGTTGTCCCGACAGTTGTTGCGGCAGTAGTTGTTGGAGTAGCAGTTGTTGTTGGAGCAGCAGTTGTTGTCGCTGCAGCTGTTGTTTTTGCAGCCGTAGTTGTTGGGGCAGCTGTTGTTTTTGCAACCGTAGTTGTCGGTGCAGCTGTTGTTGTCCCGACAGTTGTCACGGCAGTAGTTGTTGTTGGAGAAGCAGTCGTTGTTGCAGCCGTAGTTTTTGGAGTAGCAGTTGTTGTTGCAGCCATAGTTGTTGGGGCAGCTGTTGTTGTTGCCCCCACAGTCGATGTTGGGCTAGCAGTTGTTGTTGGAGCAGCTGTTGTTGTTGTCCCGACAGTTGTCGCAGCGGTAGTTGTTGGAGTAGCAGTTGTTGTTGGGGCAGCTGTTGTTGTTGTCCCGACAGTTGTCGCAGCAGTAGTTGTTGTTGGAGTAGCAGTTGTTGTTGCAGCTGTAGTTGTTGGGGCAAGTGTTGTGGTTGTCCCGACAGTTGTCGCGGCAGAAGTTGTTGTTGGAGAAGCAGTTGTTGTTGCAGCCGCAGTTGTCGGTGCAGTTGTTGTTGTCCCGACAGTTGTCACGGCAGTAGTTGTTGTTGAGTCAGCTGTTGTTGTTGCAGCCATAGTTGTTTGGGCAGCTGTTGTTGTTGCCCCCACAGTCGATGTTGGGGTAGCAGTTGTTGTTGGAGCAGCTGTTGTTGGAGTAGCAGTTGTTGTTGCAGCCGTAGTTGTTGGGGCAGCTGTTGTTGTTGTCCCCACAGTTGTCGCGGCAGTAGTTGTTGTTGGAGTAGCAGTTGTTGTTGCAGCTGTAGTTGTTGGGGCAAGTGTTGTGGTTGTCCCGACAGTTGTCGCGGCGGAAGTTGTTGTTGGAGAAGCAGTTGTTGTTGCAGCCGTAGTTGTTGGGGCAGCTGTTGTTGTTGTCCCGACAGTTGTCACGGCAGTAGTTGTTGTTGAGTCAGCTGTTGTTGTTGCAGCCATAGTTGTTTGGGCAGCTGTTGTTGTTGACCCCACAGTCGATGTTGGAGTAGCAGTTGTTGTTGGAGCAGCTGTTGTTGGAGTAGCAGTTGTTGTTGCAGCCGTAGTTGTTGGGGCAGCTGTTGTTGTTGTCCCCACAGTTGTCGCGGCAGTAGTTGTTGGAGTAGCAGTTGTTGTTGGAGCAGCAGTTGTTGTCGCAGCAGCTGTTGTTGTTGCAGCCGTAGTTGTTGGGGCAGCCGTTGTTGTTGTCCCGACAGTTGTCACGGCAGTAGTTGTTGTTGGAGAAGCAGTTGTTGTTGCAGCAGTAGTTGTTGGAGTAGCAGTTGTTGGGGCAGCTGTTGTTGTTGTCCCGACAGTTGTCGCGGCAGTAGTTGTTGTTGGAGCAGCTGTTGTTGTTGCAGCCGTAATTGTTGGGGCAGCTGTTGTTGTTGTCCCGACAGTTGTCACGGCAGTAGTTGTTGTTGGTGTAGCAGTTGTTGTTGCAGCTGTAGTTGTTGGGGCAAGTGTTGTGGTTGTCCCGACAGTTGTCGCGGAAGTAGTTGTTGTTGGAGAAGCAGTTGTTTTTGCAGCCGCAGTTGTCGGTGCAGCTGTTGTTGTTGCCCCCACAGTCGATGTTGGGGTAGCAGTAGTTGTTACAGCCGTAGTTGTTGCGGCAGCTGCTGTTGTTGTCCCGACAGTTGTCGCGGCAGTAGTTGTTGGAGTAGCAGTTGTTGTGGGAGCAGCAGTTGTCGGTGCAGTTGTTGTTGTTCTCCCGACAGTTGTCGCGGCAGTAGTTGTTGGAGTAGCTGTTGTTGTTGCAGCCATAGTTGTTGGGGCAGCTGTTGTTGTTGCGCCCACAGTCGATGTTGGGGTAGAAGTTGTTGTTGGAGCAGCTGTTGTTGTTGGAGTAGCAGTTGTTGTTACAGCCATAGTTGTTGTGGCAGCTGCTGTTGTTGTCCCGACAGTTGTTGCGGCAGTAGTTGTTGGAGTAGCAGTTGTTGTTGGAGCAGCAGTTGTTGTCGCAGCAGCTGTTGTTGTTGCAGCCGTAGTTGTTGGGGCAGCTGTTGTTGTTGCAACCGTAGTTGTCGGTGCAGCTGTTGTTGTCCCGACAGTTGTCACGGCAGTAGTTGTTGTTGGAGAAGCAGTCGTTGTTGCAAGCCGTAGTTTTTGGAGTAGCAGTTGTTGTTGCAGCCATAGTTGTTGGGGCAGCTGTTGTTGTTGCCCCCACAGTCGATGTTGGGGTAGCAGTTGTTGTTGGAGCAGCTGTTGTTGTTGTCCCGACAGTTGTCGCAGCGGTAGTTGTTGGAGTAGCAGTTGTTGTTGGGGCAGCTGTTGTTGTTGTCCCGACAGTTGTCGCAGCAGTAGTTGTTGTTGGAGTAGCAGTTGTTGTTGCAGCTGTAGTTGTTGGGGCAAGTGGTGTGGTTGTCCCGACAGTTGTCGCGGCAGAAGTTGTTGTTGGAGAAGCAGTTGTTGTTGCAGCCGCAGTTGTCGGTGCAGTTGTTGTTGTCCCGACAGTTGTCACGGCAGTAGTTGTTGTTGAGTCAGCTGTTGTTGTTGCAGCCATAGTTGTTTGGGCAGCTGTTGTTGTTGCCCCCACAGTCGATGTTGGGGTAGCAGTTGTTGTCGGTGCAGCTGTTATTGTTGTCCCGGCAGTTGTTACGGCAGTAGTTGTTGTTGGAGCAGCAGTAGTTGTTGGAGAAGCAGTTGTTGTTGCAGCAGTAGTTGTTGGAGTAGCAGTTGTTGTTGCAGCCATAGTTGTTGGGGCAGCTGTTGATGTTGTCCCGACAGTTGTCGCGGCAGTAGTTGTTTTTGGAGTAGCAGTTGTTGTTACAGCCATAGTTGTTGTGGCAGCTGCTGTTGTTGTCCCGACAGTTGTTGCGGCAGTAGTTGTTGGAGTAGCAGTTGTTGTTGGAGCAGCAGTTGTTGTCGCAGCAGCTGTTGTTGTTGCAGCCGTAGTTGTTGGGGCAGCTGTTGTTGTTGCAACCGTAGTTGTCGGTGCAGCTGTTGTTGTCCCGACAGTTGTCACGGCAGTAGTTGTTGTTGGAGAAGCAGTCGTTGTTGCAGCCGTAGTTTTTGGAGTAGCAGTTGTTGTTGCAGCCATAGTTGTTGGGGCAGCTGTTGTTGTTGCCCCCACAGTCGATGTTGGGGTAGCAGTTGTTGTTGGAGCAGCTGTTGTTGTTGTCCCGACAGTTGTCGCATCGGTAGTTGTTGGAGTAGCAGTTGTTGTTGGGGCAGCTGTTGTTGTTGTCCCGACAGTTGTCGCAGCAGTAGTTGTTGTTGGAGTAGCAGTTGTTGTTGCAGCTGTAGTTGTTGGGGCAAGTGGTGTGGTTGTCCCGACAGTTGTCGCGGCAGAAGTTGTTGTTGGAGAAGCAGTTGTTGTTGCAGCCGCAGTTGTCGGTGCAGTTGTTGTTGTCCCGACAGTTGTCACGGCAGTAGTTGTTGTTGAGTCAGCTGTTGTTGTTGCAGCCATAGTTGTTTGGGCAGCTGTTGTTGTTGCCCCCACAGTCGATGTTGGGGTAGCAGTTGTTGTCGGTGCAGCTGTTATTGTTGTCCCGACAGTTGTCACGGCAGTAGTTGTTGTTGGAGAAGCAGTTGTTGTTGCAACCGTAGTTGTCGGTGCAGCTGTTGTTGTTGTCCCGACAGTTGTCACGGCAGTAGTTGTTGTTGGAGAAGCAGTTGTTGTTGCAGCCATAGTTGTTGGGGCAGCTGTTGTTGTTGTCCCGACAGTTGTCGCGGCAGTAGTTGTTGTTGGAGAAGCAGTTGTTGTTGCAGCAGTAGTTGTTGGAGTAGCAGTTGTTGTTGTCCCGACAGTTGTCGCGACAGTAGTTGTTGTTGGAGCAGCTGTTGTTGTTGCAGCCGTAGTTGTTGGGGCAGCTGTTGTTGTTGTCCCGACAGTTGTCGCAGCAGCAGTTGTTGTTGCAGCCGTAGTTGTTGGGGCAGCTGTTGTTGTTGGGGCAGCTGTTGTTGTTGTCCCGACAGTTGTTGCGGCAGTAGTTGTTGTTGGAGCAGCTGTTGTTGTTGCAGTCGTAGTTGTCGGGGCAGCTGTTGTTGTTACAACCGTAGTTGTCGGTGCAGCTGTTGTTGTCCCGACAGTTGTCACGGCAGTAGTTGTTGTTGGAGAAGCAGTTGTTGTTGCAGCCGTAGTTGTTGGAGTAGCAGTTGTTGTTGCAGCCATAGTTGTTGGGGCAGCTGTTGTTGTTGCCCCCACAGTCGATGTTGGGGTAGCAGTTGTTGTTGCAGCCGTCGTTTCTGGGACAAGTGTTGTGGTTGTCCCGACAGTTGTCACGACAGTAGTTGTTGTTGGAGAAGCAGTTGTTGTTGCAGCAGTAGTTGTTGGAGCAGCAGTTGTTGTTGTTGCAGCCGTAGTTGTTGGGGCACCTGTTGTTGTCCCGACAGTTGTCGTGGCAGTAGTTGTTGTTGGAGCAGCTGTTATTGTTGCAGTCGTAGTTGTTGAGTCAGCTGTTGTTGTTGCAACCGTAGTTGTCGGTGCAGCTGTTGTTGTTGTCCCAACAGTTGTCGCAGCAGTAGTTGTTGTTGGAGCAGCTGTTGTAGCCACAGTTGTTGTTCTAGTGATTGTTAGAATTAAGAAAAATGATATGATCCTTTCGATACCCATCTTGTCTTCTGTGGAAGATATAAAATCGAACAATAGAGTTACTTACCCGGCAAACTATTTTGAATGACATTTACTACTTTCTCACGTTATTACTTGATTTATGATGTTTTTGTTGGAATTCCTGTAAGAACACATTTTTTTAATCTGAATTTTTGCCATTTAGAACAGGGTATTTTAATAGATGACATCTAAACAGTAAAAAGAAACTCGTATAGAGCAGTGGTCCCCAACCTTTTTATCACCACGGACCGGTCAACACTGCACAAGTTTACTGTGGCCCGGGGGGGTGGGGTGGCCTCAGAGCGCTCTGAATCGTGAGTGGTCGCTATCGTTACCGTTACGCCGCGCAAGTGACCCATACATCACTGAGAGAATCATTTCTCAAAAATAAAAGGTTTTTCAAAATAAAAGATCGTCCATACTCAGATAATACATAAAACGGAAATAATTAATTATTTCTTGTGCGGCCCGATCGATGGACCGGTAAAGGCCTGCGGCCCAGGGGTTGGGGACCACTGGTATAGAGGGTATCGGGGGTACTCAATTATGCTTCTCATCTGCCTCCGTCATGTTTACAGAGCAGGTGTGGGCAGAGGCGGAGCGTTTTCCGACTCAAAGGTGGCACCAGCAGATACTGATTCTTCTTTTATTTAATGGTGGATGGCAATGAGAGTTTAAGGAGCATTACTGCCACCTACTGTGCTGGAGAGTGAGCTGAAGTTTCTTATTGGTGGAATCTGCGTTATTTTTTTCAATCATGTTATTTATTCAATCCCGTTATTTTTCTAGAACTAATCAAAATTAATGTAATAATTTGACAGCCCAATTAGTTATACATTGCAATTATTTTATATATACTGAAGCAGCATTGTCATTGTATCAACATTGACACTGTAAAGTCAACAACTCAAATCAAACAAAGAAAGCTATAATTCAGCGTCATGGTATATAGTACTTTTCTCGTCTTCTGACCACTCAAAGCTCTTTTATACTACATATCTCATTCACCCATTCACACACATTCATATACTAATGACATTGGCTGCCATGCAAGGTGCCAACTGCTCATCAGTTTTAAGACCTAACCATTCATACATATTCATACACCAATGGCACATCCTTCAGGAGCAATTTGGGGTTCAGTACCTTTTAGTATCTAAAAAATACATTTATAATAATAATAATAATAATAACAAATTATTGGCGGACTTGACTGCAATCTTCCGGATTAAAAGTCTATTTTTGGTAATAACCTTCCTCCATTTAGCGTACGCCATTGCACATTGACCCACCGTTTGACCTCTTTTCCCTCTCTTGTCTCCTCACTCCTTTATAATTTTCTCGCTGTCACTGTCACTGCCACTTTATTCAGTGAAGGCCCGCCCTACCCTGCCTGTGACTAGCTGACATTCTTGCCCTCGCCATGAACAGTCTTAGACCTCATGCCTACTTGACTCTAATGAAACTATGTGCTGGTACATTCTATCTTTGTGAAAGCAAAATCAAGTTCTGACAAACAAATACATATTGAGCTGTAGTGAAGTGGTAACAATAAGTAATGTCATGGAATGTGGAATTGTCATACATCTTGCCAAATATATTGAATGACTCTGATATTTTGAGTACATGATTATATTTGTAATGTGTCATTTGAAATGAATTTCAAATTATTATATTGAAAGAAATATTAAATAGATAGGTCTAAAAAACATACAGAGCAAAAAGGACCTGATTCAGATGACAATTATACTCTGTTTAAACCATCTAGATTTGATACTTTTGTAATGAATTCAGTTTCCTACTGTTTCCTCCTGTTTCTCCCACAGTCAATAAACCCTGACTCTTCCCTTCATTAATCAAGTGGTACACATGCTATGAACAAGAATCTAGCTTTAAATATTCCTTTCCTTGTTTTTTCCTCTTTCCTGACCTTTGTGTCTTGTGGTCAGCTTCACTTCTCCCTGGATTTGCATCTTACTGTCTGCCTGCCTGTTTCCAGCCCAGCTTAGGATCAACACACTCAGCCTTCATCTTACTGAATAACTGCCATTGTCCTGTTCTTGGGTAAAATAGTTATCTAGATAATACACCACTTTCCATGAAAGGACCACATTTCAATTTCCTCTAGCGAATGGAACCTGAAAATCCCAAATCCCTTCTTCAAATTTCACTCTCTGTGAGGAGACTATCCAGAAAAACATGCTGAAATGTCTTTGAGTAAAGCAGGAATTTGCAGGAATGCTACAAGTTGACCCTGCTATGGGGCAGCTCAGTTGATTGAGCAGCTGCCCCATATGTGAAATCCCAGGTTCAAATCCTGCATGTCATGTCCCCATCTCTCTCCCCACATTTCCTGTCACTTCAGCTGTATATCCAATAAAGCAAAAAAAAAAAAGGCCAACATTTTTTTTTAAAAACCCTGATATCTGACCAATGATGAAGGAATGTGTGTGTGTATATATAATGAAAAAATGTACTTACCCTTGAAATCATCAAAGATAAAGTCATAAATCCTGTTTCTGTTTGTTTATTTTGTGTTCTTTTTGTTAACTGAGTTCACAGCTGAACAGTGATAAAACCTTCCACCTTATGTGACAGTCCACATCTGTTAAAGCTTTTATATACTGGAACAGAAAAAAATGCTAATGAGCGTGACTCATGGGTGATGCATTTCTAAATACTGTGGCAAACCCAAATTATAAATTATAGAAGTTCCACCTGTCAACCTGTCATTTGGCGGTTACTCCCTTCTTTTGTCTTATGTTCATTCCATCTATTTGAATGTCGAAAGAAGTTCCACCTGTGTGACAAGTAACAACAAAGAAATTATGATATAGTGACGTGATAATGGAGCAGGAACAAAGGCAACAAAGGAAAACTAATTTATGATGATTTAAATAGACAAAGATATTGACCACATATTTTACATTATATTTGGCATTATCGGAGAATATAAATAGAATAAATAGAAGATCACATGTACATGGACACATTAAAAGAAAAGGGTTTCATCTTATCTTCCCAAGTGAGAACAAATCCAAATAGATGATATTTATAAGGCATTCTGTGAGACAAATGTATTCAATTCTTTTCCACCGCTGATTGCGTAACAAGAGTGTGTTAAAGCTGAACAATAGATTAACTTTAAAATCAGGTTGGTCTGGTTTCTGAAGAGGACATTGTGAAAGCAGTAATGTGCCCTGCTGTTCTATTTTTAACTGTTTATTATTTGTTATTTCAAATTCTCATTCCAATTCTGAATATGTGTGACTAGCTATGTGATCTACCCCTCTGTTGTTTTTGCATCGTACTTCTAAAGAGATCACCTGTCAGTCAAACACTGTTCATCTCACATACTTAAAATATATACTGAAAACTGACTGTCTGACTGTCTCTCTCTCTCTGTAAACATACATGTCTTATTAATGCATGTTACTAACTAAACTTCTTCCCTGGAGTTTCTATGTTTGTGTTGATTGTTCTGTACATGTGACATCCATTGCACGTATGTCTGTCCTGGGAGAGGGATCCCTCCTCTGTGGCTCTTCCTGGGGTTTCTTCCACATTTTTTCCCTGTTAAAGGGTTTTCTGTGGGCAAGTTTTTCCTCACTGGAACCGAGGGTCTAAGGACAGAGGGTGTCACTCCCTGTACAGATTGTAAAGCCCTCTGAGGGAAAATGTGTTTTGTGACTTTGGGCTATACAAATAAAAATTGATTTGATATGAAAACCTGCAATGACAACAATATAAAATATTAAAATACATTAAAAAAAAATGTAAAAAAATTGAATGAACTTTTAAAAAAATCATGGGAAGCCTTTCCACATGATTAAATAGATTTCTTTCAGCATTAAGCAATTTTGTTAGTCCAACTTGATGCACTTGCATGGGTTCAACTTCATTTATAAGGGTTGATTGAACTTATTTACCAGGTTTGGGTCCAAGTCAATTTAATTGCGTTGGTCAATTAATTCATTAGGGTTGATTTAACTTGTTTCCTAGGGCTGAAACTGACTAAATATAATAGTATTCGACCCACTAATTTGACAGTAGTAAAATTACCCCAGTATATTAAGTTGATCCAACCCAAATAAAATAGGTTGGCCCAACAAAGCCAAGGGTAGAAAGGGTAGAAAAAAGAAACATAAGACAAATCGTAGATATTGCCATATATATATATATATATATAATATATATATATATATATATATATAATAAAATATAGATGAAATGGAAGGGAGCTCTCATGTTGTAATTGTTAATTGTGTGTTAATGTAAAGTTAACAGAAAAGACCCGTAAACCTGAGTGACTGAGGGAGAGACAGAGAGCTGTTCTGAGTGAGCAGAGGGACACAGCAACACAATACATCTGTATGTGTGTAGGAGAGGGGCGCAGACACAGTCAGCTACCCAATCAGGATTTTCATTCAATCTGAGCACAGATATTCACTCGTATTACTCATATAATACTCGTAGTCAGGCTTTTAGTTTGTGATTTGACTTCCTGTTTTATTTTTGTTTCCCTCACTTCCTTTTTGTGTTCAGCCTTGTGGTCTTTACTCCCTGTGATTGTCTATTGTTTTCACCTGTGTCTCGTTTGCTCCTTCCCTCATGTGTATTTAAGCCTGCCTCTCCCAGTGTGTCTTTGTTAGATTGTCTTCTTCCGTGTGAGTACTCTCTGGCGTTTTTTACATAATTGTTTCCTCGTGTGCCGACCCTGTTTGTTTCCTCGACCCGTTTTTGCCTAGCGTCCTGACCCTTGCCTGTTCTTTGACTTTCCTTTTGCCTCACGATTTTGTACCTCTGCCTCGCTGACTGTCTTTTGGTGTACCGTATCCGGACTGAAAATAAACCGTCTCATTCCACCTGACAGTCTCTGGTATGCTCTGTGGGTCCAGTCGTCCGTCTGAACCTGACATACTGGACCTCCTGCTTCTGTAAATCTCTGTATTGTTTGATTTTACAGATTCAACAGAAGACAAGATGGGTGTCCGAGAGCTATTACCAATTTCGTCACAGTCAGTCCCTGCACCGCCCACTCCTCTCCCAGTTTCCCGCCTTGTGTTTGTCACGCCCCTTATCACCTGTGTGATTAAACCCTTTGTTTCCCCAGTTCCATTGTTAGTGAACCATGCGTCCTACTTTCCAGCATTTTCCTAGTGTGCTTCTCGGTTTCGACCCTCGCCTGTTTTTGGACCCTGCCTTATGGTTGATGGTTTGACTGCCTTACCTGACTGAACTCCTGTGTACCGAACCTTTGCCTGTTATTAAAGACTCGTTACCTCCTGTATCTGCCTCCTGAGTCCTGCAGTTGAGTCCTGTGTCCGTGCCTTGTAACAGAACAATCTGGCCAGCCATGGACTCAGCAGACTTGGATGCTGTGCACTCCACCGTCTGGGCCCAGGGGACCCGGATTCATCATCAGGAGGAACAACTCTCTGCTGTCTGTGTGATGGTTAATAAACTCAAGGACCACCACCAGAGTTTCCAGGCCTTGGTTGGGAATGAGGTAGGCCAACTGAAGGCCCAGATCCAGCAGTTGGTGACTTGGCTGGAGGTCCAGGGTACTTCTACCTTTGGTGACAACCCCTGCTGCTTCTACTCCCATACTCCATACTCCCTGGGGGTCTCTGCTGCACCATCATTCTCTGCTGAGGTGGGCAAGTGTTGGCCATTTCTGGTTCAGTGTGGGCTTCACTTTGAGCTACACGCGGCCTGTTGAACTTGTCACATCCAAGCAGAGGGCCGTTCACCCAGCATTGGTGGATTCTGTGGTGGCGGAGTGTCTGGGCCTTGATATTGTTGCCCTGTCCGAGCCTCTGGAAGCCGCTGCCCTCAATGGTCACCTTCTATGACAGGTGTCTTACCGTACTCAACCAGTCCAGCTCAACATAAACAGTTTTCATATCTTCCGATCATCTCTGCACCCGCTAATTTTGGGGTTACCCTGGCTAATTAAACATAATCCCCATATTGACTGGTCTACAGGCAAGGTCTTGAAATGGGGAACTTATTGTTTTCTCTCCTGTCCTTCTCTCCTCCTGTGCTGTAAGTTTGTCATTGGTTCCGATGCTTCTGTGCCAAATGTCGCCCCCTCACCCGGTCACATCCACAGTGAGTCTCCGGACCTGACCAGCGTTCCCTTCGGTTACCACGACCAGCATGAAGTATTCAGCAAGACACGGGCCATGTCTCTACCACTTCATTGTTCTTATGACTGTTGCATCAATCTCCTCCCGGGGGCGTGGGTGATCGGGAACAAATGACCCTTTAAAAAGGAGGACTGGATTTGACGTATCAAAGTCAAGTTATATTTATTCTTGTACAAGAAGGAGCATTTAACAGTGCAACAGAGTTACAGGGGGTTACAGAGAAAAAGGCTTGCTGTGGTGCTCTAATAGTTAGTTAGTTCTTATATACTCTAATGGGTTTCGCCTGCCCAACGATACAGATAGCATCTTAATGTTTTCTTAGTTCCCTTAATCAGTAGTCAGTATATCCTCAATCTAAATGTCACCTCTCTAACCTGTCCCCGACCCTCGTTCTGTTCTGGACTTCCTCTTTTTATACATTAACCTGAATTTACCTCACCCTGCCAGCCTTAGCAAAAAAAGTGTAAACAGAACATGTGAGGAGTTGAAACTCACTTACACATCTCATGACTTAAGACATTTGAAACATAGTATAAAACTAATTTTTATAACGGCGGTGAATATTCATCTGCGGTGAAGGTCACTTTGGAGGTGTGGCGGCACTGGCTGGAGGGAGCTGAGTAGCCGTTTCTGGTGTGGACCGACTATAAGAATCTGGAATGCAGCGAAGCGTCTCAAATACAAGTAAGCCAGGTGGTCACTCTTCTTCAATGGATTCAATTTCACCTTATTGGACCACCCAGGTTCTAAGAACACCAAACCTGACCTGAAAAAACTTGCCCACAAAAACGCTTTAACAGGGAAAAAATGTGGAAGAAACCTCAGGAAGAGCCACAGAGGAGGGATCCCTCTCCCAGGACAGACAGACGTGCAATGGATGTCACATGTACAGAACAATCAACACAAACATATTGTACAATTACAATGAATGATACAATGACAATGAATTAAAATGAATAATAGAATGATTACAGTAGTAGTGGAACCTGTGATAGAGATAATAAATAAATCATTAACTAATTAAATAGTAGTGGAGATATGGTAGCAATAATGACAGTAATGCTATATATGGTGGACGTCAGCAGCAGACCACAGCAGCAGCCACGATCCATGAGAACCTGCTGGACGAGAAAGCACAGAAACTCCAGGGAAGAAGTTTAGTTAATAACATGCATTGATGGTAATGGTGATTGGAGAGAGCGAGAGTTATCCTTTGATGGAAAGTGAGGCGAAGTTCATATTCACGAAAAGGTGAGTGAAATTAAGCGCTATCGCCTCTGACTTAAAGGAAATAACAGAAAGAGTTGAGACAGAGCAGAGAATAGCCGTCATGGAGGAGTGGAGCGCCGACGCTAAGGGGATACTTTCCGACACACTTGAGCTTTACCAATCTATCCAAACCCAGCTGATGGACCTGGAGGCGCGTTCCCGCAGGAACAACATTCGTATTCACGGCATTCCCGAGGGGGTGGAGGGGGACAACATAAAAACATTCATGGAAGAGTTTATTAAAACCGAGCTAGCTCTCCCCGACACCCCCCTCGGTATCCAGCGTTGCCACCGGTCACTGGGATCCAGACCACCGCAAGCCTCTAACCCACGGTCCGTGATTATCTACTTCCTGGAGTATACTACTAAAGAGCTGGTGCTCCGCTCCGCCTGGGGAAAGAAAGAGGTCCACTACGACGGAAGAAGAGTGTTCTTCGAGCAGGACTACGCGGCAGAAATACTCAAGAAGAGAAAGGCGTACACCCCCATAAGAAATTTATTTTCCCTTAAGGAAAAAGAAATTCGTTTCCAGACGCTTCACCCGGGGAAACTTAGAGTGTTTTTCGACACCGGCCCAACTGTCTACAACAACGCGCAGGAGGCGACAGACGACTTGAAGAAAAGGGGATTCATCCCGGTCGCCTGGGAAGCTGAGCCCCCCGCGCACAACGCAGCGTCACCGAGACCGAAGCAACCTACCTGGGAAACAGCAGGTGCTAAAACACGTCGGCACCAGGGTGCCCGCCTCAAGCATATTCAGGATAAACTTAAGGGGTTTCAACGCAGGGAGGAGGCTTTGTGAGAGCTTTCTGTACCGTGAGTGAATGATAAATCTACAGAGATCGGTAAGATCACAATATTTAATACCAAATTGGACTAAGGTGTACAAAACGGACTTTCCTACTGGGAACATGATCCGGTTAAATAGACAGTATGTCTGGGAACCGATGCCCAGCTTTTCATGTGCACTGCTCTGATGTTAACCTGTCAGAGAAATCAGGTGGCACAGGGAGGGGTACCTTCAGGGTTAAGGGACCCCCCTCTCAATTTAGAAGTTAAGCTTACACTTCATGGTTGGAAGTCACAAATGTTTAACATGTATGCTATGTTCATATGTTGTGTTTCATTTTGTTATACAGACAGTTGTTCTTTTGTTCAGGTCATCTGTGGTTGGTTGAACATTTTGGGTAAACTTTTTACCCCTCACTGTTAGAAATGTATCAAGAATACAAAATTATCACTCTTAATGTTAATGGGCTAAATAATCCCATAAAGAGAAGTAAGGCCATAGCTAAAATGAAAAGAGAAAAACAAGACATAATTTTCTGGCAAGAGACGCACCTTACAAGTACAGAACATGAGAAACTGCGTAAGATGGGATTTAAAAACTTTTACTATTCCTCATTCGAGAAGGGAAATACAAGAGGGGTAGCAATACTAATTCCGAACAGAGTGAATTTCCAGTTTTCCTCACAAATTACAGATAAAGACGGGTGCTATCTGTTGGTTAATGGGTATATTGACAACAGAGAAATTACACTACTGAACGTTTACAGACCACCAGGATATGATAAAAGATTGATTAAAAAGGTGTTTAATATGATAAATACGGAAGCATCCGGTGTGCTGATATGTGGAGGGGACTGGAATATCCACCTGCACCCCTTTCGGGACTCCACAAGCAGAACAAAGAACGTAAAACCTGAAGCTTTATATACAAAAAAACTGCCTAACGAAATAGATATGATGGACGTATGGAGGGAATTACATCCGACTGACAAATGTTTTACTTTTTTCTCCCATTCACACTCTATACACTCAAGAATTGACTATTTTTTTATGTTCAAAGTCGACAGACACAGAATAGTGAAATGTGACATAGGGGTAAGAGACATTTCTGATCATGCAGGGATATACCTGACGTTACACCTAGACAACAGACCAAAGGAGACTCTATGGAGGCTAAACACCAACCTCTTAAGCGACCCTCATTGTCAAAAGTTTATAAAGGAAGAATTTAAAGAATATATGTCATATAACAATAATGGGACTGTGTCCCCCAGTACACTTTGGGATGCAGCCAAGGCTGTTATTAGGGGCAAACTTATAATGTGGTCTGCCCGGAAGAAGAAGGAAAAAGAGAAACAAATTAATGACCTGACTGCAAAACTAAAATCCTTGGAGAGCAGACTTATGAAGCAAAATGACATGGATGCTTTAAACCAAATCTGGGACACAAAACAAACTCTAAATAACATATATGAAAACCAAATAGAAAAAAGAATTAGATTTATTAAACAAAATTTTTATGAAAATGGCCCTAAATCTAAAAAACTGCTCGCATGGAGGATACGTAAGCAATTGGCAGAGAGATTCATACATAAAGTCAAAGACCCCCGGAATGATAAGATGTATCATAAACTGGAAGACATTCAAAACTCTTTTGAAGTGTACTATAGGAACTTGTACTATACACGCAAGCCCGGGCAGCCGAATCAACAGTTATATCAGACTTCTTAGCGTCCCTAGATTTACCATCAGTAGGAACAGAACAGAATAGAATAATGACACAAGAGATAACAGAGGAAGAAATAAATATGGCCATAACGAAACTGAAAGCAAATAAAATGCCAGGAGCCGACGGCTATGCATCTGAGTGGTACAAAACCTTCAGAGAAACTCTGGTACCAATACTAAAAGAATGTTTTAACTATACTCTTAAAGGGGGGGAGACACCACTTTCATAGAGACAAGCAATAATTTCAGTAATCCCTAAAGCAGGTAAAGACAAGACAGAATGTAGTTCTTACAGACCCATATCAGTATTAAATATGGATTATAGAATATATGCATCAATTTTAGCAAAAAGAATGGAAAATATTGTCCCCGATCTGATAGATCCAGATCAGACGGGCTTTGTGAAAAACAGGCAAATCCAGGACAATGTACGGCGGGCCCTTCAACACATTGATCAAATGAGAAAAAGTAATTTGAAATCCGTAGTTATTAGTCTAGATGCCGAAAAGGCATTTGATTCGGTCCGTTGGGAATAGTTATATATGGTTCTTAAACGCTTAGGCTTCAATGGTCAGGTAATTGAATGCTTTAAATCTCTATATTGCTCCCCCACGGCAAGAATTAAAATAAATGGATCCTTATCCAAGACAGTGTTGCCCGAGAGGGGATGTCGTCAGGGATGCCCTCTTAGTCCCACACTTTTTGCACTCTTTATTGAGCCATTGGCACAGGCAATAAGGGAGGATGAAGATATAACTGGGATACTGAGTGGAAACACACAATATAAAATTTGTCTATATGCAGACGACATTCTCTTAACTCTCACTAATCCTCAAGTAAGTCTACCTAAATTAATGTCTCTGCTCAAAGAATTTGGCTCATATTCTGGTTACAAATTAAATTTACAGAAAACTTCAACCTGGGACCACAAGAAAGCATTTATAGAACATGTAAATTTAAATGGGCAGGCAACGTAATCAAATACCTTGGAGTGCAAATACCAAAAGATTTAACTACCATATTTGACCATAACTATACCCCCATAACAGCGGACGTCAAAGCAGACCTCAGTCGCTGGTTATAACTACCGACAAACATGCACAACCGGGTAGATATCATAAAGATGAATATACTACCCAAGCTCTTATACCTTTTTCAGTCACTCCCTGTTGACGTGCCTCCCAGGCAATTCATCGAATGGAATAGGATGATATCAACATTTATTTGGAAAAAACAAAAACCACGGATTAGTTTTAAGACATTACAGCTGCCTAAGGACAAAGGTGGAATGGCCTTGCCCTGCCTGGAAGATTATTATAGGGCAGCACAGCTGCGATTTCTGGTCTGCTGGTGTAATCCTGAATGCGATGCAAAATGGAAGGACTTGGAACAAAATTTAATGAGAGTACCTCTCCCGTCTATATTGGGAGACAAAACCTTCCAAAAAAATACTTAGATGAATCCGTTAATTGGATTGTAACACCTCTAAACATCTGGCACAGAAAACTTAGAGACCCGAAATTTGAAAGAAATGCACGAATATTACGATGGGTGGCACATGATCCGGATTTCACACCAGCAGAACTGGACAGCAGATTTAGACACTGGACAGAACTGTGTATCACCTCATACTGCAAAATCTCCTCTAATATTGGATTAGATCCCTTTCAACGACTCACAGAAACTCATGATCTGGAGAAACACGATTTCTTCAGATACCTTCAACTAAGACACTATTTTGATAAAAACATAAAAACTATGGGAGAAGAAGGAATGAACCTGATCAGGATATTTACCAAGGCATGTAAGGGTGATACTGACAGAAAACTGATCTCCAGGATTTATTCTGCTCTACAACTGGACAGGGGTCATTCCACAATGTATATTAAATCAAGATGGGAGAAAGAAGCTAACATACAGTTAACTGAAGATGACTGGGTAAACATTTGTAAGACACAATCCACTACCTCCAGCTCAGATCTGTGGAGAGAATTCACCTGGAAAAACAATTTAAGGTTTTTCATAACTCCCAAAATTAAAAGCTTACAGACCAACAACCCAGAACACGGACAGTGTTCGACATGTCTGCTGGCCACTTCCATATATTTTGGGAATGCCCTAATATTTCTTCATATTGGGTAGAGGTAGTAGCAGCAATCAGCTCAATAATTAACATGCAGCTTGACCTAAGCTTCAGTGTTATATATTTAGGAAACATACCGACTGTGCTGAATAAACAAGATAGGTACTTATTACAAATACTATTGGCAAGTAGTAAGAAAGCAATAACCAGGAAATGGCTGAGTAGTGAGTGAATTTTAGACTGGATAGAGATAGTTAATCAAATTCACAACATGGAAACACTAACTTTCTCCCTGAGACACGATACTGAGAAAGGTAACAGATACTGGAAGAACTGGAAATGTTACTTGGACCAGAGGCGATCTCATTGACGTTGGAATGCTCTGTGGGGAGAATTTTGAACTTTTCTGTGTTGAGATTCTCAAATTAGACACCGTGATGAACGTGTGGAGGAACACGCACCCCTGAGGGGCACCCTGCTTCACTATGGACTGAAATGTTAAACCAAGGGTGCCTCACGTGAGAGCTATGGACATGAAGGCCCATTAGCCCAACTCATTTTATTTGTGATTATTATTATTATTATTTATTTTCCAATTATCAGCTGTGAGTGATATCCTGCACTTTATTTTGCTATAGATGACCCTGTCTGTTGTACCTGTATTATGTATGTATTGTGTGAAAACTTTGTAGACTTAAATGTTAAAACAATAAAAACAAAGTTTAAAAAAAAAGAACATTTTGCATTTGTAAGCGACTTTAAAGTAGATAACAGTGAACATGTTGAATGTCTGTATGACTGTAGGAGTTTTTTTGTTTTTTTTTAAAGCCCATAGAAATGGCACAGGGGGCGGCCACCAAGCCAGGATATGACTCCAGCGGAGGAGCTGGCAGTCATTTAAATAAAGGGAGGCCAGTGATGGAGGTGATCCAGGGAGGGACAGTAACAGACTCTGTCCCAGCCACAGAAACTGTCCGCTTCATACAAGGTATATACTGCAGTTCTACTGCACATGGAACACAATCAAATATAAAATACTGTCTGACTTTGGATTTCCTTGCAGTGTCTGGGAACACAATTACACTTTTGGAGCCACCAGAAGATGATCCGGTTAGTACATTGTATTGAAATCACAGGCTTGGTATGTTCTGTGAAAACTTAATTCAAGTTCTCTCAATACATGTATATGGCAGAGGGAAGGCATATCTGCAGAATGCACTTTTGCAGGTGAGGAGACTGTGTCACTGAATTCCAGAAGGCTTGAGGTATGTCAATTTTATGGAATTGGCCTGCTTATTTAGTCCATGAAGGACGCTCCTAAGTGAAATTTCAGGTAAAGAACATTTTTCTGACAGTTGTTAGAAACTCATTTTATATGCAAGGTTATGACCTCAAAATTGGAATATTCTGATGTTAATGGTTTCACGTGTCAGTCATATAACACCCAGTAACAAAGTTGTCTCATCCTTTGACACTTCTCCTACTTGCTTTTATGATACAGTCGTGCTCAAGGTCCAAAGTCACGAGCAGATGGAACTCAAGAAGACATTGGGATTGTGCTCAAACTGAGTATTCCCCTTGCAGAACTGTGTTGTTGCTCAAACTTTAGTAGAAGCTGTAAACAATTCCAACAATAGCTTCAATGTGAGCATAAGTCTCTCATCTGTTTAAGCGTTAAGTAAAGGTAAATAAACACACCACAGTGATGTTTTACTCTCATCAGTCCTTACACGTCTGTGACTAACAAAATCCCAGGATAAAAATCCTTTTGGTTTGGATGTAAATACTTAATTCAATTATTCCTTTCAAAAAAGTTTTAATAGCAAGACCAGTTCCAACAACTACTACACCTGCAACTACTGCGTCTGCAAATACTACACCTGCAACTACCGCACCTGTAACTACTACACCTACGACTACCACACTCACAGATGTAGCAACTCAAAAGTTCCCGTGTTTTCGTGACGGGTCCTTGGCTGGTCCTTGACCGGTCCTTCACAGGTCCTTCGCAGGTCCGTGACGGTAGTGTAATCCCCCGCGATGACATAGTCAGTGAGGCCCCGACTGTAAACGCCCCTAAGCAGCCTGGGCGAAAACCAGCTGCATTGCCTCATTTGAACACGGGGAGGAACAGTGATTGTAATGTTCTGCTCTCGCCGTAGACTGTATAGAGAAGCATCTGAACAGATACACTGGGACGTGGGGGCGAGCGTGTGAGCCGTTCAGTTGAGACAGAGCACAATCATGGATGTGGCTAGCAGTGCAACGGATCATTGTTGATCCATGATCCGTTCATATCACTCCCCACAGACTGGCACCAAGTGATCCGTGGATTGGTTGATGGAAAAAATAAGTTGTGATAAGATAACACTGAGGCACCGCTGCAGCCGCTCATATGTACAGCGCCATGTGGCACACAACAACAACATCATCACCCCCCCCCCCCCCCCCCCCCCTTCAAATAAACTGCTAATTTAAAAAAATGCTTGCATCTGCAGCTCATCTCATCTCCAGTCTTTAAAAATCGAGCTTCAAACCTAAAGGCACAGGTAAGTCTCAGGTTCTGTAGGTACATCTACTGAATTATTAGCCCAAGCTCGGATCAGATCTTTACCAGGCATGATAATCCTGCTATCCTTTGGGTACAGTACAGGGACATAAAATGTTCAATTTTCAATTTTTTCAACAAATTTGAAAGTTTGTTTTCTGTTTATGTAGCTTGACCCTAAATTCAAAGAGGAATTCCCTGGTCTCTTCTCCTCCTTCAGGTAATTTGTTGTCTTATTGTGTTACAGTTTAAGAATAGAGGCCTAAATCTGAAATTTCGAACAATATATTTTTTTTATTATTTCTCCTCCTGCAGAAAAGGATCAATCATTAATGAAATTAGACTTGCATTTGAACGCACATCTGTTCCTCATAACACTCAGATGCAAGTGTTCTGATAAGTGCAGCTTCAAGTGTCACTAGCTTCAACATTGAAGGCAGCTCCATAACTGTGGATGGCCACGGTAAGCAGTTAACCACTAGTAACCACTTAAACAAAACTTTCAAAAGGAACTCAATTTTCATTTGTTAATTTGTCAGCACTGATTTTCTTTTGAAATGAGTCACTGGTATGAAAAAGGACACTGTGGTTTATTATCTTGCACAGACTGATCACAGTTGATCAGGTGTAGTATGTCAGTTGAACTGAACAGTGTCTGCGTGGAAACATCCAGCAACCTGGGCCAGAAAACTACAGACAACATACAGAAAACTTTAAGCACCTGCTCTACTGAGTCATCAATAGAATAATAAATACTAATATTATGAAGTCAGAAAATAAGTGCACTATTGCACTATTAATGCCTAAGTTTTATTTAAAATAAATATCATCACAAGAATACAAGCCAAGGCAAATGAAGCAAATAGTACTTTGTATCAGGTCATGTTTCATGTCACAAGGTTTAGTTAAAGCACCTTTCCTTGTGATGCGTTTTCATATTGCTTCAAATTTCACAACAGCATCTTTCAAAGAACTAGCCTCACCCTTTGTTGTTTCAGTGAATCCGGTTTGATCAGAACTGGGAGAGGCGCATAGTTTCCTTTGGCTGTGAGATTATTCAAATACTGTCAGACAGTGTCAGAGGCATCTTCTCTAAGTAAACTCTGAGTAACCATCAGCAGCAAAACTAACAACCCCAACTAATAACAAATTTTAGGCAGCACAGTGGTTTGCACAGTCCCCTCGCAGCAAGAATGTTCCTGGCTCAGCTGGGGTCTTTCTGTGTGGAGTTCACTTGTTCTCCTCATGTCTGCATGGGTTCTCCCTGAGTACTCCAGCTTCCTCCCAAAGACATGAACTTAACATTAATTAATGACTCTAAATTGTCCGTAGGTGTGAGTGTGAGTCAATGGATGGATGGATGGATGGAGGGAAGGATGTATGGATGTATGGATTACAGATTTTAAATTATTTTGATGCTATACTGACATGTAGAGTGAATGGTGTCTCCACACACGTGAGATCACAGCTGTGCAAAAGAAATTACGATGAATTATTTCCTCAAATAAAATCAGATTTGGCATGACGGAGAATTTTTCCCACTTTTATTATTTGAAATGACGGTTAGGATGTTGATAGGAACGTTTTTATTTAAGTAGCCCCAAATTACAACAAAAGTTATCTCATGATACACACCATATAATATCTTAATTTAGCTGCAAACTGTCAGAAGGTTAACTGTCTTTGCAGTCTAAATAAGCAGTTAATGTGAGTGCAGCACCTCTAACATGATCAATGAGAAAAATCTGACTAATCCAAACAAAGCAGTTCAGCTAAGAACTCTTCGTCTCTCTTCTTTCTGTGCTGACTTTCTCTGTTTTCTGGACACAATGATCCAGCAGGATTCGTGATCTTTGAACTATTTGTGTTTACTGTTCACATGTTTCTGTTTGTAGCTACTGGTCAACCCTGAAAGAAAGGACGAGATTTGAAGTGAACTGATTTGTCCATCTCCACTGTGTTGTGTTTTTGTTCATTCAGTTATTGCTTGTACTTATCAATTAACTTTTCTTTTTTTTTGGGGGGGGGGGGCTGTTTAGGGCCACCAAAAGGGATTTAAACAGAAAAAAAGTAAATTTTTTATTAGAAATATTCAAAACTCTCCATGTATGTGGAATAGTTCTGTGTGTTTGCCTGTTAATAACTCAAAGTCACTTTCTGCTTGTGTCACGCTTGGCTAAGTGTAGAAACTGCAGACTTTATTTTCTCTGTTGACACCACGTGACACTGTTTTCTATAATACATACATACATGCATATAATATAATATAATTATAGTAAAAGTTAAAGACACTTAATTTGATGAGTCATCCAGTGGAATTTCTTTCTTTTTGAAAATATTTCCTGGATGCTTCACCATATTCTGTCATGGCAGCTGTGATTTATGTCTGCTATAAATCATCAACCATCATCATAGAACATGTTGTAGACATCAGTCATTTTTATGCTAGCACAGAAAGTCATTCCACAGAAAGAGGCACCACCCTGTGCTGTGAACACTAATCCAAAGGGCTTCTGTGAGATATGTATAATATGATAGAAGACAATTAAAATGCCACTCAAATGTCCCCACGTACACGCACACACAGGCTGCCAAGCCAAACATTTATTATGCGCAGGCGTTTTGTGAAGCAAGGTCACACTAGATACTTTAATACCCTAATTACCTTTTAAACAAAGCCCTTATGAAAATAAAATAAAACAACAAATAAAAATAAATCTGTGCTGTACTTTTTAACCCGCATTAAATTAAAAGTAGTCTCCTGTTCTGCAGCCACCTATTTGAATGCCCTCTGACAGACATATGAACGTCGCCTGGTATCAGGATAATGTGTATATCAAATATTACACATACTGAAATGTTGTATTACCAGCTGGTGTTGTATTACCAAAGCCATGTTTTCACATGTTTCCTCTGAAAGTGACACTTCTTATTTGACTTTGGTCTTCTAATGTTGTTACCACATTCCTCATTATGTTTAAGTGTCTCTAAGATGCAGTCTGATTTTAGGTGTCTGAATGTGCAGACATATCCCATCACAGTCAGAGTGCATGATGAGACATAGCCCATGCTGGCTATGGTGCTGTGGAGGTCGCAAACAAGATCCACCATTTCAGGTCTTCCTCATGTCTGATATGATCATCTCCTGGTTTGAACCTCAGCTGATTCCTTCCTGTGTGGAGTTTGCATGTTCCCTAGGTCTGTGTGGGTTCTCTCTGAGTAGTCCAGCTTCTTCCCACAGTCCAAATACGTGAACCTTAATAGGTTAATTGGGGAGTCTAAATTGCCCTCAAATTTGTTGTTACAGAATATTCAGAATGATTTTCCTAATGATCAGAACATGATGATGACAAATAAAAACATCTGTGTTCATAAAATGATACAGTCTTAATTACATGAGAATTTACTGCATGGTGTCAGCCAAACAAGCTCTGATGAACAAATGACACTTCAAGATGTTTTGCTGCAAAATCAGAGCTCCACCTGAAACCCTACAGCTCCACCTGCCTGACAGTCAGCAAACAGCTGCCAGCTGTGAACAGAAACTGTTCTTTTGTTACACTTTACTTCATCTTTCACTTTTTGGAAAAATGTTGAAACCTGCCAGCTTAGCTTTAGGCTTCACTGGTTCATGTTAAAATAATCAAATGATTTAAGATATGTATAATATTTGTAGTGGCAAAACAGTTGCACAGCTGACCTAAGGACGCTACTGTCTGTCCCCAAGGTTCTTTTTATGTAAAATATTTGTTTTAGAAAGCCTACTGATGCTCAGCTATAGAAACATTTGCTGACAGAAAATTCTAAGGAGAAATGTTCTCCTGGGAGAATACACAAATAAATACATCAGAAATATGGAGAGATATTTCTGGTTTCAGTTTCCTGCATGGAGAATGGAATGAACTGCTCTGACACCAGCTATATCCATTTAAAACTGCTGGAGAGCAGTTTAACCTGGATGATCTTGTGACTTCTTAAAGACATTTGTCATCTCATCAGAAATGTGTATTATATGCTAAAACAGAGGCAGGGGAAGCCTAAACCTTAAACAAGATATATAATGTATTATTTCAAATCCTCTATTGTTCTGAAAAGAGGAACATGTGTACCAAAGTATCCCTATACTGATCCACAGGGGGAGCCATCACACCATCACACACACTATCTGATCCTAGAATAGAATTTGAAAAAGAATTCATCCTACAGCATGTTTGTGTAGACGACTGTGGCGTACCCTATACTTCCTCAACAGAAACACTCAGAGAAGTATAGCAGGTTTTTTTTAGGTCTTTTAGTAGACACCACAATTCACACACACTTGTGAGCCGTTTGCAGGCTGACACAACACTCTCAATCCTGTGCTGTCATCTCCTCGTGTGTTTGATGTTGCTCTCCTGAGCCCTCTCCACACCTCTCCTATGCAGCTGATGCACCACACCCCACCACATATCTCCACTGTGGGCTGAGGAGCTGTCCAGCCTTCCCCATGGGACCGGGAAAGGAAGTCTGCCACAACCATCTGTGACCCCAGCCTATGGATCACCTTGAACTTAAATGGCATCTTTCATCCGGTGCAGCCACTGAAGGGGAGCATGGTCTGAACAGAGGGTGAATGGGCATGCCAGAAGGTAATACTGCAGAGCAACGACCACCCACCGGATGGCCAGGCACTCCCTCTGTCCACTGTGCTGTACCTGGCCTTCCTTTCGGACAGCTTCTGGCTATTGTAGAGAACCGGGAGGATGATGCCCTGCACCTGCTGGGACGAAACGGCCCAAGTTAGGTGTGTGGAGAAGAGGCTCCCCACAGAGGGTCTGCTTTACCCTCTCAAGCACCTGGCACTGATGTGTTCATTGGGCCAGATCTGAGGCACCCTTTCAGGTGAAGTCAGTCAAGGGACTGGTCAGCTCTGTGAAGTTGGAAAAAAAATCACTGGTAACAGCCCTAAAAACCTGAAGGAAAAACTACAGTGGCCCTGAAACACATAAAGCTCATATCAGGACTCAGTGTTTAGTTTGTACTTGTAGAAACATGCCTCCTTTGAAAACATGTTGAATTTGTAAATATTGAAGTCTCATTCCAAGGTGACAAAAACATAATGAATCATACTGTCAGGTAATAATACACTGATGAAAAGTTATGAGTTATGGATATTATTTAATGTAAATAGAGCCCCCAAAATATGACACACTGGACCTTAATTTAATTAATTCATCCTACTTGGATAAATTCAGTTTACACTTATAGGCCTACATACGTATATACACTCACACATATATACATTTATAGATTCATACTTAGAGATGCATTTGTAGAAAGATGTCTGATAACAAGGTCTATGTTCCCAAGTGGGCTGCTGCTGCACAAACAGCAGTATAAACAGCATAACAACATCTGCAGATCTTGAAAAGTCTTTAAAAGCATTGAATTTGTTTCTTTAAAGAAAAAAAAAAGAAATCTTAAACAAGCTGTGCCACTTGCAAAAACTCGACATGCCCTCAGAATAGTGTTTAATATGTGCTGGTTTCATGGTGTACGTGTGAACATGTGGCAGCTCTTACATGAAGCTTCTGTCATCTTTGTGCTTTGCAGAGGTCCGTGGAACAATGTTAGCTTTCTCTTCCTCTTTTCCGCTGGCCTTTAGAGGAGAGAAAGTCTGTGTTCCCTGAAAGAATAAACGTCTCTAGGGTAACCCAGAAAAAAAGGTCAGATAGAAATCGCCTGTCTGCTGTTCTCTCATTATGCAGGGAGGATAAAGGCGGGTGAATCTGCTTTCCATATTCTCTTTTGTTGGGGCTGAACCCATCATCCGTGCTGTTACTTCATTTCCTCTTTTATAAAGACTTGAAGACACATCATGAGATGATCTGCCCTTCTGATGGACACACAGTGACAATGATTTCCCCTTTATGCATGAGGAGAGAGACAGAGGTTCTCTTGGTTGGCTTCCGCTCTCCTCCCATAGAATGGGGGTGATACTTGATGGGGGCTGGTGGAGGGAGAAAAAACTGAATTTTGTGATATTACATTGTATGTGCACTTATCCTGAGCCATTTGCTAACATTATCAAAAAATTTTAAAGACACAATAATGGTTAATCCACCACCACCACTCTCCTGTCACCTACCTCCTACTCACTGATACCATGATATGATATCATGTCTACCCACGTCTCGAGCCCACTTAAAGCTCCTCCTCAGCCGCAATGAATTTCACCCTCTCTTCCCTCTAGCCCTATAAGTCTCTGTTCCTCTAACAAGGTACAACTGGCCTGTCAAACTACATCTGTGGACTGGATGTAGACCAACTGTGTGCATTCATTATAGGTGTATGTCTCATTGGTAAGCCAGAGGTGGGAATTGTTACATGAAGAGAAGACCAGGTGCAATCAAAGCAAGCCTGGAGGAATCTCCATCCAGATGAGATACAGCAAGTTGGAGAGGAGCCAGCGATTTATTCAGATCATCTGAATCACATGATCTAGACGTCAAAGTGAGAGAACCACACTAAGTTTCTGAATGCATCTCTTCCTCTTCATCTAGACTAAAACTGTGATTTCCTGGAGCTCATACAAAACAATGACGTCAGCAGCCCAGTGAAGGTCAGCATCAGTGTGCAAATCAACTCATCTTCCCTGATGTTAACAAATAAGCACCTAAACCATGCTGTGGTTTCCAGGTGAAGATATTATACTACACTGACACCATACCATACCATGAGAGGTGTGTGACAGGACAATGGTGCTTGTGCATGTTTTATTTACTTTACAGTTTTTCTCCATTGCTTTGGCTCATTTCTTAAAACAGAAATTTCAAAACAACATGGACAGACCTCCAAACCACTTGGCAATTGTTCACAACAGAATTGTATTTCTCATTGATTTCATCACACTGCAAATGTCTTAGCACATCTTTGCAAATGATTAAGTACAGTTAACCTACAGTTAGCACAATTTCGTGAATAGATCCTGTTGATCTAAACTGATTGATTGATTGATTTTTGATTTATGAGATCCAATAGAAAGAAATCAATTTGGAACTGCTGTATCAAAAGAAGGACTCCTGCCTAAAAATGCAGAATCCTGATCAAAATGCTGACATTAAGCTTCATCACAAACATAAATTCAGAGGTACACACAAACTAGGGTTGCAAAATTCCAGGAATGTTCAATGTTGGGAACTTTCCATGGGAATTAACAGGAATTCACAAAATTGAAGGTTGGCCCTTAACAGTGAACTTAAAGTTTATATATTATTAATATGATATTGATATATTGATATTAAAATATATTTTAGCATAATCTTGACTAAAACAGCCAGATTTCATGCAGGTACACTTGAATATCTGATATTACTCAATCACATGCACATAGCACACTGCTTACTGTGTTTAGATTTATGTTTGGGTATGATACACTTTGTTTAAATTATCCACAATCTACACTTAATTCCCAGAAATTGATATAATTCACATGGAGTTTCCCATTTGGAATATTCCCCAAATTTGCAAGCCACAGAACAGGGGGTAGAGCGGGTTGTCCACTAATCAGATGATCAGTGGTTGGATTCCCGGCTCCTCCAGTCTGCATGTCAAAGCCAGAGTCACCACACTAAGCTCCACAGTACTAAACCTCACCTTCAGGAACCTTTGGGTGATGTCATGGAGACTATATGTACCTATACTTTTAATATATATATGCCGAACAAGTGCAGCTGGGAGGATTTTGTTGGCCCAATTCCAATAACGTGTATAAGTTACACCTCCACAGCTAGCGACATGAGCTAGTGTCAGCTTACCTTCCAGTGAACATGGCCGGACCCAGAACCAAACTCAGAAACAGAAACCAGTTGTGGCCAGTCTGGTGTTTGGCAGGGAATACCTGGCATCCTGGGGCTGAGTCAATTCAGTCAGCTACACGGCTGACTGACCTAATGACAAATTAGAGGTTCACTACACATCAATGTTTCCATCATAAAGTCTGTAAATCATCTTGGGAGTGTAACGTTATTCCCTGTTGGTCTCAGATGCTGTGCTTAAACTGATCTGATTCAGTTATTTAGCAGTTAAAGCTGTCCATCATAATCTATGTAACTTGCAGAGAGTTGAAGCTGAACAGTCGGAGGACATCAGAGGGAAAAGCAACAAATATAAAATCTAATCCAGTTTGAATAAAGCTCTGAGTCTGTCAGTCAGTCAGTAATCAGAGAGGCCTGGACATAGAGCAGCCCTCACAGTCATAGACTGGATTAAACAATCGGCTCTGGCAGCGTCAGAAGAGAGAAAGTGTTTCACTGGATGTAAAATTAGTCATCAACAAGTTTTTTTATGGTTTATCAGGAAATGACAACCCCTAAAATACAATGAAGAACACCTGAACATACTAAATATATGACTTTGTCTCAGTGTTGGACAGATACAGGAGGAAAGACTAGATAAATTAAGATTACTACTATGGCTTAAACTGGGTTCATGCCATGAAATGAATTTAAAATAAGCACTGGTGACCTGGCGGTGAGGGGTGGGGGTTACGCCCAAAAGCTCACAGTGTGTTTATCAAAGCCTTTTCACTTCTGGTGCTGGGAGTGATGGAGTGCTGAGAAAGAGTGTGTTGTTCGGGGCAGTTGAACACACACTGATCGCTGTCACTTGTGACATGAAACTCGAGACTTCCTGGCACCAGCAACTGCTACCCTGCCTAACCAGTTAGTGTTCTATCTGGGGGTGGCTAAAAATAAGGGAGCCCTGGCAGATAACACTAAAGCTTATCTTGTGAAGGAGATTAATTATTGCCGTTTGTCTCTCGGGAGAGTGTGTTCAGGGGATGGTGGTGTGTGATTGGACACATCTGCTTCCCAACAACAGCGATGTGGCCTGATTATTCCCATCAAACTCACCACTTTGTGGCTATTTGAGCTCTCTCTGGCTCAGACTTAAAAGCAGGTATGCACACATACTTTCATACTTGTGGACATAATCATGCGCACACACACACACACACACACATACACAGCCCAGGATGGAAATGCTCTAAAAATAGCATCATAATGTCAAACGTGTATACAGACGTGTCCTCTCCCTCAGTAAAAATAACTGAAGACCTCAGTCTGCCCCACAGTCCACTTACTTTCTGTCATGAAAAAGGGGCCAGTCCCGGGGAGAATGTTCCTGCACCACTTCCTTATGTCTGACATGATGTGAAACACACCCTGGGGTTCTCTGTCCTTCTCTGTTGACCCAGATATTGTCACCAACACTCACTTTCTTCCATCCAGCAAGTAGTCAAAGTCACCTTGACCAGGTGCACATATGAGAGGACTGCTGCTGCTATTCTGGTCCACAAGGAGCTCACTGGCATACCTCTGATGGATGAGGAGAAACCAATTCTCTCTCTGTCTCTCTCTCTCTCTCTCTCTCTCTCTCTCTCTCTCTCTCTCACACACACACACACACACACACACACACACACACACACAATCACACTCTCACTGATTTTATTTATACATTTCCTATTTTTCTCCACACTGCATCACATTCACCACGTTCACATTTAAAGCCAGAAGGACACCAGGACCAGGAGCACCACTGCCGTCATGTACAGATCAGATTTTATTGCTCTGTCAAGCCGCACGGAGACAAGCGTCGGAAATGTGACGCTTTGGCTGTCGAAATAAAAGCGTCGGTATTTTCTCGAGCCTCACAAACATCTGGACTGTGGTCTGCAGCCCATAAGTTGTTATGCAAAAACGCATTTATGGGAACACATATTTACACGAGATGCAGAATTAATATAATTAAAGTTTAAACCTTGTGATGCACCAGCACTGGTATTTAATAGGTAGATTTATATAAATGAATGAATGAAATGGGCAAATTTAAAATGATGAACAGTCTACATCTAAGAGCTACAAAGAAAAGAAAGTAAATAAATACATAGTTATAAATAGGCAATGAACTGATTTCATACAATTTAGTCTTTAATTTAATTTAATTTAAAGGGTTCTTTTCTTTGCAGAGTGTGATCGATTTCTCCTTCAAGGTGCTAATCTGATTTACATTAACTCGAAATTTGATTAATTGATTTAATTTTTAATCCCATTAATAATTATGTTTGAAGTGATTTGCTGGTCTGTATCAGTGACAGTCTAAAGAGGTCAGCATGTCCTCTAAATAAACTTTGTCCATGATCGTTTTGTTCGATGTGCTTTTATTTTGCTTACTGACCCTGTTTCCGGTGTGTTTAATCTCACTCTCCTTCACGCAGTCAGGTGTTGTGTGTTGTTTCGCGGTGGTTCTTCCAGCGCCCTGCGGGCTGCCGGGCTCTAGGGAAGCCTGGGTAACTTCGTGTGAGATGAGCTGGTAGTTTGAGTCACTTTAGCAGACATGGAGCCCCCGGACTGGGAAGCCATGAACTTCACGGTGGAGCCCGCTGCGCCGGGCTACCCCTTATGCGAAGAATGGAAGGACGGCTCGGAGGGCTCCGTGTTCCACCTCGCCAACATCTTCCTCTTCTTCGGCTTCATGGGGGGCAGCGGCTTTTACGGACTCCTCTACCTGTTCACCTTCCTGACTCTGGGCTTCTTCTGCTCCACGGTGTGGGCATGGTCGGACCCCTGCACCACGGACTCTTTCCTGTGGAATTTCGCGCTCTTCGGGGTGTGTTTGGGACAAGTCCTGCATGTCTCCTACAGGCTGAGGAGCGTCTCCTTCGAGAAGGACTTCCAGGAGCTCTACCTCTGCATGTTTAAGAAACTCGGGGTGTCCCTCACACATTTCGGGAAGATAGTGGCCTGCTGTGACGGAGACATCCACACCTTAGAGCCGGACCACTGCTTCGCCATAGAGGGAAAGACCGCGATTGACAAGCTGTCGGTGCTTCTGTCTGGCAGGTGACTACTCCACCTCTGATGGCGTCCCACGCCAAACTGCACCCACACATTTCTAACTCATGAAGTCACCACACCCAGACTTTCTTTGTTAAATATTTAAAAGTTTATTGAAAAATAACAAATATTGTAAGCGTCTATTATTATTATTATTTTTAACAAACTTCCATCACAGTCCACCTGCAGTGCTCCTGCTGAGTGTACCCCCAAAAAATGAAACGATGACTTTAATTATATTTATTTGGTCAGCAGGCTCCACATAATTATATTCAAAAATGTCATGTTAAAGGTTCAATTGTATAACATTTGGCAGACATGGAATATAATATTCATTCTTTAAAGTCAACTTGTGATTTTTTTTGAGTGTGAGCGTGTTTTCAAGTGCACTACAGAGAATCTCTGTCTAACATCCTGATGATGATGTAGAGTTTAACATCTCCATGAGCTCTTCAGTCATATTTAGAAAGACAGCCACAGCTCAAACACATGAATGAATACAAGCTGTACAAGAGATGACGAACAAGAGGAAACTGTCTCTGGACTCGACTGTTTCTTTTTCATTCTTCGGGGTGGATCACAGTCATCACATCGTCTTTCAGACATTTTAACAGATTTGTTTTTAAGTAGAGGTTTATCAAGTTTGAATTATTTTATTGAACAACAACGGTCACTGTACAGACACTACTGGTCCAGGTACAGAAATCACCTGTGCAGGTAGGAGGCGTGGCCTCAATAGCCCTGGAGTAAGCAGTGTGCTATGTGCATGTGATTGAGGAATAGCAGACGTTCAAGTGTACCTGCATGAAATCTGGCTGTTTTAGTCAAGATTATGCTAAAATATATTTTCACCAACTATATTTAAGTTCACTGTTAAGGGCCAACCTTCAACCTTCAGTTTAGTAAATTCCTAGTTTATTCACCCAATTACATTAATTGCAACCCTAGTATGCAGTCAGTATACAGGGGGAATAGAAAACTTCAGAAAACTTGTGTTATTCAGAAACTGTCAAACCAAATGAGAGGACTGTGGAGCACCATGTCTTATCATGACTGATGATGGAGGTGTTGCCTCTACACATCCTGTGCTTTAAACATTGATGTCTGATGTGATACAGCAGCTGCTGGTGAGATGCTGTGTCCTGTGTGATTTAGTGTTGACTCTTAAGATCAACTGTCTGTCCATTCTTCTCTGACAGAATCCGAGTGACGGTTAATGGAGAGTTTCTGCATTACATCTACCCATTCCAGTTCCTGGATTCACCTGAGTGGGACTCTCTCAGGCCATCAGAGGAGGGTGTATTCCAGGTTTCTATCTTATTTCTTAGAGCCTAAGAGCTTCATTGATCTCTTTCACAGAAGCAAATGTGACGTGTGATGGCATGAGTGTGTAATAAACACAAACAGTAACGGAACCCTTAACATGACGCAGACACAGGCAGAGCTCTTCATTTGATACCTGGTGCTATCAGCCTCATGCAGCCCTCCCTGAGGAGTTTTATCATGCTGCTCGTGTTCTCAGTGCTTTCATGCATTTATTTTTATCAGACGTGACAGCTGTGTAGTATCAGAATACATTCACTCAAGTTTTGGTTGAATGTCGATGCACTGCTAACTCACTCATATGCTTCACAAACTGTAGCAGCTGTAGCTGCTTCCATTTCTAATTGACAGAGATGAGGTGCTGTTTAGCTAAATTGATAGTGCATCCACCCCATGTGCAAAGGCTCAGTCCTTGCTGTGATGGCCTGGGGTTTGAATCCGACCTGTGGCCCTTTCCTGCATGTTATTCCCCATCTCTCTCTCCACACAAGATTAAAAACAGAAATCAGTTGTATTTTTTGCATTAGGGGAATTTTTTTCTCTCAAATCAAAGCTATTTCAATCATAAACAAACAATTTACAGATTGCGTTACATATTAGCATATGAGTCCTTCACTCTCTCATCCACTGAATTTGTAAGTCCATGTACAGTTTCTGTCTGTATTTCCTTTGAGGATGCCAGAATCACCTGCTGCCAGGTAAACTGCTGCCCACCCTCATAGAGCTTCCTTTCAAGTATGCTCCACAGCTTCTCAATAAGGTTGAGGTCAGGGGATGACGGTGGCCGCATCATGATTTTTTTCTCCCTTTATGCCCAAAGCAGCCAAGGCCTCAATGGTATTTTTGCAGCATGGGATGGTGCGTTGTCTTGCATGAAAATTATTTTATTCCAGAAGGCAAAGTTCTTCTTTTTATACCATGGCAGGAAAAAGGCAGTTAGGTTAGTTGAGAGGTCGTAGAGGTCATTTTGACACCTTCAGGCACCTTTTTAAAGGGCCATACCAACCCATCTCCTATGATTCCTCCTCCTCCTCCTTGCTGGTGTTTGGACATGGCCATCTAGCAACCATCCATAACTCCATCCATCTGTGTAGCATTTGTGTAGCACAGCATTGATCAGTGAACACTGTTGAAGATTAGTGTATTTCTGAGCCCACTGCAGTCATTTTTCTTTGTGGGAATTGAAGGGTGGCCAATATACAGCTTTATGGACATCAGCAAGCCTCTGGAGTATCCTGCATCGAGAGTTTTTTTGGACTCCTGCGGCACCAACAGCTTCAAATACCTGTTTGCTCTTTATCAGTGGCCTTTTCACAGCTGCTCTCTTAATTTGATAAAGTTGCCTTACAGAAACCTTCCGACACACATTTATCTGAACTAACTCATCTGTACTCTGAACCAGACACAAACCTTCTCACAGCACGATGGTCTCTCTTAATTCTTTGTGAAATATCCTGTGTTTTCATGCCTTTT
Source organism: Nibea albiflora (assembly GCA_014281875.1). Lineage (NCBI taxonomy): Eukaryota > Metazoa > Chordata > Actinopteri > Sciaenidae > Nibea > Nibea albiflora. The sequence goes on from CM024804.1 coordinate 45,975, forward strand.
TGCAAGATGCACTATTTCACGCTTTTTATCTGCAGAAAGATCTTTTCTTTTTTCCCATATTGCATGAAACCTGTGGAATAACCTCCTTAAGTAGTTTCCTGTTAATTAGGCTCACTCGGCAAACAACTTAGTAAACCTATCCGAGATTGATGTCAATGTGTCATCTAAAGACATTGGAAAACGTATAATTGAAATCTTTCATTGAAAAACTAAAAATCAGATGTTTGTTTAATTGAAATCATATTTGCATAATTATTTGGAACACAGTGTTTGTGTAACTGATGATTAAATTACTTCATAGTTCTGTCTGTCTCTTCTCCGATCCAAGTACTTTGGTTTGCAAAACCAGATTAGCTCTGAGTTGTAATAAACTGTAATTATTCTCTAATTGTCATGCATGAATGCCAGCTGCTTTCCTTTCAGCCTCGTCTCCTTGTTCTCATTTGTTTGATCTTTTTATCCTCCTCAGGTGACCCTGCGTGCTGATAACCCCTGTAGATACGTGGCGTGGAGGAGGAAGAAACTCTACCTGCTTTTCGCCAAGCATCGCTATATAGCCAAAGTCTTTGCCCTGGTTGTGCGCAATGACATTGCAGAGAAGCTGTACTCCCTTAACGACAAGGCCTTCGACAAGGCTGGGCACCGCTATGATCTCCGCTTACCAAGTTACTGTCACATGCCGGGGACCGAATTAGAAAAAGCAGATGTCTTCCTGCAAGTGCCGGTGCAGGGTGAACGGACTGCCTGAACACACGCACATTGCTCCACTTACACACTTGAATGACTCACTGCATGTAGGGACGAGTGTCAGGTGGGCAAAGTGTGTTATTATCTGCACCATGTAGGGTAAAGAAGTGTGAAGTGATGTTATCTGAAATCTGCTCTCATTATCATCAGATCTCAATATGCAAATTAGGTTCGTAGAGCTGGCAGACTTGATCAAGAAGATACTCTCGAGGGGCTGCTAAGACATTTATTGGCTACCTGGCTGGTGGTAGCCTTGGTAACAGAGTCTGAGATGGCAGGAAGAGGCAGGGTCAGACAGATGTGTGGTATAAAAGAGTTCAACGTTTTGGACAAAGAAATTCAGAGAATTTATTTGTACAGCACCTTTGATGCATACATGCAGCAAAAAGTGCTTCACAGAGCTAATAAAAAAAAGAAAGACTACAATGAATTGAATCTAGCAAAACAGATAAATAACATTATATTAAATAACATACATTTTATATATATATATATATATATATATATATATATATATATATATATATATATATATATATATATATATATGTGTGTGTGTGTGTGTGTATGTGTATATATATATATATATGTGTGTGTGTATGTGTATATATATGTATATATAATTTTAAAAATCTGCCACATTAAAACCAATAAAATGTACAAAGTAAATTTGAACCTGTGAATAAACACAGGCTCACCAGTGAATACTGCACCTTAAATGAAAGCTTTTTGAAAGATGTCTTCAGAGGTGCTGTCCCTCAGATCCCGGCAGACTCCTGACATGGGGGGCTGCAGTAACTAAAGGCCGACTCCCCATGTGTTTTTATGGAAGTCCTCAGCACGATCAGAGTCCAGCTGCTGAGGATCTGAGCTGCTTGGCACGTACCTATGTAGCACATCTGAGTGTTAGGTCGGTGGAATTCACTGTTTTAAAAACTAATAAGAGAATCTTATCTTGAGGGATCAAAAGAATCTATTCCATTCTAAAACCTGACAATGTCACCGTGACAACACGTGACCCTAAACTGAGGAGACTTTGGTGTTATGGCCACACTCAGTATTTCAGGGCTCTTGACTCTCACATGCAGAAACGGTTGTTTAAAATGGCTGCCGTTACATTTTGTCCGAGCACCACAAAGACCCTGATCTGTCCAGTCCGTTTCAACAGAATGTGAAAACATGCCGTATCAGTAAATCATTTTCATTTGTGTGAGCAGGCAACAAGAAGCTGGGCCACTCAGGCAGGGGAAGTCTTGAACACATGATCCAGTTACACTTCTGTACAAATGAAAGAGAAGGCATTTTGGATCACAGTATCCATCTCTACATTCAACAGCTGTTATTTACACACACATCTTCTCTAAAATGTTGAACTGTTTGCTGATGTACCCAGCTACAACTCTTTAAACAACCATGTTTGTGTACCTGTATCTAACCTTTGGTTGACTCAACACATCCTCTACAGTGTTCTGTTCTGTGACTGTCACTGGTGTTTACACTGGCTTTTCTTTTGTGGTTCTCTCTGTAAAGCTGAAACTTTTTAACTCATTAAAGTTATGATCAGGACGCTAACATACTGTTTGCACATCTCGTAGGACAGAAGAATAAAAAACAGTTCCAACATGTGATTTCTCTTTTCATATCGTGTGTGTGTGTGTGTGTGTGTGTGTGTGTGTGTGTGTGTGTGTGTGTGTATGTAAATATAAGCTCTTGACACTTCACATTGTTCGGTCAGAGTGAACCTAAAGTCAAATAGCTGTCCATAGAGAGTCAATCATACTGCAGAGGTCTTAGGTGTGGTTAATGTGATAGATCAGTGGAATATTGTGCTCATGTAAAATGTCAATGTAAATAAGCTATGACTAGAAATAAATTCTCCTTTATTGTACTGTGAGTTTGTTCTTTTCAGTGTCAGACAAGATGTCACCTCTGTCCATTCAGACATCAGTTCATCATAATGGTCATGATCATAACTCAAGCTTCACTGACTAAAAGCCTAAAGGGGAGTGAGCTTTATTTCCTCTTAAGTGTCACCTGTTTTGTTTCTTTTGTGTGTTTGAGTGCAGTGTACCTGAGGAGCACCTTCGTTACAATAGCTGGAAGCACCTGGACCCAGTGACTTCACTACATGGATCACACCTGTCTCTATTATCTATATAAACCACGCCTGTCAGAGTCGCCTCTCTCTTTCTCTCCTTTTCCATCCATTATCCATTCACACTACATGTCACACTCATGCATACACACACTCTTGTGACATTACTGATCAACACACCTCATCTTTTTTGTTTAGTTTTGTTCAGGTTGTTTCTGTGTCTCCCATGTTTTTGTTGTGAACATTTTACACATACAGTAATGTATACAAATAAGCTAAAGGAGTAAAATACAATACATAATATATCATATAAAATATACTAAAATAGAATATGTATAATGTTCTGAACATTGTACAAGCAACAAGGTTGTGTCAAGCATATTCAAGTATTTGAAGCATCACTGTAAATAGACATGAACAATATTTAAAGTGAGGAGTAGTTGACTGCATTTTGCAGACAGGGTCAAGTGAAGGTGAAGCAGCTGTCCTGGTCAGTGCATATTATTATGATTACATAATATGCATTTTATAATTCATCTAATATAATTTCATCTAATCATTGCGCCATAGGTATTACAGGGTGGGTAACAAAATATGAATATGTGATCAATAAGCAGCATAGTGGTGCAGTGGTTAGGTGTGGATTTGTCTTGTTAGTTTCAGTGCATCACATGGTTTGTGTTGTTTTTGCTTAACATAACGAGATCACAGCAGCTCAGTGGATTTCTTTCTAAATGATCACCAAACTTCTGGTTGATCAGAGAGGGCAGAGGTCAGTCAGACTGCAGGATGAACGCTGTTAAATGTTTCTTGGTGTTCGCAGCACAGATCAGGGTTCAGCTGTGCTCTGTCTCCCCCTGTCGGAACTATCGGTCCTTGCAGGACTTCAGCTCTCGTCCTTCTTGCCCATTTTAGTCTCTCCCTGTCAGCTGTGTGGAATGTGCGACGCACACTGTGCAGCCCCCCCGCCCCCCTCCGATCAAGGGTCCAGTCTGCAGTCACCAGCAGCGTTTCAACTCCTTCACTCAAGTCATTCCTCCTCCGGTGCTGCACGGACTCCACCGGCTGCTCAAAACGGTAAGTAACGTTTTCTCCTTTCGGTACTCTGACGAGCAATTAGAAAGTTACAGCTGTGAGAAATTCCTTTGTGAAGAGGCTGCGTGTGTATCCCCGCATCTATTTTTACATGTGAACCCTCCCAGTGCACATCAGTGTGACACTGAAAACACACAGCAGCTGACAGCATGCTGGAACTCTGGACCAAGATTATTTATTTATATTTATTATTTTTATTTTCATATTGATACTGGACAGTTTAAAAGTCAACTAAATCTGAATATTCATTTGTGAGCATACAGTACAGTCATCTGTGAGGAGAACCGATGAGCTGAATTTTTGTACAGCAGCTTTCCTGTGCAGGCCTGTGACAGGATGTGCCGTGACACTGACATGAACTGTTTTTATATCTGCAACATATTCAGGTAGAAAATAAATGTGTATCATCCGAGAAAAATGACTCAAATCAAATCAAAGTAAAGCCAATTCTATACAAAATGTGTCAATTTAAAGATGAAGTGTAAACACCTGAAGAGAATGGGTTCATATTTTTGATGTGTTTTGTTTTTATCGTCACTAATTGTCAATATTTCAATAGAAAGACACACTGAGAATTATTTGGCTTCTTCTTACACTCCAGGTGTAGACAGGCAACTTTTGTAGACAGCAAATGGCTTTTTTCCCAAATAATTCTCACTAACTTTGCAAAGACTTTTCAGCCTCTTCTTGCTTATTTTTTTTGGTGCTCTGGTCCACAAACTATGCTCTCAACCTGATTTCCAGCAGCAGCAGGAAGATCTGCACTGTGCAGACTTATTTATGTCATGTTGTTCAGACTTTTAATTAGAATGTCTGAGTGTTGAAAACCATTTTCGTCAGCCTCAAAGTATATGTGAGATGGACATGAAACAAGTATGATGTTTCCCACTTCCCACTAAAGTGTTGACAAAGCTGCAGCCAATCGCTGCAAAATGCAACAACTGCTGATATTTACTCTGATTCAAGTGAAGCTGTTTCACACAAACAACAGAAACTCATGCTAGTGTGACAGCACCAGTTAATGCTACCACTACCACTAATGATGATGATAATAATAATAATAATAATAATAATAATAATAATAATAATAATAATAATAGCCCAAGTTGGGGTAATCAGATGATTCTTTGTGAAAATACCAAAAATAAGCAACAAGCTGGTGAACAGTGTGGACCAATAGATGTGGCACTAAAAAGCCACATATTCTGTGGTGGAGACCAAACCAGAGCTCAAAGGAGAGAGAATATTATCATATTGCTCCTGTAGCTGGATATATAAATGTGTGCCGCTTCACCTAAGAAACACGGCAGAAGTAAAAACCACTTTCCTCTCAAAGACATGAGCAGAGAGACACTGTGAGCAGCATTGCTCAGAAACCTTGAGCAATTCATCACCCTCCACTCAGTTTCTCCAACCTTGCCCTAGTCCTCAAGGTGACCCTGCTGCAGGATGTCCGCTACCCCAGAGCTGCCCCACCTCCTCTTCACCACGCTGCCCTCCTTCCCCTCGGCCACTCCAGGAGTCCCGGCAGCAGAGCCCAATGCCACGTCATGCCAGGAGTGGGAGCAGGCCCACCACCTCCTCTTCCATCTGGGGAACCTGTCCCTGCTGCTGGGCCTGGTCATCCCCACCACGCTAGGCCTGCACATGATCCTGCTGCGCCTCCTCCTGATGACAGGTCTGTACACAGCGCCCCCTGCTGACAGCATTCTTGTGCTGTGGCCATAAAACTGTAGCCGGGGACATTTATCACTTTATAGTCTCAACTGATCTGTGGCCTGTGAGTGAGAGGATCTGTAAGTAAATCACCACAAGCTTGTTGAACAATTGGATGAGTTTAATGTGAATGTTTTTAGGGACATTTGGATTGTGTGAATAAGTGTGGCGCATGAAGAGTGGAGGCCTTAAAGGAAAGAGAGTGGCTGATGGAAAAAGCACTTCCAGCATGTTTATGTTCTGCTTGGAAGGAGAGTGGAGACAGGAAGTAGCAGGATTCATGGGTAATGTGGTTGTGATTTTGACAGTTCATTTATTTATATTGTGCTCTGCCATAAGCAGAAGTCTCAGAGGGCATTACAGAGAAAAAGAAACAGATGGAGGAAAGAGGATGAGTAAACTAACAGAGCTACTGTAGTTAATCCTGTGAGGTAGCTTTAAAAACATCCTGAGTGTGTCATCATGGAACACTGGATGGCTCATCATGTTATAATAACATTCGTAAAAGACTCAAAGTCACTGAATAAATAGTTCATGCATAGTTAAATGAAGCTCACTGAAGTGTTTTAGTATGTTTAACTTTGAAAAACAACATAATAACAACATAATGATTACTGACAAATCTGGTTCCACTGGTCAAACAACAGAATCCCTCTCATCGTCTCTTACACACTAAATCTAACTAACATGCCTTAATGGACATGAGTGTGTACAGATGGAGAGAGAGAGAGAGCTCAGTGCTTCATGGGAAGTCCCCCAGCAATCGAGCCCTATATTCTTAAGAACCCATGATGCTGTTTAAGGTTCTGTGGGGAACTGAATGCAAAAAAGTTAGTCAGTTAGAGTAAAGTGACAGTTGCAGAATTTTTTTAGTTTTAATATTCTTCTTGTCTTTAAAGGTTCTTCATGATACTGATTATTTAATCTTTAAGTCACCCCTTTGCAGCAATGTGACCTGGCTTTGATAAAAAACAACAAAGGGTTTGAAGTTTCAACCCCTTTGAACTAGGGTTGCAAGGGGGTGGAAACTTTCCAGAAACTTTCCATGGAAAGGTGGAATATTTCAAATTGGAATCTCCAAGCAAATTAAATGTAGATTGTGGGTAATTTAAACATGTATCATACCCAAACATAAATCTAAACATTTTCTTTTGTCATAAGCAGACATGCAAAATAAAACAATTAAAAAAACATTTCAACAGATTTATTTGTAAGTAGAACTTTATCAAGTTTGATTATTTTATTAAACAATATTATGTAGTCCACAAGCTCAGATGTGTATCTCCAATATTCTCTGTGTGCTCTGAGCTCTAGTGTGGTCCAGGTACAGAAATCACCTGTGCAGGTAGGGGGCGTGGCCTCAATAGTCCTGCAGTAAGCAGTGTGCTATGTGCATGTGATTGAGTAATAGCAGATATTCAAGTGTACCTGCATTAAGCTCACAATTTTGTATTCCCAGTTTGTTTCCATTTATTCTGATAAATTCCCATTAATTCTCATGGAAAGTGTCTTTGAAACTTTGAAAATTCCCAGAATTTTGCAGCCCTTTTTTTTGTGACGATATGTGGTTTTGTCTAATGGCTGCTATGTGCTAATCCTAACCTAACTAAGTGGCTGTGTGTAGAAATGATTGTTAGTGCCATTTCTAATTGTAAATAATTTAAATAATTTTTAGAGAGAGCAATTTGTGATAATAATGTATATAAAGTAAAACATAACTTAACTTTCTATTGCACATTGAATGTACTCAGACAAATGCTATTAACATACACAACATTCTGGGAAGAAGAAGGGACTTATCCGGGCAGCCTAATAGTTGCAACAGTCCCATGTAGAAGTAAGAAATGTGTGGACTAGTTCTCCAGTCCTTGAAATTTGTTTTGTGTGGGAGTTAAAGGACAAAACCTGAAAGTCACAGTTACATTAACATTTTTATACCTCCAGCTGTCCCCAGTGCAGCCTGTCCATCCATCCATTCCATTCTCAGGATGTCAGGAGGGATCCACTAATTCTGACGATGACAAGTGTCTAATAATAAATAAAATGATGAATTAATGATGATGAATTAATGACCAAAAGGTGACATCATAATGTTCTGCACTTCTCTGTCCATTATTCAACACTTTAATTCAGAAACTCTTAACGGTTTTGGTTACTCGTTTTTTAAATGTTGCATTCCATATTAGGATAAGCAAACTGCATTAATCTCCATGATTCTTTTCCTGAAGCCGCTCTGTGCTGCCTCTCTATTCCTGACAGGATGTGGTCTCCTCATTGCGTGGGCAACTCTGTACAGGTGCAACCTGGACGTGATGGTTTGGAATGTGGTATTTCTAGTGGTCAACTTCATGCACTTGTTCTTCCTCATGTACAAGCGCAGGCCGGTGAGTTGTGCTTCAGCATGTCCTCAGTCACATTCTGACAGTTGCTTTACATTTAGGCCATTCAAGTGTTTTACCAAATTGAATCACTGGCCTCAGGTGCTGGGGGAGCAGTGTGTTTATTTATGCCCAGGCTCAGGCAGGATGGAGAATATCCTCCTGGTGTATTGTAATGAGATGCAGATAAAACCTGTGGGATTTGGAGTCAGTGAGGAGTCTCTGGTAAACTGATAGAATCAGACCAGGACTTAATAATGAGACAGGAATGGGGTGTCGATTAGCTCAGTTGGTAGAGCATGCACCCCATGTACGAAGGTTCAGCAGCAGCCCAGGGTCCGAATCTGTCCTGCAGCCCAGTCCTGCATGTCGTTCCCCATCTCTCTCTCCCCACATTCCTGTCACTCTTCAGCTGTCTCTGTATAAATAAATAAATCTTAAAAGGCCAAAAATGGTCTTAAAAAATAATAATAATGAGACAGGAATTCACCAACTCTTTAAATGTGCTTTCACACGGACCACAGCAGCATGCCTTGATTTAAGTTTTCATGATGAAGATGAGTTAAGGCTGTGGCTCTGCTTTCTCAGATTAAGATCGACAGGGAGCTCCGGCCTGTCTACAAGCGGATGTTTGAGCCCCTCCATGTGAAGGAGGCTCTGTTTCAGAGGCTCACAGGACAGTTCTGCACCATCCAGACTCTGAAGAAAGGCCAGGCCTATGCTGCCGAGGACAAGACCTCTGTGGACGAACGCCTTAGCATTCTCCTCAAAGGAAAGTATGTGCTGCTTTGACTTTGAGTGCAGCTGCTCTTCTATATGATGGATGTTTCACTGAATGATGAATATGATAAATATAAACCTAAGTTGAATGGATGGATTGGATGGTAAAGTGTTAAATGAAATAGATGACACAAGATAAATCAAATATTTGTTTGCTGTTTAAATGATTAGTCAGTGGAAAGGAGAGCCTGAAGTAGTCAACCTTAAAGACAGTTATATTGCTTTATCCAAAGCCAGCAGACTTCTTTGACAAAAATGTAATTTTACTACAGGAGCTAACAGGAGCTGCTTTCATCTGCACCAGCCAAACACTGAAATAATATTTCATTTAGCAATTTTTAAAATGTCAATTTTATTTCATTTCAAAAATCTAAATGGCTACAATAATCCATAATGTAATTTAATGAATGGCGTGTTGTTGGTGTGTGTGAATATCAATAAATTACACACAACACTGTCATTGTAATATGTAATAATAATAATACTATTATTGGTATTATGATCACATCACATAAGTACCCCAAACATCAAACCAGAATGTAAAAACAGTAAAGACTCTGCAGTTGACAGACTTTTACAAAGTGATATTAAAGACGAGCTGATGAACACAGTGGTGAACAAACATCTGTTTTTCAAACATAAAATTTAAAATGCTCATATCATTTTCCAAAACAAAAAATGAGTTTCAACATCAGATTTACATCAGTTTATATATTACTTTTTAAATTCTTTATTGGTAATAATAATAATAATAATAATAATAATAATAATAATAATAATAATAATAATAACTGACTATTAAACTCTTTATATGGATATATTTACTATGGAGGAGGTTTGAGAGTGAGCTCAGAAGATTTTGAGAGTCATTTGAGAGTCAACACAGTACATCAGATATATAAAAGTTAAAGGTTAACATCACTGAATAAATGAATCATTTTAACCATGAAGTTTCTCTGTGACAGGATGAAGGTATCATACCGAGGCCATTTCCTCCACAACATCTACACCAATTCATTCATCGACTCTCCAGAGTTCAGGTCCACTGAGATGCACAGAGGAGAGAAGTTCCAGGTAATAAGAAAAAGGAACAAACACCATCATTGACTGAAGTTGGGATCGGCTCCAGCCCCCAGCAACCCTATAGAGGATGAGAGGTTATGGACAATAAATGACTGAAAATATTTATGGTTAATAATAAAATAAAATAAAGAAACAGACTGACATGCTATATGCCTCATTTCCACTTACCGTCAAGACTGCAGTGATGAAATGAATCATGGGTCTGTTTCCTGGAATAATCAGACAACCTGATTACTTGAATTTGGAGAAATGTTGTGTTTGATTGACAGGTGACCATCATGGCAGAGGAGAACTGTAAATTCCTATGTTGGTCTCGAGAGAGGCTCACCTACTTCCTGGAGTCCGATACTTTCCTCAATGAGGTGTTCAGGTACCTCATTGGCAAAGACATCACCAACAAACTGTACTCTCTGAATGACCCCACACTTAGCGACAAGGTGGGTCCAGATTAGAATGAAAAGGTTCTCACATCAAAGGTTGCACATCAACATCACACTGTGTGACAGCTAAAACAGTGTGTGGAATGATGATGATGATGATGGTGATGATGTTTCTCAGGCAGTGAAGAAGATGGACCGTCAACCCAGCTTGTGCTCTCAGCTGTCTATGATGCAGATGAGGAACAGCATGGCGAGCACCAGTGACACTGATGATGTCCTCAACCAGATCCTGCGAGGGGGGTCTACTGGATCATCACTCCGTAAGTCACACCATCACCCAATAAAATGTTTGAATGTGTTTCCGGATACTGTGACCATGAGGGCCTCACGGCCTCGCAACCATGAGGTGACCGCTTTATGGGAGTTATAGATCATAGGATATAAGATATGTTCATAGTAATCCAAGGGAGTATCCTTTCAAATCTATTGCAGGGTAGAATTTCATATGGCATATCACCCGGTGCAACGGTTGAATTACATTGTTCCCATAAACAAAAACACAGGAAATAAGTTCCTACAGAATAAAGCCTTGTTTACCTTATTTTGGAACAGGCTTCTATTAGAATCAACTATGTATATCTATTTCCATAACACATCATCCCATTTCATTTTTTCTCTTGTTACATAGATGTTTCACATGTCGTCAAGTGTGTGCAGTGTTTTTTTCCCCTGACCCTTCATATGGATGATGGATACATAAAGTGTTTCCCTTTTCAAGAGAAGCCTGTTCAGTGTGGTGACATTCAAATGTAAACTGTAGTCCTCAGCTCTGTCAAAACAAATGAAAATGTGAGACTGCAGGAAGTCACAGAGGGTGAACCCACAGGAAACAGTGTGAATGCTCACTACAGTAAGTAGTGAAATGTAGTGAAACATGCTACATGTATGAACAATACATGTAGCATGTTTCCTCATGTTTTTATTTTCTCTAAACAATAACTTACTTTGTGTTTGATATTAAATAATGTACAGTAAATTTGATGACTAATTCATTATAAAAAAAAAGTCCCATTCTAATCTGCTGATTCATACACAGCTTGAGTGTTCTTCACATGGCCACACATCTTGTTCCCTGACAGGCTGCATGCTTTGTTCTGATGTTCTTCCTCTTGTCCTTCCTCCAGTTGTGACTCCTCCCTCAGATTGAGCCTGTAAGACCACCTCTTTTATTTCACCCACATTTTCAGTCTCTAACCAAATTATGACATCTTCATCATCATCATCTATCAAGATTCTAGAAACCGACCAGAGTCCTCTCTAACCTGCTTGGTCTTTTTAACGTGATATGATCAGTGTTCCTCTGTCCTGTCTGTTTACCTCTGACCACAGCCAGCATCACTGATGGATGTGTTTGGGTTGGTGTGGTCTGAGGTATGATTTAGTGTGAAAACATACCTTCTTTCACAGCTGCACAGAACAGCAAAGTGAGAAGTTAATTTACTGGAGGTTAGCAGAGACAGGTGAGAAAGTAAAGGGTGAGTATGTGTGAGGAGCAGACACATAAAATATCAGATATCAGACAGTGACAATCAGCCTCTAACACAATATGGTGTTGAGTTTAATTATGTGAAATGTAGGGTCCATGGTTCTTGGACATATATTGCAGCTTCTGCTGCTCTCATTCCACCTCATGCATGTCTTACAACAATGGAAGAGTAGCCCTAAATTACTGAGTCTATTAAAGACTGTATATTTTCAGACATGTTTGATGAGTGATCGGAGTATCTGGACTTTCAATACAGGGAAATACTAGAGCTTCATTCCTCATTCATATTCTCCAAACAGAGTAAAAGCATCATGCACATGAAGAGGAGACACTTGTATAACCAAATGTTTGTATCTGTTGTAACCTGGATACAGACTAAAAGCACCTGTAGTGGAGTGTCACTCTTCAAAATGCTTTTAGTGCAGAGCAGCAGCTCTGTTTCTGCTCTGCACAAGAGCTCTCAGAGTTGTAAAGCAGCAACTGTTGGTGGTAATGGAAATACGTCCACAGGGCTTTTACTGTTTCACAGTATGTGTTCATCCACTCATCTTTTGTCTGAGAGGTTTATGGACGCACATCTGATAATAACCTCCTCTGGTGTGAATTGTTTGCGATATGGAAGAACGTTTGTATCCTTTGTGACATGTGACCACTTCTGTTTGGTTGCTCGAGCCGGGACAATGCTGTTTTTAAACCCTGAGTGCTCATGAGCAAAAATAAATTCCAACAAGTTATATATTGAAACCACTTATTGATTCAGTTGTAATATTTTTGTCGTTTTTAGAGAAATCACCTGGCACCAAGACTTCTGCAAAAATGAAGCCCATAGCAGAAGGCATGGAGGACGATGTTTTCGAAGAATCTTCTCCCTCTGAGTCTCAACACATGCCCAGCACTTCAACTAACTAAGTATAGCCAGAAGGAAAGAACAGACAAGATCGAATGCAAAACAGCACGAGCCACAGCGGTACATCAGCATTGTCAGCCATGACTATGATCTATGTTTTTCTGCATACAGTATATGATGGCTGATGATTAAGAACAAATATCAACAGAGAAATGTCAAAGTTATGTTTGTGCTCATAGAAACAGAGTCTTCATTCCAATGGCCACAAAGCAATGTTATCATCATGGAGTGGTGTTTGCGTTCACCAGATGAATGTAAGTCCACTCTCTCTCTCTCTTTTAGCTCTAAATGCTCCACTATGTCCACCAGCTAGTCTCTAACTACGTCTGTCTACAGGTGTAAAGTGAGCTTTTAGAGCTTTTTCAATGAACCCAGTTGCCAGCGGTGAGTCTGAACCAAAAGAGTAAAGTATGAGAGCTGGACCGCCAAAACAATGAGCTGAAATAAGCCAGAAAACTGAGGAGATGAATCACCATGAGACCACTCACTTTATATTTAATTATTAAAATATTCACTGAAGCAACTTTGCATCAATAAACATCAATATCAGAGTCTAAAAATCCTGTATCCATCGTGATCTAACAACAACCCTGGACAGATAACTCTCCTTCACAACAAAATTATATCAGTTCTTTCATTTGTGTCTGAAAAACAGATCAGACTCTTTTCTTTGTGTTTTTTATTACATTTTTTGATCATATATAGACACAAGCATTTTAATGTTTTAGCCACAAGCTCTTAATGGTCACAACTTTTACACAGAATCTATTGCTGAGGATTTTCTTCTCCAAAGTTATTTTATTTAACAGTGTATCATTTTTCAAATGCAGAAATTAGTACACTCGCAGTTAGTTAGTTACTTCAGTAAATGTTTGGAGTGAAGTGTTTTGTCCTGTTTGTTTGTTGATGCCTTAGATTTAGATGTCATATATTAGATAGAGTCCAATGCTGTACTCAATTAAATACATGTGATCAGTCATCTCACTCCGTTGTTCTCTTTCTTACAGTAGTATCAACTTTGAGTTGCAACTGAGACGTCAGTCAAGCTAAGGGTGTGATGTGTCATTTGAAGGAGAGGAGTGCCCTCCTGTGGTCATTATGTGCCATGCATCCTTGGTTCATGTCAAAGTCAAACTAAGTTTTATTGTCACACACACAATCAGTACCACGTAATGAAATGCCTCAGATCAAATAGATCAATAAAATAAAGATGCTTCAAACAATAAAATATGAAATAATCTGGGAAACGAAACAAACAAAAAAGAACAATGGAACAACAAAATCAGAAATGATTTTGATCCTCAGTGTTGAGTGTAGGATATGTTTCAGAAAACTGAGCATAGAGAGCTGAAAGAATATGAGCTATGAATGAATGAAGACTATGAAGGGCTGAGGTTATTTGCAGTCATTGCTTTAGCATGATGAATCAGACAGCACATTATCTGGAGCAGCAGCAGTCTTTTGCTTGTCCTTTGACTGTGCATTAGAATACATTATAATGATGTGTTAGACTCTTAGGCTGCACTCAGACTGAACATGTGGTCATGGCTGCAGACACTTGCTGTTTGAGGCCTCTAAACAAGTTAAAGGTACCGTGTGTCACATTTAAAGACAATGACAGAGATGGAATCAAATATTTATAACTAGGTTTGTATTTGTGTATTCACCTGAAAATAGGAACCATTATATTTTGTTATATAATGAGCCTTTTATATGTACAGGCACACTCTTTATGGATGTATAAGACGTGGATATGACATCATACGCCTTGTTTCCACTTCCACCCAGTGGTCACTTGCGAAACATTCCCATAGACTGCCGTTATAAAAGAGACTCTGCTGTAAAACTGCTGACAGGACACCACGACTGGCAAACAAGGTCATATGCCTCTTAGAAATCTGTCTATGAATCTGAGTATATGGGCTGTTGGTATGTATCAAGGAAACATTCACATTGCAATAAAAAAGCCGGGTGTTTGGCCAGCTCTATAATGCATCCATGGTCCACAGTATTCGCCATGTTGCACTGTGTTTCTACATTAGCTCTAGAAAGGCATTTTGCTTGGTACATGTCTTTGTGTTCTTGTTTTTTTTCTTCATTTAACCGACACACCAACGCTTTGGTCACCATTTGTCATTTTAAATGTTTCCTAGAAATAAATGAGATTGCTTCTTTTTGTCCTTCCATTGTCTCTGGAACAAAATCTACAGTGCTTATGTGCAAAAATGTTTCCAACTGTTCGTGCACAACTGATCCCTGCGTTTTTATAAACGAATTCATGTCTTTATGTATTTACAATTGTAGAAAAAAATATTTGTTTACAACCAAAAACACATTATCCAATACACACAATAAACTCAAGTGACTCATGAACAGGAGGACTGTGTACATCCAGCAGAAACTGCTTCAATGTTCACGTGATTATCTGATGATTGTTTTCTGTCTATAGAAACACAGGGTTTCAACATGGTGTCTCAAAGAGGACCCGCTCCCACTGTAGATATAAAAGGCTCAATGGACTACAAATGCAAAAACACTGAGCTTGTCCTTTAAGCTCAGTGGCAACTACGTAGTGGAAACTACATCACCCTTACTGCATAGCGCTTGAACGTCATCACAACAGGAAGTATCAGAGGCTGGGTAGTAGTTGTTGGTGTGAGAGCTGGAGAAGAAATGAGTGTGCTGTAAATCAATGTGTGTGTCTGACACAGAAATAGTCCCCCCTCCTGCCAGCGCCCATGGACGACGCCCAGGAACAACGCAGCCCCTTTAGGAACAAATAAACCGGGCGGGCGAGGCTTTGTTCCCTCGGTTTATCCCGGTGGACCGTTCACTTATGATGGAAAGGGCGATGGAGCAGCTCAACGTACAGCTCAACCGGCTGACCCGTTCCCTCCGCCGGGCCAGGACCGTGGAACTCCCGGAAGGTAACGAGACAGGTTTTTAGCTAAAACAGCGCGAGCTGCCCGCGTAAATAGCGACGTTCACGTGCGAGTACAGTCCGTGAAGTGTCGTATGAGCCCGGCCTCTGTCACTGTTAGCACACAGTCATATTATTTCCTATATTAATATATAACATGTACGTACAGGTAGTCAAACACACGCTGTGTTTGTGACTCAGCTCAGACAGGTTAGCGTAGAGGAGACTGTCAGCTCAGAGGAACCTTCACTGTTCACTTCACTTCATGTGAGCAAGTGTGTAAGATGAAAGAATCGTACACACACATAACAGTTGTCTTCTGTCATTAACTGATTTTGTGAACATAACATCATATAAAAACAGACCATGAATATTGGTCAGTCATTTCATCAGCGTTTAACTGTTAACTTTACAAACTACAGCTTCACACTGAACAGCAGGAACGACAGAGCTCATAAACTACATGTGTCCTTGCTCCCTGTGTCCTCACTTGGGCCTGAAGTCATTGTAGTTCTCTCTGTAGGCTGCCCCAACGTTCTTATGTCTGAATCTAAGGAAGCAAGGAAGGATCTTTAAGGAGCCATGAGCGAGGAGACAGTAGAGCAGCCTTAAATGAAGTCTTTTATCAGCTGACGAACCCCTTCATTGGATATCAATTATTAATTGGATGCTGCAGCTGATTGGATATCATTGGAGTGAAGACACGTAACACATTCAAGTTTTGTGATTCAAGTTAAACATTGGCGTTCATCATAGGTCTGAACAACAAAAGGACCACAAACAAGCTGCATCATTCATTAGAAAGACGATTCTTTAAATGATCTCTTATTTCCCCAACATTAACTTTTATTCTGAATACAGTTAAATTCAGAGAGAGGAAGAGACACCCCATCAAAAGCCTTGACAGCTGATCCAGCTGGGATCAGCCGCTGCAGTCATCAGAAACAGACGTCGCTTCATGCGACACTTCAGAGGAAAGAAACATCCCATTTCTCTAAAAACACACTTCCCCATTTCTCCTCTCCTCGAATGGTTTCCTTGTGTATGTCCATGTCCATCCCTGGTGCGAGGGTGAATGCAATTCAGGAGACTTGGGATGCACCCCAAGTGTCCCAGTGAGGCATGTCAGTGTGACTGCGAGCCAGAGTGAACAACACTAGGACCTTTGCAGCTACATGGAATCGAGCCATTTTTGATTTCATTATTTACACCTTAACATATCAAAATCTGTGTGTGTGCCCGCTCCATGTGAAATATGTACCCTATATGTCCCCTGCCGCCTGACTGACATGCAGCACCGCTGAACTATAGCACTTTATCTTTCATACACTGTCTCTGACATGTTCATACATAGACATTTTATCTTTAGTAACTTTAGCTGTTTCTGAAAAATTAGCAGTCAGTCGTATGCTAATGCACGTCTGGTTCTCCCCCCACAGACAATGAGACTGCAGTGTACACACTTATGCCAATGGTTATGGCTGACCAGCACAGGTGAGCATCAAACCAGGCTATGTTTGTGATGTCAAGCTGATCACAGCCCTTGAGATTACACACGTGCTGTCTTGTTTAGCAGCAGCATGTTTTGCCAGTCGTAACATGTCTCGTGTTTTCTCTTTTTTTGGTGCACATCAGTTAACGCTGCTTTTGTCTCAGGAAGAAATGTCATTTTTGTTCTATCCTGTCTCTTAAAGGTCAGTGTCAGAGTTGCTCCTCAACTCCAAATTTGATGTGAACTACGCCTTTGGACGTGTAAAGAGAAGTCTGCTGCACATTGCTGCCAAGTAAGATACTGTTCTTATGAACCTCTGAAACCTCCTCCTGTCCAGCATATTTAAAAAAACATGATCAGGATCAAACAACCACCTGATGTGGCTCTGATACAAACTGTTCATGGACGAGGGAATGTGTTCAAGTTTTAGTCACTTCCCTCCTTCCTCACTCTGATGTTTCTGGATAGAGTTTCCATACATGCTGAGCACCTGTTTTCCTTCACTCTGTGGTCCAATTCATTCCAAACCATCTCAGTTGGATTTATGTCAGGTGATTGCGGAGGCCAGGTCATGTCATGCAACATCCACCACTCTCCTTCATGGCCAAACAGTCCTTATATACTCTGGAGGTGTGCTGGGGACCAATGTCCTGTTAAAAAAGCAAATGATGGACCCACTAAGCTCAGACCAGATAAGATGACATGTGGCTGCAGAATGCTGTGGTTAGGTGTTAATATAAACTGTTGGCCTGTTAATCTCAAATTTGACTCACAGGCCAAAGTCCAGATTTCCTCTGTCCTAATGTCAAAGAAGTTATTAAATTCTTCTTCTTGTTGGTCCACTTCCTCCACTTCACAGTCTGCTCTGAACAGTTGATGTTGAGATGTGTCTGCGACTTGAACTCTGTGAAGCAGTTACAGTATGAGGTGCTGTAAATTGTTGCTTCCTGAGGTTGGTAGCTGTAATGAACTCTGCAGCAGAGCTAACGCTTGGTCTTCCTTTCAAATATTCTGTATTGACTGACCTTCATGTCTTAAAGTGATTATGGACTGCTGTGTTTCTTCACTTAGTTAAGCAGTTCTTTTCATAATATGGATTACTACAGAAACTGGATAGAGATATTTACTGTATGACAACATTACCCCTGAACAACACAACTGGTGATCTCAGACTTATTAAGAGAGCTTAACTGAAAAGCTTTCCAGGTGATGACCTGAAACTGTTCTCTTTACCACATAATTCCATGTGTGTTATTTAATAGTTTTGATGTCTTCAGTATACAAGTACATTTATTCTCCAGTCAGTCTACATCGACACATTATTCATGTTTGCCCATATTGAAAAAAATGTTTTTTGTTTTTTTTAACGTGGGTCTATATTTTGGGTAAGCCCTGTCAACCCTCTTCAGTGAGGTCTGTGGATTGTCCAAAGTAAAAGGGAAAAGACATACTGACACACTGCTCAATTATTGTAATATCCTTTTTCAGAATAGACACCACTAGAGGGAAGTCACAAAGTAAACATGTGGTCGACTTGACTTCTTCTCCTTATATACAAAGCTCTTCAGGCACCATAATATCTGAAAGAGCTCATAGTACCTTACTACCCCTCTAGACCACTGCGCTCTCAGAATGCTGGGTTCCTTGTGGTTCCTATAGTTTCCAAAAGTAGACTGGGAGCCAGAGCTTTCAGCTATCAAGCTCCTCTTCTAAAACTAACATTCTGGGTTCCGGAGGCAGACACGGTCACCACCTTCAAGAGTAGACTTAAGACTTTCCTTTTTGATAGAGCTTATAGTTAGTGCTGGCTCAGGCCTCCCCTTAGTTATGCCGCTATAGGACTAGACTGCCAGGCGAACCCCCCCTCCCCTTTCTCTCCCTCTCTCTCTCTATCACAGGTTCCACTGCCACTATAATCATTCTACCATTCATTGTAATTCATTGTCATTTTATCATTCATTGTAATTGTACAATATGTTTGTGTTGATTGTTCTGTACATGTGACATCCATTGCACGTCTGTCTGTCCTGGGAGAGGGATCCCTCCTCTGTGGCTCTTCCTGAGGTTTCTTCCACATTTTTTCCCTGTTAAAGGGTTTTTGTGGGCAAGTTTTTCCTCACTGGAACCGAGGGTCTAAGGACAGAGGGTGTCACTCCCTGTACACATTGTAAAGCCCTCTGAGGCAACATGTGTTTTGTGACTTTGGGCTATACAAATGAGATTTGATTTTGAATTTGATGTCTTCCTTTTGGTTTTATGAAACTCTTTTATTCAACATGACAAATGAAACATTTAGTGACAACGTTGATCTGTCACACAGTGAGCACAGGTGATTTTGTGTACATGTTGTATACAGTTGACACTAAGTTGCTCATGTGTTCTCTCTGTACAGCTGTGGGTCTGTGGAGTGTCTGGTTCTGCTGCTGAAGAGAGGAGCCAACCCAAACTACCAGGACATCTCAGGCTGTACTCCTCTGCACCTTGCTGCTAGGAACGGGTATGAGTATCTGATCTTTGTTTTCAGGTTTTCAGGTTTCAGATTGTTCATATTACAGGTCCAGATTGTCATTTGGACCTAGGAGATACTCCTGGCTGTTATGAGTGTGAAGTGACAAGTATCAGAGTGACTATGTGTGATGATACTAACACTTTACTGTCTTCCTGTTGTCTCAGACAAAAAAAGTGTATGGGGAGACTATTGGAATATAATGCTGATGTCAACATCTGCAACAATGAGGGACTTACTGCTGTGAGTAGAATGTATTACTCTGGCTGTGGTTCATGTAACAATGTCTAAAAATTATTCAAATGAGTTCATTAACTCTGTAGTCAGGATAATGTGCCTCCATGTGATCTCCTGCTGCAGATCCACTGGTTGGCAGTGAACGGGCGGACTGAGCTCCTCCACGATCTGGTTCAGCATGTGTCCAACGTGGATGTGGAGGATGCAATGGGGCAGACAGCTCTACATGTAGCCTGTCAGAACGGACACAAGACTGTGAGTACATTTGGAGCCTGAAAAAATGATACATTTATGTAGTCAGGCTACTTGGTTGGGACTCAGACTTTAGTAACAGATGTCAGTCTTTGGTTTGACCAGTCCTTTGATTCTCGCGACTTTGATCTTGGTTGTGTTTGTAGGCCTTTATGGCCTGTTGTTTGAGGGCAGCTATGCTCATTACTGTACAATATATCTTTCACAACTAAAAAGCCAATAAGAGTAATTTGTAAAAACATCTGTTCATCAGGCAGAAATCTGCAAAAAAATATCTGCAGACTCCTTTCCACCACTGCTATGTTTTAGCCAGAATACGCTCCTTAATTTAACTGTTGCTAATTAAACAATATGAACCGTGAACTGTGAATATATGAATATAAAAATATGAAAATATGAACTGTTGCAGTAGTACCCAGAACTAAATCTAGTACTGCTGTGTTTCCACTGCATGATACAACTCACTCTTTTTTGTTAAAAGTTGTGGATAGTACCAGCTACCTATTACTTTTCTGGTACTTATATTTTTAACTGTGCTCCAAATTTCTTTACTCCTTGGGGAAAAAAAGTTTGTGCTAAGCCTTGTACCAGCCATAGCAACTGAATGTGACTGCAGCAGATTGGAAGAGCTGTATTGTAGCTGCATTATAGAAATACAAGTCCATTTACTGTACTGAGCATGATGATTCTACACCTACATGCCTCTACTGTCATCACTCCAATATGTTTGCACATTTTGCTTTGTACTGACACTCCACAGTGGTGGCAGCACACAGTGTACGATTGTCATTAATTGTTTAGCAAACATTGTGTAAACATTGTGCAGTTGTGCTGCAGATATCTGATCAACACTAATGATTCTGCTCGCTGTCATACATCATGCATTGTAATTTGATCTTCCATGTTCATATTTCCGAGAGCGCAGAGCAGGCTGGAGGACAGAAAACTCTGCAGGACAGATTCATAGAACATCTGAATGATTTGACAAATGACGGTCTAATTTAAATGAGTTTCCTCAAAAAGAAGTATTAGTAGTAGTAGTAGTAGTAGAGGTATTTTAGGCTTACTTGATTAAACCATCAAACCATTAAAATTTTCAGCCTCTTCAATTAATTCACCTTTAATCTTGGTGAGGGGAACAATTGTTCTTTTCAAATTAATTTGTGGAATTTCTTGTCTTTTTAATAAGTTTGAGACCAGATCAGTTCATCATTGTTCAGAAATAGTTTTGTTACTACTATAACTACTACTACGAAGAACTGCTCAACTAAGTAAAGAGAAACAACAGTCCATCATCACTTTAAGACATGAAGGTCAGTTAATACAGAACATTTGAAGAATTTTGAATGCGTCTTTGCAAAAACCATCAAACATTATGATGAAACATAAATACTTCACTGAGTTGAAGTAGCAGTTACATGGTCAGACAAATGAATGTTCAACCTCCATGCTGTGTGACATGGTGAACAGATGGTTTTAGATTCCCTCTGTGAAGCATGGCGGAGGAGGTGTGATGGTGTGGGGGTGCTTTGCTGATGACACTGCCATAGTGTTCTTCGACAGACGGGATAACGACCCAAAAGCACACTTCCATGCTATGTAAGGTCTATTTGACCTGGAAGGAGAGTGGTGGAGTGCTGTGTCACATGACCTGACCTTAACCAACTTGAGATGGTTTGGGATAAGTTGGATTATAGCATAAAGGTAAACTGCTCAGTATATATGGGAACTCCTTTATAATCATTCAAGGTGATGCCCTCATGAAGCTGGTTGAGCTGATTATCAAGAGTGTTCAAAGCTGTCATCAAAGCAAAACAATCACGTCACTCCATGGCTGTCATTCCAGAGTTTTGATGAAAACACATTGCATCCATTCTTTTGCCTGGTACTGTATGTGTCACACTGCCATCATGATGCAGCCATGCAGCTGAGTTACCTCCTGTGCCCATAGTGTTAGCCAGCCACAGCACTGGGCACACCCTCCTTCACTGCACTCACTCACATCAGCTAGTGGATGGAACTACTGTCCAAACCTGGCTCTCCTCCAGAAATATGAATAATAAACAAGAATGATTCTTTTCAGAATTAGATTGCCTCACTTTAGAACCTTTTGACCTATGATGAATATAAAATAAATAAAAAATAGATATCCAGTCAATGAAGTATTTCCTCGTGTGTGTGTGTTTCTGCTCAGACGGTGTTGTGTCTTCTGGACAGTGGAGCTGACATCAACCGGCCAAACGTCTCTGGAGCTACACCTCTTTACTTTGCCTGCAGGTGGTGTTATCAGACATGTCACCGTCATGTTGGTGATTCATAGTGTGCTCTCACCTTCTTTCTCTTTTACACGTCCTGTAACTGTCAGCCTCATCAGCCACAGTGGTTAATCTGAGCAGTCTGTGCCGTGTTCTGTCACCATGTTCACATTCAGAGCGCTAAACACAATAAAGTCATTTATGTTTTCTAATTGTAATAGCTGTATTGAAAGTTTGTCCTTTGTCGTTCTGTAGCCATGGCCAAAGAGACACAGCACAGATCCTGCTGTCTCGGGGCTCCAAATACCTCCCTGACAAGAATGGAGTCACTCCTCTGGATCTCTGTGTGCAGGTCACTTTAATTCCTTTCATCACCTGAGGTGTAAGAGCCCATATTGTTGTGTTGCTCAGTTTATGTGTGTGTGTTCGTGTTCGTGTTCAGGGTGGATATGGAGAAACCTGTGAGATCCTCATCCAGCATCACGCCAGACTGTTCCAGACCCTCATCCAGATGACACAGAATGACGATATTAAAGAGAGCATGGTATGACCACTTTGTCTCTACATTCATTAATCAGCCTTGTGTGTACACGTGTCCTGACGGTGTCCTGTGTGTGTAGCTCAGGCAGGTTCTGGAGCATGTCTCTCAGCAGAGTGACAGTCATTACCAGAGGATCTTGACCAGTCTTGCTGAAGTGGCTACTACCAACGGACACAAGCTTCTCAGGTGCAGTATTTCATTTTGAATGGACATATTTGCTGTGTTGTTAAATGTTGCATGTATGTTATGTACATACATGCAATATGTTGTATGTTGTTATGGAGCCATTATTGTACATAATATTTGCAGTTCTTTAGATATTTCTTACAAGTTGGCTTGATCTTTGACAACAGTGTGACACTTTAGAAAAATTAGAAAGACCAAAGATGTTTAAAGATGTTCGTTCACTGACTACACGTTACAGTGTGATTGCTGAATCATGATAAGATGTGTTCCGTCTCTCTGTCCCTCCTTAGCCTGTCCAGCAGTTATGAAGCTCAGATGAAGAGTTTGCTGAGAATAGTCCGTATTTTCTGCCATGTGTTCCGACTGGGGCCTTCATCGCCCAACAACGGCAACGACATGGGCTACAATGGCAACAAGACGGCTCGCAGCCAGGTCTTTAAGGTTAGTGAGCGGTGAATGCGGAGTGTGTATAGCTGCAAATACACAAAACACAACATTACAACATTATAGAAACACACTGAGAATACTGAAAATGGCATCATGGAAGCATGCAGAGCCAAGAAAATGATATAATATATAATATGATTATTATGCAGGCTAAAGGTAACCTCAGAGAATTCCCTTTTTGGCTATACTGTATTTCAGGTCCAACCAAAAAGTGTCATTATTCTATGGGGTTGGCATTGTTTGATTGTCTGTTACATGAGAGGGTGTCATTAGTGGCATGACAGTGATGTGGTCTGTAAGCATCACTCAGATCTAGCTACTAAATCTGTGAACTTCACATCTGTTAAGACGGCGCTGTGTCAGTGACTCAGCACACAGCTGATGGATCCGGTAACTCCACCGCGTTGTAAAGTCAAAATGTATTGAACAAAGATCGATGTAATCATTCCATTTGTATTAGCAACAGGTTTTTATCTAATGAAATTTTCTGCTTCAGTCCATATTAGTCAACCTTTGGTCCTTTTCTCTGTGTTCACTAAACTGCTTGATCTCCAACATGCTGCACACACCCCTGTATTAATAGGGCAGTCTAATAGCTGCATAAAATCCAGAATATTCATTAAAGACTGTGACTTAATTTAAGTTGACCTCCAGTGGACTTACTCATATTTGTTTACATGTTCTATATTTTCAGAATGTGACTATGTGGTGATGGCGGAGTGATATTTTTAGTGATGAGTCAGATGTGCTGTCATGCTATTCTGAGCACATTCAAAATTTCTAGTTGACCAATCATTGCTCAGTCGGAACTTTGTGTTGTATAATTTTTATTAACACTGCTATGATTTCAATTGTAAAACCTGGTCAAATAAACACAAATACAGCAACTCTTTGTTGCTTGATAGCAACAGCATAGTCAGGAAATATGTATTTTTTTAGTTTGGATGAAGTGAGCCATTGAAAGCAACCTTGCTTGTGAAACTCACAGTGTACAGTGAACCCTTGTTTATCGCGGGAGTTACGTTCCAAAAATAATAATATGTACTAATGTTCCTCAGAATGAGCTGAGGTAGGGTTGTTTGGAGTTTTTGTCTTGCAATCACAGATAACATGAAAAAGGCTGTAAAACCTGCAGAAGGCCAAAGTCTCTCCTCTCTTTCGATGTCTTCATCACTCCATCTGTTTTCTCTGTGTCTCTGCAGCCATTGGAGCTGCTGTGGCACTCCCTCGACGAGTGGCTCGTGCTCATCTCCACCGAGCTGGACAGGAACAGGAACAACCCGTCATCGCCGTCCTCCAGTAGTGAGATAGCCTCTCTGCTTCTCAAACAGCGGGAGGTCGAGCACTCCAGCTCCACGCCAAAGCTCCCCTCCTTGCTGGACCCTCAGATTGTCATGGAAACTGAGGTGTACGCCGATGGGGAGGATGTTATCTCCATGACAGCCAATCGACTCAGCGCTGTGATCCAGGCCTTCTATATGTGCTGCTCCTGTCAGATGCCACAAGGGTCTGTAGTCAGTCTTCATCTGCCGAGTGTCATACAGAATCCCATCAACACACAAAGGCAGGTCATTTAACAAAGAGAGCGTTAGCCATGATTTGAACAGGCCTCCTGACTCATGATACTGCTAATACCACAGGCACCGCTACAACAATACTACTGCTGCAGCTAGCACTACAACTACAGCTGCAAGTGCTATCACTGCTCTACTGCTGCACTACTAATGATAACACAAATGTTACTGCTGTTCCACTATAGGTTAATAATACAAATTAACAATTTGGTCAGACTACTATTATTATTATTATTATTATTATTATTATTATTATTATTATTATTATTATTATTATCATTATCATTATCATTATTATTATTATTATTATTACTATTATTATTATTATTATTATTATTGTTATTGTTATTATTATTATTACTGTTCTATTAATCAACATTATTGGTTGCCAGGTTTTGTGAAATTGGCCTTTGGTTGCATCAGCAGCTACTATTTTAAAAATTATGAATGTACAAATTAATTTAGAAGAACCTGAATGAAAAATCTAAGTGGAACTTTGTGAAGTTGTGGGAGGCGTCTTTGAGCTGGACAGTGATACTGTAAAAGCTTTCCCTCACTTTTGAGGGATCTGGGAAGAACATGATGGTATTTATGGATGGAAGTGGGACATGTTCTCTGATAACACAGAAGATTTGAATTTGATAACAAACTACAAAAATGTTTGTTTGGTTACTATCATGCTCCCTCATCTTGCAACTGTCTTCTACTTTCCAAACCTCATCTATGGTCATGAACTTTTGATAGTGACCAAAAGAATTAGAGCACCCTGGACATCCAGAGGAGCTGCTTCATATTGAAAAGAGCCAGCTGAGGCGGTTCAGGGATTCGGATGCCTCCTGGGGTCCAGCTAGCAGGAGAATGCGAGGCAGACCCAGAACTTGTCAGCCCATCTGGCCTGGGAATACCTCAGGATCCTCCAGGAGAAGCTGGAATGTGTTGCTTGGGAGAGAGATGATTGGAAGGTCCCACTAAACCTGCTTCCACTATGACCCGTGAAATAGATGGACAGATGGACGAATAGACTACGATAAAACTTTTAAACTTTCTCCTCACATTTTTATTCATGACTTTAAATGGCAACCATATTTTCAGTTTGGGCCAACAAAGGCTGATTCCTGGCTGCCAGCCTGATGCTAAAACATAGTGTCACTATTTCTCTCTGTCGATGTTTACTTACCAAGAAGTTGAGAGCACTCCCACCAAACAACCACCCTGCCTCATCTACCTCCTGTTTGCTCCCACATTTATCTCTCTTTGCATTAACCAATCTCCAGGTCCATAATTATACGCAATTAGATCATTAAAGCTGCTAAATTAACAGCCAGTCAAGGCCTGTTATTGACGTGCCTGCTGAAATGAGCTGTCTTTCTTTCTGTTCCGGTTTCCCGTGCCTTTTCCATCATCACTCTGGATACGTGATGTCTATATGATGTTATAATCCAGCGTCATTTTCAGCATGGAGGTTTTACCATTTCAGACAGAAATGAGACAGTGTGACAGAAGATTGTTAACCAGATGCTGCTGCTGACATGTTGTTGCTGTCTGTCTCTTTCCGTCTTCTCTCCCTCTTCCTCCTCTCTCTTTCCTCACTCAGAATGACGTCCCCTCGCTTCATTGAGTTTGTCTGCAAGCATGACGAGGTGCTCAAATGTTTTGTAACCAGGTAAGTCAATGTGGCCCTCTGCCACACTTCAACCTCCTCACACAGCACAGAGACTGAGTATTGATCTAGAAACTTCTTTCCTCTTCATTTATCTCCACTCAGGTGTTCTCTCTCTCTCCTCCTGTTCATCTCTCTGCCTCCTTTTTTTTTTTTTTTTTTAGGAATCCAAAGATCATCTTCAACCACTTCCACTTCTTGCTGGAGTGTCCAGAGTTGATGTCACGCTTCATGCATATAATCAAGGGCCAGGTAAGACAAAATGGCAACATTAAAGGTTTGTGCAAGAAGTAACAATTGTATTTTGTCAGAAAGTTTATAAATAAGTAATTTGATTGGACAAGAGCCATTCCATGAGTGCTGACAGCGCTCAGACTTTAAACTACATGTATCACTGATTTCTACTATTATCATTACATTAATGTTGCATTAATGTTCATCATCTTTCTTAGATTGTAACAAAGATGAACATTTGTACAGGAAGTTTAAGAACACCCGTTTCCTGCATATTGCTGCTAGAAACTGAACACGATCAGCTGATAATAAACCTGATCAGCCACCGTCAGTAATCAATGCACAACCATTAACAACCCAATAACTAACAATCAATCAACGTCAGACAAGCCTAGTTAGCTGGTGTTTCAGTAGCGTTGACAAAACGTTCAAAAACAGTTTGAAGTAAACTAAAGCTCCCTGCGCTGTCCATGGAAAATATGACACCAAACTCTCCTTAAGAGATCTGACATTTGGGGGCGGCCCGTGGCGTAGCGGGTTAAGCGATCGCCCCATGTATGGAGGCTACAGTCCTCGCTGCAGCGGCTCCGGTTCGACTCCCACATCAGACGCCCATTTACTGCATGTCACTCCCCCTCTCTCTGCCCCCTGTTTCCTGTCCATCTTCATTAAAGGCATAAAATGGCCAAAAAAATAATCTAAAAAAAAAAAAAAAAGAGATCTGACATTTGAACAGTTCCTTATGTGTCACATCACTCAAGATGACACCAGATAAAGGACGTCATATGTTCACAGTCATCTTGTTAATTCAGCATCAGTATAATCCATATCTTGTACATATAATGTAGACATACATGTAACATAGAGAGTGGCAACTTTACTCTCTCATGTGATTTTGCTTTATTATATCTTATCTAAAATCTCAAGTATTGAGATCTGTAACGGTTTCTTTACTGTGAGTTCTGTGATGAGCTGATGACTGGCTGAGGTCTATCAGGAGCGTCACAATGATGACTCAGTGGTACAACTCAAGTCAAAGTGGGAGTGTTGCGGGTCTGTATGTGTCTCAGATCACAGTGTGTCAGCAGTGAGATTTATTATCTCCCAAAATGAATTTCATCCATTACATTTCTCCCATCATCCCTTGCTGTTTGAGTTGTCTCTCTTCTAGGCAAACTGCGCTGTGGCTCCAAAAGTATTTTCTACATTGGCGACAAGTAGCACAAGTACCTTTTTGTGTCTTCAGGGACTTTATGGAAAGTGACTTTGAAAGTCCCCGTCTTCACTTCAGGATCATTTAACAGTGTTACAACCATGGCGATAACACTTGTCTTAAGTTCCATTTATACGGCTTCATAAATTTTAAGTGCTGCTCCGAGTTGTGTGCTGTTCACTCACTCTTCAGTATTCATATTTGAGCTGCGGCGTTCAAGCCTCGTTACCCATGGATTATGGCTCGCCTGGGAGTAGGCCCTTGTTTTAATTACAGACTTTAACCTGTGAATTTGATTTCATCTCCTGATTCCTCTCTCGGTACGCCCTGCAGCCCCAGGGGGAAAACCTTTCTTTCTCTTCCACGCTCATCCTCCACTCTGCCTCCAATGCTTAGAGAACAAAGGCATATATTATGCAAATAGACCCCAGCCTCATCTCTGTATTACAGCCGAGTATTTTAGCACTGAAAGCTCTCCGAGCTGTCAGTTGAGACTGAAAAATCCACAGTCTGAGAGTTAAAAGCACAGCAAAGTGGTAATTAGTTTAGGAAAGTGCTGTGCAGTGTGGGATGAAGTCTTGTTTTCCCCCCTCAGCCCTTCAAGGATCGTTGTGAGTGGTTCTACGAGCATCTGCTGGCTGGCCAGCCAGACTCAGACATGGTTCATCGTCCGGTCAACGAGAATGACATCCTGCTCATCCACAGAGGTACAAACTGCGCGCGCCACTGTACACTTCCACTGTGGACATCAAGCCAAAATCCACTCGCAGATGTAATTTACACTCCAGTGTAATGTTGCCTGGCTTATTGGCATATGCACACAGAATGAGTCTCTGAAGGTGAATATGTGCCAGTTGTTGGTAGAGTGTGAACATTTAGTCTTATTTTAGGAGGATGTTAATGTCAGCATGCACATTTCTTTTATTTTAGACACTGCTTTAAAAAGGTGTTCCTTTGTGTGTGTTAGCATGATTTGAGGTCTCCTGGTGTGAGTTTGAAGGCATATAATACCATGAGACATCTCATAATATATGATAAATGTACACGGAGGCAGTTTTTTGTAGAGTAATCTACCAGGAATGTTCACTTAAATGCTGGCAAGCGTAGTGCACCGTTACTTATCGCTGCTGAGCCAAAACGCTGATCTGCAGAGATGGAAATGAATGAGAGGGCTGCATTTGTTATGCATTGCTAATGACTGTCTGAAACACTGGCTGCAAACTTTGGAGGTCTAACCCCCGCTAGAGGTCACCAAAGCTTTACAGGGAGCTTTAAATTGAATTATTTCAATTATATTATTTAAATTAAGGTTTATATATTATTCAAGATATACTGTATTAGTTAGATATATTAGATATATTTCACTAAACAGCCTTCTATTAGAAAAGTATACAGTTAAACAAGTTAAACATGATCTTCTTCATGATCTACTTCTGATATAACAAAGGATCAGGATTGTAACTTAATGCGTAACTTAATGCGCGTCAGAATCTCCCAGCTGAAATATCAAACCTGTGAAGAAACATGGCCGACTGTGACAAACGGATGTTTCGTTGTACACTGGATGAACTCTCAGCAGCACACCTTAATAAATCAACCAACTAGAGGCCACAGGTGACAGACGCCATACTGCATTTTATTTTCTGGCCCTTTTTACACTTAAACATATCACATTGACTTTGAGCAGTGTTTCAGTGCACTTTTTCTCAAAGAAAAGTTTCAAGTTCCAAGTTGTTTGTGGAACGTAGCATGAACCCATCCATCATACACATTCAAGATAAATCTAGCAATCCCATGAGATATAAAAAGTATAGTGATCAAGAAATACTATACAACTCGCTTTAGAGTATCAGGAGAAACAACTGTAAACTTGAAAAATGAGTTTGTCCCACAAATGACTTCCATCCACTGCAGGTGTGTCTATACTGGATCCATCCAGTAAAGATGCTACTAAGTGATAGTGTGTGGATGTATGCCAACAAGCATGGTGACAATAAATTGGCAGCACATACAGCATACTAATTGTGTTTTTTCTTTGTCACAAACAGACTCCATATTCAGGAGTAGCTGTGAGATGGTATCAAAGTCCACCAATGAGAAACTTAAACAGGGCATCGCTGTTCGTTTCCATGGCGAGGAGGGGATGGTGGGTTTGTAAACTCATATGACTGCACGAGTTCTCCATTGGCTGTCCTCGTCTGTCAGCCTCCTATAATCCAAAGTAGTGAGGGGTGTCATGGTCTGTGTTTCCTGTGTTTCAGGGTCAGGGTGTGGTTCGAGAGTGGTTCGACATTCTGTCCAATGAGATCATCAACCCAGACTATGCTCTGTTCACTCAGTCAGCTGATGGTATGTGGCATTTTCCCTCCTCTGATAACTTTCAGGTGATAAGCAGAACTTCATGTTGATGAATGATGGTGTGTGTTTATGTTTGTGTGTGTGTGATCTACAGGTACCACGTTTCAGCCCAACAGTAACTCCTCAGTGAACCCGGACCACTTGAACTACTTCCGGTTCGCAGGTCATATCCTGGGTCTGGCTCTGTACCATCGACAGCTGGTCAACATCTACTTCACCCGCTCCTTCTACAAACACATACTGGGTAAAAGAATATGTGGAGATCGGGCTCAGACCTGTGTGTGTGTGTGTTTGTGTGGTTTTGCTTAGGAATCACACACACTCTTGGACTGTGTGATCAGAAAATGACTGTTTGCCTGTTGATCATATTTCACAATCACAAAGTGAGTGTGTGTAGCTAATTCAGTGCTACATTACTAAAACATCAGCATGGAACACTCTCCTCTGTTCATTCATAGACAGATGTTTATGTATTTTTATGAAAACGAGCGTTACAGTGACATGTAGTCAGAACTTTGTTTTCTGTCTCATGATTCTGAATAAAGGAATATAGATAGTGTAAAACCACTGACTTACCAAAAACATGTCAGTCCTGAGACTGAACAAATATTCTGAATATTAGTTTTTGATGTCACACCATCGTCCGTGTTCAAAGTTTCATTTCATTTTTCAAGTATCAGATTTTTGTTGGTCACACATGATTCTAATCTGACATGATGCTTTCATCATAGTCCAGACAAGTATTAGTTTTTTCATTAGTATTATTTGTTTTAATATCTCATAGATATTGAATTTCTTTTAAACAGTTTCTGAGTGGAGAAAAATCTGTGAAATCAGCTTTGTTACATATTAAAAATCTATCTGTACCATTTTGTTTGTAACATTTTGCTAATATTTTTAGAGCATTGTGTATCTGACTTCCATCATATTGCTTAGTGTCATGGATCCAGTGCACATAACTCTGCATGTGTGTGTGTCTGTCAGGGATCCCTGTGAACTATCAGGATGTGTCGTCCATCGATCCAGAGTATGCCAAGAACCTGCAGTGGATCCTGGACAACGACATCAGTGATCTGGGTCTGGAGCTCACCTTCTCTGTAGAGACGGACGTTTTTGGTGCGATGGAGGAAGTGCCGCTCAAACCTGGAGGGACCAGCATCCTGGTCACCCAGGACAACAAGGTCAGTCAGTGTGAGCACAGTGAGTGAGTGCGTGATGTCACCCACTGTCGACATAACCAAAGAAATAGTTTGTTCAGTGAAAAGACAAGGCTGGGTGCTTCATTTTACAGATCCCTTTGGAGAATATATTTTTTATAACATAAAAACATTGTTATAATTCTAGTATTGTGAAATTTAAGTCTTATAATCCAACTCGAACCAGAATCATCAGAAAACTTCCTGAACCATTTTCTTTCCCACAAAGTGCTCAGACTGGATCTGTTAAATGTCTGATGTTCTCATCGGACATCGAGTATTTTTGTGGTGTCACGATGCAGCAGTGTGGCTGAAGGTGGCGTTAATGACCGGCCTAGCTCCCCTCCAGTGCATTCATCCATAGTTGGTCTCCTATGAGCGATGGATCTCTTTTCTCTCAGCTTATCGCCTGAAGACTCCTCATTAGAGAGTGCAGTACCACAGTGTGCCTGCAGATGGCACTGACAGTGCAGCAAGCGCACAAAGAATGATGAGTTCCATCAGTGTTTGTGGAGGACTTTAGTGTGTGTGTGTGTGTGTGTCCTCTCTCAGGCCGAGTATGTCCAGCTGGTGACGGAGCTGAGGATGACACGAGCCATCCAGCCCCAGATAAATGCTTTCCTGCAAGGATTCCACACCTTCATCCCCGCCTCGCTCATCCAGCTTTTCGATGAATACGAATTGGTCAGTCATCCTCCTCTGAGCTCCCCGTCCTTTCCTCCTCCTCCTTCTCTTACTCCTCCTTGTCCTCCATTGTCTTTTACAGTTGGTATTGTTCCCCTCTGCCTGTTTGCTGCCCGCCTGCTCAGCTCTGATGCAGGGATTGATTAGCCAGTTTGGGTGGGTTGTTGGGTGGGTGTGTGTTATACTGGGATACTGGGGTCACCTTGAAGCCCCTCCCTCCTCTCCAACTCCATTAGAGGGTGTTTTCTTTGTGTGTATGTATCGGCAGACTTGATGTCCTCAGTGTTGGGAGGATCGATAGTGCAGCATGATGATTATCCCTCCCTGGATTTGTTGGACATGCCTCGGTCATGCTGTCATTGCAGGAAAACTGGCATGTGATCAGCTGTTTCACTGATCAGCCTTTGTCAGCAGCGTGAATGTTTGTAGCATTTAAATCATAAGGGGACCCAATCCTACACACACCCATCTGTTGGGTATATGGTGTTCATCACATCAGAGCCGGACAGTGTTGATTGATTAACCCAAATTTTAACATGCATTTTACTGCTGTGTGTGTGTGTGTGTGTGTATGTGTGTGTAGGAGCTCCTGCTGTCAGGGATGCCAGAGATCGATGTGCAGGATTGGTGCAGGAATACAGAGTACACCAGTGGCTACGACCCTCAGGAGCCCGTCATCCAGGTGCATCCTTTACAACCTAAAACCATTACGTTTGACTTGAGTTCATGCTCATCAATCAGGTTGTCCAGGCCTCAGACACAGGTTGTTATCTTATCACATTTATGGATGAGAGCGAAAAGAACTCAATGAAAGCAACGTTTACTAAGTGATACAAGAGAAAGACTCCTTTCACTGATGGTAACTGTTTGAAATGTCAGGCCATAAAGAACAGTTGACTGAGAGAGAGCAGATATAAGTCATGCATGTAGTGTGTCATCAAAGTTGACGTGTCCTTGATCTTTACCACTTGACATTTACACATATCTTTTATTCATCAAGCTTTGTTCATTTCGAAAGGTGTAAATTCTAAAATGTGCCAGAACCTCGAGAAAACCCAGGAAGGATTCATCATCATTCTGTGAGCAGTAACGTTCTGGGTTGTCTGATTCTCTTTCTGTCCCTCTTGTGTGTCTGCAGTGGTTCTGGGAGGTGGTGAAGGGCCTGACCCAGGAGGAACGGGTTCTCCTGCTTCAGTTTGTCACCGGAAGGTTTGTCTGCTGGATTTCTGCTTTGGTTCTCCACACAGAAACGTGTTGTTTGTATACTATGGTGAAGGATCCTTCTCTATCAGTTCCAGGGTTCCTCATGGCGGCTTCGCCTACCTGATGGGTGGCAGTGGTTTACAGAAGTTCACTGTTGCTGCAGTGCCATACACCTCCAACCTACTGCCTACCTCCAGTACCTGGTACTTAAGTCCTTTTGATTGTTCTGTTGTCTTTGACCTGTCATGTCTTGTGTCTCAGTGAGGCTTTTTATTCGTAGTTTACACTTGTAGTTCATGATTTGAAAGTGTCTTCATTTTCTCCAGAAGTGTTCTGAAATTAAATTTCATTTCCACAAATTGTTCTTTGAGTTTACAGCCTTGACTCTCAGACATTCTAAGAAACTATGAGCCGTGAAATAACGTGTTGCCTCAGACTCACACGTACTTCCTGTTGTGTTGGCAGGGATGTAGTGTAATGATCCCTGTCTTTATGGAGTGAATAAACCGAGCCAGTACAAGTGAGTCTGACAGATATTAGTGAGCACTAGAGGGCAGTGTGTCTCTTCTGACTCACTCTAACAGCTCAGTGTGAAAACAGGGAGAGGTCTCTGCATGGCCCAATGTGCAACAGGTCATTTATATCGCTGCAGGTCTTTGTTTTGGATCCATCTGAGTCTCAGCACTCGTCATGACCACAGTGTTCCAGCGGGTTGACCATGTCCACCTCTCTGTTTTTTTTCTCCTTTCCACAGTATCAACATGCTGAAACTCCCAGAATACCCGAGCCAGGAGGTCCTGAGAGACCGGCTGCTGGTAGCGCTGCATTGTGGGAGCTACGGGTACACCATGGCATAAATCAGTTCCTGCTGCTGTGAGGGTCTGCATACTCATGCAACACTCTGACCTCCCTCACAGACGCTCTTTTTGTAGTCAGACACTGCTTTTGCTGGACAAAAAAAACAAAAAAGGGAAACCCAGATTCTGAAGAGACAGGACAGACTGAACGGAGAGCACAGACTCACTCATACCTGTGCCAGAACCTTTTTTTATTCAAGCTGGTATCTTCTAATTTATGCAAATAATATCTTTAAATGACTATTTTCATGCATACATTTATTTAGGAAACAGCATTTATACCATAAATGCTCTACTTTAAGGTCCAGTGTGTGAGATTTAGGGCACGTTTAGGGCTAATTTTCATGTTCTTTCATGTTTTTCATGGCCACTGTAGTTTCCCCTACACACAAGTCGAGGGTGAGGTGAGGGGTATACAATTGGTTGCAACCTTGAAACAAGTTGCCACTAAATCCTACAGACTGGTCCTTTTAAAACACAGATTAATAATCACAATAAAAACATACTCATGCAAGCTTACACCATGTCAAATATGGATGGACGCAGTGATGAGATGTACATCAGTGTCTCAGCTTCACGGTGCATCAGGCCCAAATCTGAAAGATTAAACAACACACACGTGACTGTTACTGTTTCTGCATCCATGTCACGGCTGGGTGTCACTACATGTTTAAATTTCCAGTGCCAACATGACACCTGATTATTTTGATACTTTGTTGCACAGTGGAGAAAGCAAAATCTTGTTTTGTTTGACAAAATAAGCCAAATTTCTCAGACGCCCCAATGTTCTAAGCAAATGCTCTTATGGCCAAATGTATGTGGACAGTCTACATCAGATGTGAGGATCAGATCGGTAACTTCATGAGCACAAAACCAGCAGCTTTTAGTTCGTTCAGTTGAAGATCAGTCCAGCAGTTTAAATATTTTGAGGTTAATTAAAACAAACAGCAGTGTACTGTTACAGTCTGAATATGTTTAACTTTGGCTGCTTTAGATAAACAAAGATTGAATATTTCTCTATGTTTATTCCTGTCAAGAAGGGTGAAAGACTTTCATGTTAATAGATTTACAGTAAATAAATGTATATGAAGAGTTATGGGAATAAAAATGTGTTGACTAGTCAGACGCTCACAGAGGGAGTTGTCACTGCAGGACAATATAAAAATAGATTTTGACCAAATAAATGCACATTAAGGCCAAGGAGAAATGTATTGTCTGTCAGACCGGGCTCATCCAGCTGTGATGGGATGTGTTGGACGTGCTATGCATCGTCTACACAGCTGCATGAACACCTCTCCACCCCTGTAGCATGAAACGCATGTGTCGTGGTTTATTACGCAACATGCTTTGTCATTCTTGAAGTGAGTATCTTGCTCTGATCTATATTCGTGTTTCATGGATGAATATCAGTCTTTAGTGATAGGGTTCTGTTTGTGTTTGTTTCCACAGAGAACATGATCTCCATGTGACAGATGTTTGGCTCGCTGTGCCAAAAAATACTCAAAGCTGGAATTCTTTTCAGTGCATTCATTTCTTTGTATTTTTGCCGACACAAGCATGCTGAATCTCTGTTTTTTTTATTCTAAGAGGTGGGGACCATGTCAGGAAGTCTCCCTTCTTTCCATTTGTAAAGGGAGAGTACATATTGATCTCATATTTCATATTATGTATCAGTATTGTTTTGAGTGCCTCGCCTCAAATGCTTTTATAAACTGATGTCAATGTTTGTTGAGAGGAGCCTTTCTACATATTTCTGTAAACGTCTTCAGTATCAGATGAAGTGCTTTACCATAAATATCTGTCGTGCGTTGAGATTTTATTCAATAAAACTTGTTTTGACAATCCAGGTGATTTTGGTAACACTGCAGATGAAAACGGGTTTGTGCAAGGATGAAAAATGGCTACAAGCAGCTGATGTGCAGCCCTCTGGAGAGTGTGTGTGTGTGTGTTTGGATAGACATATGTGGCCGCAGCGTGAGCACTGTGTTGGGTCACCAGTTTAGAGCAGCAGGTCCACTGGTGCTAAATGGCCCCTAACCAACGTTCAGTGAGTCCAGCATCTGTGCAGCTCTGTGCTAACAGCACATTACACTGGCTGCAACCTCTGCCTCGCTCCTCACCCTGTTCTGCTGCGAGCCCGGCTTCTCCACAACACATCAACCATGAGCCTGATCAATGCCCAGTAACACAAATGTCAATCTTGTACACTTTGAAGCACGGTTAAAAGCTCTAGCACTAAATACTTGAAACACATGAATAAAGCAAAAATAATAACTGAAACAACTGAATGGACATTCCTGATCGACTACGTGTGAACTAATCTAAATCTAATCTCATAAAGTGACTTGATCATTTGTGAGCAACAAGATTCAGAATAAATTCATTATTCAAGTATTAAATTTAATACTTAATTTAATTAAATTTAGTTTAATACTTAACTATATGCTGTGTGCTTTTTGCAGACTTACCCAGATACCTACCAGAGAGATGTAGATGTAAAATTATCTCCAATGAAAAGTCAGTTCATTATTATTATTAATTTTTATTTTACTTTTTTCTGTTTAGCTCAATGTTGTCTAACAGGACAAATGTCAAATTTTTATATTTTCTGTTTTAAAAAATATTTTAAAAATCTATTTTTGTGTGTATGTGGAAATGAAAGGCTGATATTCTTTGGTTGGATTTTATCCTCCAGGTTTGATTAAATGAGTTGTTTGTCCTCAGAATAACAGTACACATCATGAAGCTGGTAATTAATGAGAAGTGAATCTACCTAAAATTCAACGTGTAATATATGTGAACTCTGGAAAAATATTTCAGGAAGGGTTTTATGACTTTAATATAAAAATATGTATATATACATTTATATACAAATATATGCTGTATTCATCATGGAACACTGAATTGTAAAAGACTGGCCCTGAGAGGTTTTAGACAAATCATTGACATGAATCACCATGACTGTGTTTTCTAATGAAAGCTGCTCCATGAGGAAGCCCATATATCTGTCTAACCTTATTCTTCACCACAGTACCTGGTCCCCATGGCAACTCCTCCCCCTCACCAATAATGCGCTGCACTCTTCTTTAAACACAGGATGCTTGCCATAGCAACAACTGCCTCACAACATTAGTCTGGTATTGCCATGGTCACAGCTTTTCAAGTGCTACCTGTTTCCTGCTGGCAGGCCTGAAACACAAAAGTCAGACTTTCACAGAGGGCTGACATTTACTCCGTCACAGAGTCACAGCCAGCGAGGACGCCTGCAGCTTCACAGATCTACACTATATCTGCTGTATGTCCAACCACTGTATGCTGTTCAACGTCGCAATGGGATTTTTTAGTACCACAGAGGGCACGATGGAGTTGAGTGTCTTCTAGACATTCATAAATCTGCAGAGCTGGCTCCTCCATCTCTACATCCTGTGGAATTTCAGTGGAGGGGTTTGAATAAAAACCTCTGCCATGACCCTGCTGGGCATGGATCAGCTTCCTCCCCTCCAATCATAAAGTTGCCGATTTGGAAACTCGACAGGCAACATGGATTTTTCACCTCTGAGACTCTGTGGCTTGTCAAGATAAAACCACAGCTAGATTTTAAAGACAATGAAATTGGATTATTTGAATCTGTTCCCTCCGTTTCTCTCTCATACACACACACCCTCCTCTCTCTCTCTCAGCCTCACTTATGATGTGGTCTGAGATCAGATGTCCACGAGCATGTTAGAGCTAAGTGCATTCACCACTGCTATAATCCCTCTTTTTAGCCCACATTTGAATTAGGTTTAATTAAGATCAGTAATCTAACTAGCCTCACGCAACCCTGATCTTTATACAACATAATATTAATAGTAATATAATCATATTAATTTGCGATTTTAACGTGTGACAACACTGACACCTAGTGACATTGGTCAGAAAAATCTATAATCAGTAACGTGAACCCTTGTTTATCACCGGAGTTACGTTCCAAAAATAACCCGCGATAGATGAAATCCGTGAAGTTTTATTTGATTAGAATTTCAAGCGCCCTCCTCCACCCAGAACTCCACCTGCTTTGGCTGGTTGATGAAAGCAAGGTGAGCAACATTTTGCCTTCAGGCTCATTGTTTTAACTGAGTTTATAGACGTCTTTCTTTACGTTCTATTTCTTCCTTGCCTAAAGTGGGCTCAGTGTTTCTTTTATATGTTTACACCACAAATCCTCATGCTTTTCATAATAATTCTATTGTCCTCACCTAAATTTCAGGTCAGAGGTGAGACTGTCGGACTGGATAGGAGGCCTTCTTTCCTCCCACATGGTCACCTCAGTGTAGTGACTCAGAGGTTCCTTCACAGTTTATCCACAGTCCTGTACGTCCTACTGTGCTGTGCCTGCAGACTCAATGATATATAACAACGACTCAGCGAAACTGACTCACCTCTACATATTGCTTCAATGCTGTTTCCTGTGATAAGAGTCGATGATGAATAAAATAAGTTTTTGTTTTGAAAACCAAATCACGTAGCTCACCTCACCGTCTCACTGTTCAATATCTTTTATTCATCTGTTTGATTATACTCTGCATCATAAACTCTTATTAATCCTTCATTTACTCAGTTATCAGCAGACATTTAGCTCTAAATAAATGTCCTCATTTACCAGCCAGAGGTTGTCTGCATGTTTTCTTTGAATCAAACCAAAAGGTCAGCGGATCGAGAAGAATTCAGCTCCTTCTTATGAGACTGTTAAATTTTATTATTTATTTTGTTTCTTTGTCTTCTCTTTCCAAGATCATGTCCCAAGTTTAACTAGTGCAAAGAGTTCATTTTAAAGTGTTCAGCTCTTACATGACATTCCATCCTCTCACTGTGATTGTACTGTGCAGCCCTTCAGCACATCCTGTATGTTTACTCCACTGGAAGGGTGCCCAAGAAGCTTTATCATATTTTACCTACCACAGCCATACGGGCATCCAAAAGGGCACTTAAGATAAAGGTTAACATGATTGATGGCACATAAATTGAACAATATGCGTCCTTGTTTGGCGTGATTCATCGATGGAGTAAATAAAAACTGACGACCAAATAACCAAACTAGCTTTTTTCCAACTGGTTCTTATGGCCTACCACAGGATTTTATGATGGTGCTAACCATGCACCAGTGCATGAGTTTTCCTTGATCCATCAGATTGTCTGCATGACTTGCTGTCAGTCCCCAGAACCGGATTTTCCCTCTGAGTCCATGCAGGATAATTAATAGTTATGTGCAAGTCCATATGACTTCATCATGACTTCATCAGACCAGAAGAGAACTAATACAAGAGTGGATTCTTTCTTTTCATTTAGTCTGGTCCAAAAAGGGACATCAAAAGGGGGCCATGGGACCGGAACCATTTCTAACCCACATGTTGTGAAGGAGCATGCCTTAGTCTAGCCCTTAATTAATTAGGTTTTATGGACTACTGGTCTAATTCAAGGACTGGTCATCAGAATGGGTCTTTTAGGCAAGAAAAGTCAGCCCAAGCAGCCATGTTATGAACCATGCTATTTGTTACCCATGAATGCTGAAGCTAAATGGGACACACATCACACAGCAGAGCAATACAACAGACTATATTTAAATAATATTCATAAAATATTGTTGCCATATTTTTTAAACAAAATATGAAATAATGTGATTATGCATCTGCTCCTCACCGGCTGTAAATCCCACACAGGTGATCCACTCCCTGTGCCTGAACCCTAAACTGCTGCTGCTTTATCTGCTGGCTGAGGTTTTTTCCTGATTGCTCCATGTCTTCATGACAGAGATAGATTCACTTCTCCAGCTTTCCCCCTGTGGAGTTATTACCTCTGCATCCACACAAGCTGATTACATCTGTTCAACCCTGCACTCTCACACACAGGAACACACTCAGGCTGCTGCTCTCCTGTACAGCAACACCCTGTTCCACTCTGCAAAACACCTTGTCCTGCCTCTTCCTCCTCATTCCCTATCTTTTGACTTTCTCTTTCTGCATCCTCTCCTGATTTCACAACACACATACACACACGCGCTCAATATTCAGCCCACATGCTCCGAGTTTCACTCACACCACCATACTCATTGCACACATATGTCCCCTTTGCTTGGAACAGTACAAAGCAATGAGGCTGAAAATGTGACTGTGTACGGTGTAATTCCCTCGTCCCAGACTTTAGCATATTTCACAAAAGCACTGATCTAACAGCAGGAGAGGCAGGCAAGCACACACACCTACACACACACGTAGCACTTTAACTTGACCCGTGGTTTAAAGACAGGAACAAATAACTGTGTTTGAAGTTGCAAAAGAGGCAGTTATATTATATTATATTATATTATATTATATTATATTATATTATATTATATTATATTATACTATATTATATTATATTATATTATACTATATTATATTATACTATATTATATTATAGCCTATTGTATATAGACTATATGTAACTGCTTATCCTCACTAGGTCGCAGGGGGCTGGAGTTTTGTGCAAGAGGCAGGGTACACCCTGGACAATTTAGAGGATCGGCCTGAAGAAAGTCTATGGTGTTGACTGGATGTTGTGTTTGTTTTGGATTTTCATGTTTCTAAAACTGCAGCATGTTTCTCTAAATGAAAAGGTAGGAATGTTTTAATGGCCACTGTGAACACGAGGAATGATCACAGCCTGTAAAACCTGCTGACACTGGCACCTGATCATGATTTTAAGACAGACCTGAAACATTCCGATGTCCTTTAAAGAGCAACTGTCCATTGAAAAGTTCCTGATAAAGAGCCAAAAGAAAACCCAGTGTCCTCTTCTCTTTCACATCATGATAATCTTTCCACACTACACAGATCAGCAGCCCAGATAGCAGCCATGTTTGATGGCACAGGTCTCAAACCATCACACTCTAGCTGCCCCACTAATTATTACTGCAGGCAGCACAGTCCTCACTGGGGAGAAATGAATGGTTATTAGGACTCACCTTGTCCCTTTGGTACCTTTGATTGGATTATGGGTGAAAGACGCAGGGGTGGCTGCATTCATGGGAGCTTAGTAAGCATTTAGGAGGCTAAGATGCACTAAGAAAGTCAGCAGGAAAGTGCCCGCTGATTAAAATTTGCATGCATTGATCATAGTTGCAGGCCTCGGGGTCATCTCTCTACTGCAGTGGCCAGGTGTATGATGGGAAACACTGAACACTGAAAAAGCCAAT
The DNA here is from genome assembly GCA_014281875.1 of Nibea albiflora. Taxonomy (NCBI): domain Eukaryota; kingdom Metazoa; phylum Chordata; class Actinopteri; family Sciaenidae; genus Nibea; species Nibea albiflora. The sequence continues at coordinate 87,730 of CM024804.1, forward strand.
GTACTACGAAGGACTAAACACAGTGATTTGAACCCTTGTTGTACATTGAGAGAGGGAAAAACCTTTTCTAATAATACATTATGAGTGAAATTCATGAGAAATAAAACAAACAGCTGTCTCGTTCAGTGCACTTTGGGGTTTATCTACAGTCTGCTTTTATTACACCAATGTGTCAAATGTAAATGTCCACTGACTTCTGCTCCATGACCTTTGACCTCCTCCCAGTTGATGATGACAGTTGATGTTGTTTGTTTCTGGTGTTGGTTCAGCCTGTCCTCGCTGTTTCATAAATGTAACTCACAGCTTGTCACGTGATGTCATCCACCACTCCAGTCCTCCTCAGGGTGTTCAGGGTGTAACAGCAGAGATCTTTAAGTGTTGCATGGTCTGTGGTAAGTGCTGACACTTTATGACTTGGCGAGTCATGTAAGGGAATCCCACTGGGATGCTTCTGTTGGTCCCCATTGAGTTAATAAATTTAAAAAATAAAGTTGGGGTAGCATCAATTCTTTGTACACACTGACTGCGCTGTACATGAGCAATGAAAAACAAGTGACCTTGTGTCTTAGAACAGGCAGTACTACTAAAATATTCAAGTCAAATCTTTGGGCTGGTCATTTGCAGTGTTACATGAAACTCCAGTATTATTCTTACCTTTTTCTTAGTTTTTTATTGTTTGCACATCAAAACAGTCACAGCTTCCCTATCACAGCAGCTTAGCTTTGCTTATAACCTATAAAAAATGTATAGGCTTTTTTAAAGATCATCTGAAAAGGTTATGAATCTCTCTCTCAGAGTTTGACAAAATAGGGGCCCCCAAACGGCGTGTCGCACAGGGCCCCAAGACAGCTAGAAATGACCCTGGTAAAGCACATGTATATATGAGCACAGATGAGAGAAGGTCAGAAATCAGGCCTAAACTCTTGTATGTGTGTTTGATTCCAAACACAATAAGGCCTTTGCACTTGTTGTTATTGGTTGGCTATCATCGACAATATACTGAAAATCCAGGTTAAGTAGACGACCATGTAGCATGTATCCCCGAGCCCTTATACTAACATCAGTGGTCCTCCTGACCCACATCTAAAGGACAAATTGAAAAGAACATACAATGCTGCCTTACTGTGCAAATCTTCCACAAACATCATTTGTAAATTAGGTCAAAGTTCTGAGATTACAGGCAGCGAGGACGATCTCCCAGAAGAAATCAGCTCTGTTTTGTTTACCTACACAAGGAATTCTTTTTGTCCCTTCAGGTAATTCAGTGCATTTCTCTTGGTAAGCTAGGTGAGCTTGGTAACGGTGTCAGGAGCTCAAATCTCCCTGAAATCAGTTCTGTTTTGTTTACCTACACAAAGAATTCTTTTTGTCCCTTCAGGTAATTCAGTGCATTTCTCTTGGTAAGCTAGGTGAGCTTGGTAACGGTGTCAGGAGCTCAAATCTCCCTGAAATCAGTTCTGTTGACTTGAGACGGCTCCTCATCAGATTACTACTACAAAGTAGCCAGAGAGGAAACAGAACGCTACTGCAGCTGCATGGAGAAACTGGTACATACAGTATATGACACACAGCTGGATGTTTTATGGTATTTTTGTGGATTCAGCAAAACAAGGATTAGATTTAGTTCACTTCAGTTTAGGGGGCGGCTGTGGCTCATCGATCCCCGGCTCCTCCAGTCTGCATGTTGAAGTGTCCTTGGGCAAGATACTGAACCCCAAACTGCTCCTGAATATTCTTTTTGAGTGTACAGAACAGATGAGTAGTATTTTAATATTTTTCAGAGTGTTAAAAATACATTGATAGCATCTCAGTGCAGAGTCACATTATCAAACATGCTGAAACGGTTTGAAGCTTTATGCTAGTGACTTACTGCTGCACCAGTGACCTACATTGCCTAAAACCACTAAAATATTGTCCTGTTCTCAATATTTGTGCTAAGGTGACTCTACAAGGACAGTAATTAACTGTAATACTGTATTACACGTTACATGTAAGCAAAATGTATAGGCTATATTAATTTTAAATTCAAATTCATTTCTCTGATTATTCTGACAGTACTTGAATGCAGCATTACTGGTAACCTGAAAGCTTTGCAGCAAACAGCATTTATGTTCACCAGTTGCACCATGGTTAGCTGCACCGAGACCCTAACCCTAACCCTAACCCCTAACCCTGACATTTTGCAATGCTTACTCTTATAGTAGTTTTTATTGTGGTGTTGTCTGCAAACAGTAGAAACACCAGTTCGACTACCACCGATCCTGATCCTGTAACATTATACAAAGTCTTGAATTGCCAAATCTTTGTCAGCTAGTGCGAGATGTGGCTATAGGGAGGGACCATCTGATGATGACATAATGGAAAGTCCATTTAAAAGTGGTATTGTCCTTCCTTACTTGTCCTTCCTCCTTACAACAAAACATTATTGAACTGACATAATGGATTCTCCCTGTCTGTTTCTTTCTGTCAGGATGTAAGTGACAGGGATTTGTACAGTGCCAGTGGGAATCCTCTGCATTGAAGAAAATCCTCAGCTCAATCCATCCAGAGTGGGCATCATCGTCTTGGAGGGGGTTGTGGTCATAAAGAAGCTGGCCAACCTACCACAGGCCTTCTGATTTATGCCTTGCATTTAGATTACCCCAAGTGCATGAAAAGTTCTGTAGATGGTTGATTATTTCAAAGAGTAAAACAATCAAAAAAACAAAAACAAAAAAAGTCACAGTTTGAAAATTTTATTGAAAAGACAAAAAAGAAAAATGATGAACAGCTGTTCAGATCATCGACCTGCAAAACAATGCTTAAGTGTTAAATAAATCCAGATATCAGTGCTTGGTTCTTGGCAGTGTTTACTGTTTTGCACTGTTTGTGATATATGTTTTTAAGTAGCTCCACTGACTTTCTGATGACAGTCAGATTTGTAATGATGGAGCACTTTGGTTCCATCTGTATTGCTATGCATGTTTTATGGTCACGAGCTTTGGGTAGTGACCGAAAGAATGAGATCGCGGATACAATCGGCCGAAATGAGTTTCCTTCGTGGAGTGGCTGGGCTCTCCCTTAGAGATAGGGTGAGAAGCTCGGCCATCCGCGAGGAGCTCGGAGTAGAACCGCTGCTCCTCCGCATCGAGAGGAGCCAGTTGAGGTGGCTCGGGCATCTAGTGAGGATGCCTCCTGGACGCCTCCCTGGTGAGGTGTTCCGGGCACGTCCCTCCGGGAGGCGGCCCCGGGGAAGACCCAGGACACGCTGGAGGGACTATGTCTCTCGGCTGGCCTGGGAACGCCTTGGGGTCCCCCTGGGAGAGCTAGACGAAGTGGCTGGGGAGAGGGAAGTCTGGGTCTCCCTGCTGAAGCTGCTGCCCCCGCGACCCGCCCTCAGATAAGCGGAAGAAGACGGACGGACGGGCGGACGGTTTTATGGTTTTATTGTGGTTTTCTTATTAGCAGGACTTGGGGTCCTAGTAGTGCTCCAGCAATCCTGTGGGAGTATGGAAGACACTGCCGTCATGAAAGCTAAAGTTGTGGTTCCACTTTACAATTCGTGCATGTAGAGAGCAGCAGTAGCAGTGGAAGTTACCCTTCTAAAATGTGTTATAGACCATCAGCAACCAAGCACAGATAATATTAAAGAAATGTTAAGAGGCAAGATTCCAATGAAAAGAACATACTTTTGTGGTATGCTTTTTATTTTTCTTAATTTAGAATTTCTGGTATAAAAAATTGTAGAAATAAAATTGTGTTGTTTAGATATTAGGCGCAATTGGATAAAGCAATTAATATTAAGTGATTTTAAGTGTAATCAACTGCACACATGGAGACACGCTGCTTCAGAGCTCAAGCACACTGACCTCATGCTCAAATCCTGTATTCTCTAAATTAGAGTACAGTAGTGATACACTCTCAATCTGAATGGCTGGTTGAACACTGTGGGGAGAAGCACTTCCAGTTTGTTTTTGTCCTGTTCTACTAATCCATACATTCAGTTACATTCATTTTTGAATTTCTGTTCCACGCAACACAATGTTTATGTCACATACTGAACCAATGGTCTCTACCATTACAGCCTGAATATCCTGTGATGTTTTTTCCTTCCTGTCTTTCTTGAAAATAAGATCTCAGTGCGTATTACTTTTCTGTAGCTCATATTTCTTCTGAAGGTCCTGACTCGACAGTAAATGAAATGTTCAGCTTTGCTCTGTGCATAAAGATTCATTCTCTGATGCTCCACTAAACCTTTTGTTGTTAGAATTCTGCTTTGCACACAGGTGGTATTTGCTTCAGATGCAGGTATCAGCTTTATCCCCTTCAAACTCACACCCCTCCTTGCCCCCATCCTCTTCTCCAGCTCCCCACACTCTGAGTGCCCCTCATTGAAACAGACTGCAGCCCTCACTGCTGCTTACTGGGATTGGGCTGCAGCCTTAACGTGCTCTGGCATCCTCGTTACAGGAGCTGCTTTCACTCATGAATTCACTCAGAGCCCCGCCAGCCGAGCCTCAGAGATAGGGTCGGTTGGGGGAGGTTGGTGTAGAGTCAAGCCCTACAAGGCAACAAGAGAAACAGGCTTTACCACAACACAGGATTGTCAGTCCTACTGAATATTCAGAATGTGTCAGCTTGTCTGAATAGCACTTGCTACTCTGCCTGCTCACAGTCAAAAGGGAGTCTTCTGTTGGTACACAGACCCAAACCAACATTTTAATACACACACACACTCCCTCTGCATTCACCCCTATTCGCCTGTCCTGTTGAGACCAATGTCATTCTCATGCAAGGGCGAGCTGATTGGCTTTGCTTTATGCTTCACCGAACCAGTAAAAGTCTGAGTGCAAGAGTATAATTGAAGCCAAGATGCTGCTCCGAGTGTGCAGAAGCTTGTTTTTAGTTTATCCAATTAGTTTATATGGAGGGTTAGTTCACTCAACATGAAAGTCTTTTCTGGCTACTTGAATAATTATGATGAAAATGATATAAATATATAAAATACAAACACAATTGAAAATGGGTGTGAAGCTGATCCTTTGTATATTTATGGTCTCAATAACCCCAAACCTCAGTCACATTTAGTGGCATCCAGTGGTACAGATGGCACACTGCATTCCCCTCGTTTCACCCTCTCCTTCAGTTTCATTATTTTTATGGTGCCAAATAATAACAAAAGTTATCTTGTAACACTTTCCATACAGAGCAGGTCTAGACTGTACTCTTTATGATATTAGCTACAGAGACCAACAGTTCCACCATGAGCAAGCACTTGATGACAGTGACAAAGAAAAACTTCCTTTCAGAGGCAAAAACCTCGAGCAGACCTCAGAGAGAGAGATGTACCATTCCATAATAATATTTATACTACTACTACTACTAACAATATCTTTTTTTCAGTTTTTTTTTATTGTTTCCATAATGCTGACAATGAAAAAAAAAAATTAACCAGTATTTTCATTTCTAAGAAAAATTATGGCATCCATATTTGTTTATGCCGCAATTTAACTGAGCTGGGACGATAATCCAGATGTTCATTTGCCAAAAAACGCTTAACAAGTTATCAGTAAATCAATTTTTTGAAAACACTTTCTTTTTTTAAGTGCCATATTTTTCATCTCATTCTGCTGCACCAGCAGCATTGAACTCATTAGTGCTTCAGATGCCAGAGGTTTGCCTTTCAAGATTTACACTTGATCACACTCGAAGTGTTTTCAAACAGGATTTTTCAGCTTCACAAGACCAAAAGGTGAGGACCGGATGCTTTGGCAAATGTCACCTGTTTAACGGCCTCACTTCAGATGAAGAGCAGTACACGGCACCCTCACTGTACCGGGCAGCACTGTCTCCCTGTATGTGCTGCATTTTGTATCATTTGCATTTGGCTGAGAATGTGTTAGAAGTGACTCAGCCATCGGGCTCTCTTGTGAACACTGGAGGGCAGAGAGAGAGGGGGAGAGAGAGAGAGAGAGAGTGCGAACGCCTCAGGTTGTTTTTTATGCATGGATCCTCCTCCTCCTCTGCCTCAAAGCAGAGGTCAGGGTTATGTCCAGGGTCACCCTCCTCGTCTTTTTTCCTGCCTCACAGCACTATGAAAGGGTCAGCCCATCAAAGCATGGATTAACCACTCTTCTATAATGTGTGTGTGAGAGAGAGTAGGTGTGTGTGGATTCTCCCACACCCTGGCCTTGCCTCTTTTTGTATAGCAGTCATGAATACACATTAGTGCTGCTGTTTGAGGGGTCGGCGGTTCAAAACAGTAATCGTGTTTCTGTATTTGAGCTCTCTCCACCTCTGTTTGACATTGGCTCTGAGGTTGCCACTCGTGGCGCGAGCTCAGTTGCAGATCTGCGTCGCCACCCCTCATCTGTGGAGCTACAGGCCTCAGGGTGCAGGCCGCTGACATGCCATATTGATCTTACAGCTCCATCTTTCCAGTTTCATGTCAAGCAAATCAGATACTGCACAGACCTTTAAGACCAAATCTCCTTCCTCCCATGTGATTGGCACAGGTCCAGCTTAAATATGATTACTGCTTTCTTGTTATTTAACTTTCATCATTCGGTTTTTAGCATTCTTTTCTTAGTGATTCTTTCTGAAACTATCAGAACTAAAATGTCACTTGAGGCTTTTCTCTTGAAACTGTGGAGATGTAGTAGGAAGTAAAAACACAGCTAGGCATAGGGCAGCGGAATGTAATCCAATTAGCATATGTAAGAAAATGATGGTGCTCTGAAGATAACAGACAGCAGCCTTTGACACTTGTTTCCTAGCAGTGAAAAGATGTATGAAGCTCTCTACTTTCCTGCTTTCTGGAGAAAAATATGCTTACTCCTGGAGAACAGGGAGAGATGTATTGTCCTGTGCTGAGTGGCGATATCTGGCAGAACACTTTTATTCATCAAGATTGCTACAGAACTCTGATAAATCTCCCCGCTGGCCGTCGTCCTTGGCTGTGGTGAAAAAAAAAAAAGAAGTCTGGATTAAAACATCGCTACTCCTCGTCTTGCCAAGGTGATGAGTGGATCGAGGGTGTAATTGGGCTTTAGAAATGTGTGACACCTGCTACTGAAGCCACACTTTTCCTCCCGCCTCTTCTCAGTGCTTTGGGCAAGATAAAAACAAAATGGATGGCTGCATTAGTAATTAAACAACTAGTCAGAAAGTCTTAAAATGGGGGGGATTCTCAAGATAAATGAGAAAGCAAATGAATGACAACATAAGAGAATTTTGTTGAGTTAAAGTGCCTCTTGTTTTGGGCTTTCTTCTTCAATGTATTTTTGCTCATTACCTTATCATCAGTTTCACTGAGAGAAAAAGTAAAATATGCTGATGACTTCTCTTTGGTCTGGGGAGTTTCTGGTCGTCTCAGGAGTTTTGTGCTGATCGTTTACCATGTGAAGTGATTATACGGCAACTGGCCCTTTTGTTATCTTGGCGAGGCAGTCTGTTGTAAATAGCTCTGAAGTTATCTGGGCAGCACAGTCACTCGGAAAGGAATAATTGGATAATTAATTTAGTCCCGGACAGGTCAAACGGATTTTCGTCTCATCTGCCTTTCTGTAGCTCGCAAGGTCCCATGGACACATGATTGATGTGTGCCACCATAGAATAATTAAAGAGACTCATTTGCCCCTCACCCTCCACACAAAGCACAGTGAATAATGAGTGCACATGAGAGGTGACTAGACCAATATACATACTGACATGTATCAGGACAATACTGGCCTTTTATTATGTGTTGTCAGTGTCTGAATGGTTGATATGATGTGGTTTCATTGATTACATGTATGGTGCAGAATAGATTCGCACTAGTAGTTGTCTTAAGCACCTAACTTGATGAAATAATTCCACACAAACACATATCAGTATGACCTGACAGATTTCCAACAAGTCTTCCAAAACTATAACAAAACAAGTTATCCTTTCTTAAAAAAACACCATTATTATTGGCAGAACAGCATAATTTGTTGGTCAATGTGAAAATAATTCCAAATAAAAAACTGAAGTTTGGTTATATTCAGAGACTCTGGGTTACATGGTGGTTTGGCTAAAAGGTTCCAGAAAAAATGTGGTTTGGGTTAACAAGACTATTGGCTCTTCAGACAAAATGAAACACATGCTGCACTTGCTGCTGGGTTCAGAGTGCTCTGCATTCAACCTAGTTGAAAACTTAGCCTTTAGTTTACCACATTAGCATGCTAACATGAGAACTGAAAAGTACAGCTGAAGTTTATGGTGAATCATTTGTTGAAACATTTTAGTCTGGACCAAAGTGGTGTTGTGAAAGCATGTTGAGCGCTTGCTATATGATTCAGTTAAACATCTGTGTTTGTCTATTATCATCACTTATCGTCACTTTATTGCGGTGATTGATTGACTTTTTATGATTATCATTTTTTAGTGTACTGCACAGACAGAAATGTCTGCCATAAGGATAACAGGTAACTCACACAACAATAACCCCAAATTATTCTCTCCGTGACGTCTGTGTCACTTTCGCGGCGTAACGGTAACGATAGCCACCAGTCACGCAATCCCCCCCAACGGTAACGATAGCACCATTCTCACGGAGAGAATAATTTCTCAAAATAAAAGGTTTTTCAAAATAAAAGATTGTCTATACTCAGATAATACATGGAACGGAAATAGTTAATTATTTCTTGTGCGGCCCGGTACCAATTGATCGGTACCGGTCCGCGGCCCGGTGGTTGGGGTTTAGGCCACTTGTGGATGTTGAGCATTACCAGCTCAATGGCAGTGGCACTGATCAGCAACACTTGCAAACCCATGCTAATAGTACATCCTTATTTTGTTCAAAGGGTCAGTTCATTTTCAGATGTGACTTTCCCTGCATGCTGATATCATGAAACTCTTTTGGCACGTCTGAGTTTCATCCCACTCTCATCTCATTAGGCAGAATAAAGCTGGACCACACAGGAAGTTGTGAGGCTCCCCTGTGCTCTGTGGCGTGGCTTGGAAAGAGGCCTCATTAAAGTGATTATTCTGATTAGTCTCTGAATGCATCCTGGAGTGAAAAGCTCTAATCATCACACACCGCTACATCCAACACTGATTGACATCTAACCCTTACAGTTTACACAGAAATACAACCTACATCAGCAGGCTGATCATTAAATTCTTCTATTAATACAGAGTGGAGTGACTGAAGGTCTGAGGTGGTGGTGTTGTATTAACAAGAGGAAGAGCCAAAAATGTGTCTTGTCCTGCAGTGTGGCACTATTTCTCAAGCACACATTTGGTGCCTGTTTTACTGTTGGAGAGGAAGAGGAAATGACAGAATAACAAATAGAACAAATATAGTTACTGATACAAACTTTAGTATTTGGTTATATGACAAATACCACACACCTGCAAACAAGGACGGAGATAGCACAGGGTGAGCAGGCGTGACATTTCCATCCAGCACTGAAAGCAGGATTCAATTTCCAGTAGAATTTGTCATGTTTGTCAGTGGGGCTGCCAGTGAGGATGTCTCTGGTGCTGCATTAGCTGCTTTCTGTTGCTGCCACATGGCTGGTGGAGTAGGTGTGACAGAACTGCATATGGGGAGAAGGTGAAGGAAAGAAAACAGTAAGTTGGAAGTTGCCACTTAGTCAAATATCACTTAGTCCCAGATATCCCTCCAGTTTTTATGCTGAGGCCAGTTGGTCCCGAAAACCAGCAAAGGTCAGGCCAGAGTACCTGGGTCTGCCCACTAAACAAGAATCCTTCAGTGAACTTCCTGACAACAAATACACACACACACACACACATTGATATTCCAGGTCTAAAAGCATGTGCTGTTCCTCGTGGCTCTGCTGCTAGGAAAATGACCCTTTTTCAGAGTGAAGCCTTGATGTGCAGCTGCAGTTCGAGGCTTTTAGTGTTTTTGTTGGTCAGACGTAGCGACAGGGGAGGTGAACGCATGCAGGTAAGGCCGAGCTGTGCAGTGCTGACGGGAGCTGAGAGCTTTTAATCTCCATTAAGGCTGCATAATGCCACATTTCAGATCTGATTTGATTTGACGTCTCTCGCCTAGGCCCTAATCACCTGCCCGTGGGCACCACCCGGCAGGAGTGCTGACATTACTCCCCACCGAGGCCCACAGCAGCAGCTCGTAAAAGCCTGGAATGACTTTCTATTGAAGCACGCTGGAGTTACTTTGAGAAATCTTATGAACCTGCTGGCTTCAAGTATGAATTAATTCTTTAAGCAACAGAAATATATTGAAAAATGTCATAAAAATAAATAAATGATGAAAGAGTGACTCAAGGGATGAATAAATCAGCCTTGCGTATGCACTGTATTACATTAATAAATACTGAACTCAATGCACGAGTCATCTGGTCACGAAGTAAAGTAAATAAATACATTAATAGATACATGAATAAACCATCAAATAAAATAAACTGTAAATAAACAAATCCATGTGTACTGAATGAATGAATCGTAAAGACCCCTATGGCACATAATTTGACCTTTGAGCGTCTGGTGGTCAAGCTTTGACCCACAAGGCCTGGCTGGGCTCAGCCCGAAAAAGCTACGTGGAGCTGCTGCCCTGTGGGCCCACAACCTGCAGGGGAGGCATAGAGGTCGGCTGGCATAGAGAACCTGGCCATGCTTTTACCCAGCACTGCAGACTGAAAACCTCTTGTTGTTTGGTACGTATGTGTCATACAAACAACCCAATAAGATGTTCAATTGGCATATTGATTTAAAGTGAGAAATCAAGAACGCTGACAATGGTGTAAAAAGAACTTAAAAAATAAAAAATGGGCTGTAACAAAAATTGATCACAGAGCAGTTTACAGTATGTGGATCTGAAGGGGGCAGGTTGGGCTTTGCTCTGCTCTGTGTCCTGTGGGAAACGTTTTTAAATGTGTATACACAAAGGGCGAAAAAGAACTGAGTTTTTCATCCTTTCACCTCAGACTAGCACTGCTGTAGTTAGAAATCTGTTTGTCTGTATGTGTATTGTCTTCATGCTCAAGCAAGCATAGGTAACAATCTGTCCAAAACAGTAGCCAAATCTGAAAACATGCAAACTGACTCAGCAAAAGCTAAATCAAAGACAAAATAGTTTTCTGTAAAAATCTAACAACCAATGTGAAATTAAATGCTCAACCTGTCACTGATAAGCAGTATGCTAAAACAAACACACACATTTGACCGGGCATCACAATTTGTGATGTTTTTCTCCACAAATACCAACTGGAATCACCGGCATACTGATAGGATGGGATTTTGTGTTTCCGTTCACTTTTCTTGTGTGAATGGATGAATGGCATGTGGCCATATGAGGCAACACAACAAGAAAAGCCGTAAATGGCTGAGATAAATGTTAACCCTGATGTTGGAAATCCATCCTGGGATTCCAGATGCATCTAAGAATGTATGTAAGTGTGGTTGACTGTGGCCTGTAAAACGATGTGGTGTGAGAGTGAGTGACAAAAGCTGCAACTTTGAATCCAGTGATTTAACAAAAGGTAATTGATCTAAGTGACAAATGTGTCACTGCCTGTCATGCCTATAATAAGCTAAGTTCCAAAGCAGAGCTTTAAAAATGACACTAAATTAGTGTTAATGTACCAACACTGCAAAAAGAGTTAAATTAACACTCATAAGCAAGCAACCAAGCACCAAGCTAAGATTCCCGCTCCCCACAGTCTACTGAACATTTTAGCTAAATTTGCTGTAACACTGCTGTAACAATGCATTTTTGCAATGCTAACATAGCCGAGCAGACGAGCTCAAACAACAAATTATGAAGTACTGTAGTAAATACAGCTACAGTGGTGAATTAGAAAGTGTGCACAGTATGTGATAGTATCACATGTAACCATGCCTAGCTTACTAACAACAATTTGTTATTGTGTGTTTATGTCTTTTCATTGCTTACTAATACTGCAGTGTCTGAGAGAGAGCTTGACTTGTTCACCTAGGACACAAGGTATTTACGACATCCTTCAGAGGAAACAAACAACATGCCCATAGAAGGGAAAAAGGATGTATGCACATACATTCCTTACCCCTAGCAACCTAGTTTATACCTCGACAACAGACAGTTGATTGGAGGAGAGGAGTTAAGGATTAGATAAGAAGAAACAGACACAAAGAACATATAATCAACCCTTAAGTTGTATGAGTTAGATCTCACTCAGCATGCGCACAGACAACTCTCATTCTGTGTGAGTGTGGTCTCCATTGCTCTGCAGACCAATGAATAAATTCTTTGAACGGATCAACGTCTTGGAGTTACTCTTTTCTGCATCAACCAACTCGGGAGAGGCATTTGGGAGAGAAGTCTGCCTCAACAAAAGGAAAGTCAGGATTATGCACAGACAGGAGAAGGAAGACAGCAGACAGTCTAATGAGTCAGAGTTAGAAGGAGAAGGAGCCAGACCCAGAGAGGAGGAGCTGCACACAGACCTTAGTGACGAGGAAGTGCAGACAGTAAAGCCAAGCTTAAATTGTCATAGCATACAGGTTCTTTCTACTGCAAAGTTAAAAAAAAAACAACTATAAACTATTTAAAACTACAAAGTGTTTTAAATAAGTATTGTAGCAACCATCACATACTATTTTGGTGTATTACAATCTTCATCAAACTTGATTAACACAAGTTTCAACTTGATTAATACATTTCACACACTCTAAATCAACTCAGGATAAACTTATAAAGTCCAATCATGGTGCTCATTATGAATTGATTATGTTAAATATACCATAATTGTGCAGTTTGTGCTCAGATCATAATAGTAATAACCATATATTGTCATATGTCAAGCAAAAAAAATCAAACTGCCGCTACTTAAAAGTACACTTTGTTTACGCTACTACATAAATGTATAAATTTGGTATTACACTCTGATTATGCGGATCAGAAACACAGAGGCACATAGGAAAACAGATGCATCCAGATCATGGCCATATCTGTTTGCATACACATAAAAAGATGAACAGTACACTGTTTGTTTCAGGGTTGTGTCGAGAGTTCCACGGTGTATGCAGCGGTGGTAAAAAGAGACCTGCATGGGCTCCACCTGCCAGGGGCCTCCACTCTCTTGCAGTACGCTGATGACCTCCCAATAGCGCTTTTTGTCACCGGAGAGGGTGAAACTGCTAGTTAGCATGCCTCCCCCCACAACCAAGAAACAGATGTTGTCTTTTCTGGGGATGGCTAATTACTGCAGACACTGGATTTTTGAATATGCAACTATGGACTCTGTTTTGCGAGCCACCACAGTGCAATCAGCTTCATCTGTGGTACAATGGACTGAGGAAATGCACAAAGCCTTTCAAGATCTGAAAAATGCTCTTAACATGGCTCCAGTTGGGTTTGCCTGACCATCATCAGCCATTCCATCTACATGTGCAACAGAGGTGGCTTCACCACTGGCATTCTGGTACAGAAACATGGTCATTACAATATGGTTCTATCACTCCAGTAGCGTACTGCTCCTCTCGACTGACCCTTGTGGTTATTGGTACGCCAAGAGCAATACTACATGACAACATACACCTGGCTGATTATGCAGTAGTAAATTAAAGTGTTTTAAATAAGTTGAGAAGTTGTAGAAGTAGACTGAAATTTTTCAGAGCTGCAGCCAAGTCATATTCCTCAATTGCAATTTGTGAAACATGTGACAGGTTACGTTACACCTGCTCAATATGAAAATAATAATAAGATATGATTTCAGCTCCACTCATGATAATGTTTCCTAATAAAACATCAAGTTTAAATATCTGACTAGCACTGTTTTACGGGAGGATCCTTTAAACAGCTGTTCTATTGCACGTTTTTGTCTTTTCAATATAATTCTCAGTCAAGATAAGATTTCAGCGTTGAAAAACAATCACGCTACTTTCATGATTTTGTACAGTCAAAAAAACAAACTAAGAAACAAAAAGTATTGATTATCATAACTAACTATAGTAACTCACAGTGCTAGAGGGGAGGAAGAGACGCTAAATAAAGCCATTTACACAGATACGGGCTACTTCAGACTACAGTTGTTGTTTCACGTAGTTGTTGCTCATGTACCGTAGCACATGAGCAAACAACCTGATTCCTGATAACCTGATTCATATCAGTTATTTGTTTGTTTTAATTGAAAGCTTTTATTCATGAGATATTTAACTGTCCAGTTAATGAGTTACTGAAAGTTGCATATTTTAAGATTTTACACATACATAAACATATAGGAGGGGGTGGGCCACATACAAGAAATTAAGTATATAGCCTTAACTTTAGTGTATTAGTGGTCAAATATGTTACATTGTTAAATAGAATTAAAGACAACACTGCATTCATCACAGCTTTCCATAAATGGATCTTTATTGGTTTATTCATAAAAAGCTTTGGTAGCTCATTCTCAGAACAGCAGCCTCAGATTTCTTCTTAGACATAACATTTACAGTACATCATCGGTGATGATCTGATGGCGCTCGTGCCAAAAATCCAGACAAATGTCACTTGATCAAGGAGCAAATCCGCATCAGATGACTTTGCATGTGCAGTGTGTTCACTGTGCACAGCGGTGTGTACTCTGTGTGTTAACAAGAAAACGCATTGATATTTGTCGCATGTGTACCTGCACATAAATGCTTATGAACACACGGGTACTGTGTATAATATAATATATAATATATCTTTTACTCACCTAAATTGTGAACGGGATTGCACTCAGTGGGAGCAGTGATGCTGCACTTTGGACCGAAGGATGGCTGGCAGGTCTGGAGTAAACTTAGTGGTTGAGACGTGAAGGACATCATGGAGATGGCTGTCAGTCATTTTGGTTCTCATTCTGCTTTTGTTCAATGTTACCAGAGAAAATGTTTGCTCACATATGTATGCTGAGCCAAATAAACGGATCATTCTTTTCGCGTGGCGTTTCATCAGAGGAAACTTTTCCTTTTCCAAGCTCCTGTTGAACTCGGGTAGTAGTCGAATAGTAGCGCCCCTGGTGTTACAATTAAAAAGTGCAATACACTGAGGCAAAAGTTGAAGTGCGGGCCATATTCTATTCTATTTAAAAGATTTCTTGCGGGCAAAATTAAAAATGAGCCGTGGGCCACCGTAGTTTGGTCACCCCTGGTTTAAAATGAGCTTTCAGTGTGTAATAGAAGGTGTAATAATCGTTTACTTTAAGATTGATGACCTGGGTTTTAAAGTGAGTTCACGTGAGATGTTAGAGAGAGAGAAGCGAGAGAAGCGAGAGGAGAAGAGAGGGAAAAACGAGTGAAGAGCGTGTTTTTGAGTGTGATTTTGACTATACGTGTGAATAACTGAGTTGTACTTTAATGAGTGGGAAAGTTTTTGTTGGACACTTGGGACAGAGTGGTGGGACATTTGGCTGCTGCCTGAGTGTGGTCTTTATAGTCGGGTGAATCCCGCTAGCCGGAGATAGCTTAACTTCATCGCCTACCTGGGTCTTTCCAGACTTGTGTTTTTATATCTGGGCTCATAGTTTTTCTGACATATGTGAAACTTTATTTTTTTTGTAATACAAAGTTAAACTGATACGCTGTGTTTGTGTTGTTTTATTATTGTTTGAGCGAATCCATATTTTACTTAATATAGAGAGTGTAAATCATCACGTTACCCTCGGCAGATTCATTTCGAGATGCATCTCCCATCACCTTAAAACATATTTTGAGAGTTAAAGGTGCATATAGTACGCTACATAACATGAGCCGACTGGTGGGAGGGTTACAAAATGATTTGTTCTTGTTTGTTTAACATGAATCAAAGATAATTCAGATGAATTAGATTCAGGAGGTCCTTCAAATCAATGACTCTGATAGGGAGAGCTATTGTGCAAGCACCACACCCACCGGATGCAGAGAAAGTTCTGGAAGTGGAAAGTTCGCTCGGACCAGAGAATGTTCCGAATATTTTTTTATGGAAAAACAGGATAAATCAGAATAGCTGTTAAGCAGAGCAATACATCAGAGTCCTGCACGGGTCAAATTTTCACAAACCGCACCCACCCGTACCCATCATACCTCATTCCGGACCCGAACCGTTACCCGACAGAATTTAAATTTAAGTTCTGTACTCGAGCCGAACCGCTATAAATAGACCTGTCACCCGAACTGTACCCGAATTAAAATAAATCAGAGTCAAAAGATGTTTATTGCCACGACATAGGCAAGTGGAATGATTAAGTTCAGTGGCCTAAACGTTGCCTTAACATAGAAAATGTATCCCAGTTAACTCTGAATTTACATAATGCCCAGTAGGCCTACAGTAAGGGATAGTCGTGCCGCGCGCACACGTGAACTAAAAATAACATGGGCTACCCTGCGCAAAGTAAACATAATCTGCGGAGCCAAGTTCTCCACAACTGATTTATGACGCCTCATCAAAATAGTTACATAGTCTAACTTTAGTCTGCCGTGAAAACGTTTTAGACATACCACCGTACATCCATACAGGAAAGGACCATCACCTATTGGTGTAAGAACAAACTTTCAACAGAGTTTAACCACTATATGCTCAACATATCAGATACACAATAAGGATCAATTTTACATTACCTTACACAACAGAATTACAGAATAGAATGTCTATTACACTCACACATTAGTATAAGTATATTGCATCTCTATCCTTAATTCTTACAACATGAGTTATTGTCATACAGCCATTACTGCTCCACCTCCCTCTAGAACACTCCCCTCTTCCAAAACAGTTTGGTTTAAAATGATTCATAAAATCTTCCTTTTCTGGAATTTTACATTTCAGAGAATATCAGAAACACCTTTTCAAAAGTATGGAAACAAATACTTTTTTTTCCAGGTAATTGGCCCCTTAAAATAATACTCACCACTACTGTAGAGCCGCTGTCTTTGCATCCATTACAAGAGCCACTTTCTGAGATGACATGGGAATCTGAAATACAAAGTAGATCCCAATTTTTAACACACACTAGACACAATGACAATCACTGCTCCTAGAGTGCAAGGCCAGAATGGAAACCTACAGTAACACTAATAAGGCATCATTTATACAAGAACGCTCTCTGCTTTTTTTTGTTGCGGGTTTTGTTTACATTACGTTACCTGCGTTTTCATTTGAGAGTGTATCTGTTCCGTCTGTCTAAACTGCTGAAACGCTGAGACGATAGCTCTAGCTGCGTCCTTATTGGACCTTCACTGTGACTTGCGACTTCTTGATTCGCGCTCCCCACATGCGTCTCGGTCATGTGACTAGCGTTGATTTGTTCTGAATGTTTGGCGGACACAGAAACCGCATGTGTGTACGCATATCTGAGATGCTGAGACGGTGATCCGCATCAGTGTAAACGTAGTGTAAGATACAAACATACCTTCCATCCCGCACGCTCAGCCTGAAACAATGGCTTGTAACAGGTTTTCAGGAAATACAGTAAATGAATGTTAACATCTCGAGCCTAACCAAACAAACAGTTTAGTTGCCGTAGTTTATCTACTGCAGACGTTTTTGTTGCATTTCCTTCTTCGTCTGTCTACTGCAGTGCACCCTTTATATACATAAGCCTACTCTCACCCTCATTTTGTACAGCACACTTTTAATCTTAATTCGTCTGCCAAACAATTTATTAATCTTGCATATCATGATTTTCACTGGAGCGCATGTCTAACTAAAAGGCTTGGGCTAGCCACCAGCCGCCACTGATGACATGTACAAAATGAATTACCAAAAAACAGAAGGATGGTGGTGGTTTAAAATGTAGATTCTAGAAGACTGTTCCGCATTCACCAGACTAGACCAGACACCATTAAAGCTGAAAGTTTCTCACTGATTGTATGAATTAATCTTAACTGACTGCTTGTTTGACAAATAATTTCTATTGATGTTCTCTTAGAATAATTTTGATTTCAAATACTCCTGATTTATGTGTGATTAAGAATGTTTTGTAATGTTTGTGTCGTTCCCATTCTGACTGTGCTCCCTGGTCTCTAAATTTGATTATTAATTCAATATTATTATTATTATTATTATTATTATTAATTATTAGAATTTGGTAGTTAGTATTGATCATCATAAATAAGAGGGGGTTGTTATGGAATTTTTTTATTCTTAGGTTACACAAGGTCACGTGTGGGCCTTGAGGTCCTCGGCAGTATTGTTTGTTTCTACTTGATCAAGTGTTAATAAATAATACAGCATAAGACATAAGAGGCTCCTGAACACTTTCTTCCTTCCTGACCTCACCATTGACCTTTGGCTTCAGCAATTTCTCCACAACAGTTGATTCAGACGGTCACCAGTGCTGTCAGGACTGGACTGGGGATATTGTTGGGCAATGGAAAGAACACTTTGAGGAACTCCTGAACCCAACCAACAGATCCTCTGTGGAGGAGGCAGAGCCTGAAGACTCTGGGTAGCCATGCCCATAGCTCTTGCAGAGGTCACCAAGGTAGTAAGAAAGCTTTTTGGCATCAAGGCACCAGGTGTAGATGAGATTCACCCTGAAATTCTAAAGGCTTTGGACATTGTTGGGCTGTCTTGTCTGACACATTTTTTCAAATGTCTCATGGAGGAAGGGGACAGTACCTGTGGAGTGGCAGACAAGGTGGTGGTACCCCCAGGGACTGGAAGGTGTGCTCAGTTACTGGGGTATCACACTGCTCAGCCCAGGAAAGTGTATTCCAGGGTGCCAGGAGGAGGCTCTGAACAATTCACGAACCCCAGATTCAGGTGGAGAAATGTGGATTCCATGAGTGTGAATGTTTGTTTGGTTTGGATAAGTGGTCATAGAAAATGAACAAAAACAATACATAAATAATGCAAAAATGAGTTGACAAAGACTATGGATAATTAACTAGCAAAAAGGTGAATGAATAACTGGTTTTGGTTTATTTAAATGGAAAATGTACTTTAAATGTTTAAAGGAACAAACAAATGAATATGTCAGCTGATCTGATCAGAATATATCAGTAATGAAAAACAGAACATGTGGAGGGCAGAATTATGCAGCTCGAGCTGATGTAGAACTCCAGGATAAAGAAGACATGTTTCAGCCTGCACACTGAGTACTTTGCCTGTTAACAATTCAAACCAGAGATTAGATACACAGCAAAACACAAGATCGTCTCTGTGAAGCCAGCCAGAGAGGAGGAGGAGGAAGAGGACGAGGAGGAGGAGGAGGAGGTCCTTGTCCTTGGGAGAATAAACACAATGACTACATCTGAGGAGCAATATTCCTCTGGTAAACAGGAGTTTGAATAAAGAAAACATGTTTTGTGCCTCGTCTCATCGTGCTGTTCAGAGGCACGAGACGAGGTGGAGATGGGAGAACGGGAAGCAGAAAATGCTGTAAACACTCTCAGCTCTGTAGACTCCATGAATATATTCATTTAAAAAAAGATCTGTTAGAATCATGAAATAATAGTTCATGACTAAAAGTTGATTTAACTTCTTCAAGTATTTATGGTTCATTTGCATTTTTACACACTGTTATTTAATATTAAACAGTTTCATATTCAGCAGCCATCTCTATCTTCACATTATAAACAGTGATCTACTCATGACATATCTGGTGTAGCGTGCGCAGTCTAAACCACGTTGCGACACACCTTTTCATTAAAACCCACCTTCGTCATCCACCCACCTTAAACTCCTACGCCAATGAGAAAAAAACCACTGCAGCCCGCGCAGTTTCAAGCCGTCCTCCAGGAAGCATATTTAGGATGAGTGCAGGTTACCGCAGCGGTGAGTAGGAAGAGGACAGGTCACGGAGAGAGATAGCGTCTATTAAGCGTGCGGTTAAATCCACGTCGGGCTTATATCCGCGTCGCCGGAGTCCAGCCGATACGCTATTGGATTATCTACCTTCTTTGATAGAGAGAGAAGAAAAAAGGAAAAGAAAAAAAGAGAGAGAGAGAAAAAAAAAGTGGCACCCCAGAGATCTACGGATTCACTAAAAATCCTGGCTGAAAAAGAAAAAAAAAAAAGATAAATAAAAATGGAGGAAAAAAGGAATTCATCAAGTGAATGGACTGAAATAACACGAAATCACAATGATTATGATGGGAAAACTCCTTTATTTGTGGAACAAGGAGACAAAGGAAACAAAATGGCAACCCACTTGGAGTCTGATCTGGGAAATGGAGGGAGTTTCAATGGAGACTCTACAGACAAAGCCAGCACGACTGCATGAAACTCAGGCAACTCATTCACTGTTGGACATGGATCTTTGTGGTTTTTCAGAGCTCGCCAACTCACCATTAATCCACCAAAACACTGTTGTAACAAATGACAACCGGGGAAAGAGAGACAGTCCACCGGAAAGCTCAGCTTTAAAGGAAAAGGTGCAACACTCTGACATCCAAAAGCAACTTCAGAAAATTGTTGAAGAGCAGCAGCAACATCAACAGGAGCTGAAGAAAAGTATGGAACAGATGACAAAGGAAATCACCACAAAGAATGAAATACTGATCAAAATGCTCACCGGATTATTCAATGAACAACAAAAAGAAATTGTGAAACATACAGAAAGAGCTTGAATACCTGAGAACACAGGTTAATTCATCTCTGGGTTGGAGATTAAAAAGCCATCATTCTGACCTGTTGCAAGATGTATACTCCGTTCTGAGGCCTATGTCTGAGGTTGTATCTCACCTCCAGGAGGAGCTCTCCCACTGCAGAGACGAATTACACACACTGTCAGAAGAAATTACATCAGCCAGACTTACCACCCAGGTCAACGAAGCAAGTGTACAAACTCATACTGAAGTCCTACAGGGAGAGAAGCCCATGGTCATGCCTAGACGTCCCAGATTCCAGTCTACTGTACAGCCAGGAATGCCAGAAGCCAATTTGGTATCACCTGGAGGATCAATTATACAAGCAGAAGTGAGAAGCAGATTCATGGGACAGAGTCCAGTTAAACTTGATTTCCCCACCTTTGGGAAACTGGGAGACTCGCCCGACCCAGTCCTCGGGTCCAGGGTGATGGGGAAAGCATCCGAGACTTCGTCTACATGTACCAGGCATTGTGCAAACGCTGGAAGTCAACCATCAAGGAAGAGGACATCATAAAGTTGATACTAAAAAATATTAACCCCCAACTGGCCAGTCAGCTAAGAAGTAGCCGGGTTACATCGGTGGATGAACTTGTTCACCTGGGTCAGCAACTTGAGAAGGACCAGCTGCAATATGAACACAGGAAAAACTTTTTAAAGAAAACGCCAAAGCCTGCCGCCACTGAACTTGTTACCCTATCCCCTAGTACCAAGGAAAATTCTGGCCGACCAAACCCACCCAGCCAGAACTGTCCTCCTCAAGTGTACTGCTGGCGATGCAAAGGAAGTCATGCACCCGCTTCTTGTCCTCAGTGGAATTCTC
Source organism: Nibea albiflora (assembly GCA_014281875.1). NCBI lineage: Eukaryota > Metazoa > Chordata > Actinopteri > Sciaenidae > Nibea > Nibea albiflora. The sequence continues at coordinate 109,052 of CM024804.1, forward strand.
AGCGAGCATCTTCTCCTAGACCCCCACATCAACAAGCTGCCAAAAGTTTCCAAAACCAAGATAACCAAGCTACACTTGGCTCCCTCACTTCTTCAGCTTCTCAGCTTCTCTACGGCCTCAGTGAACGCAACTTCACCATTACCTGAAAGTTCATTCCCCTGCCAATTGATGGTCCCATTGCAGATCGGCCCAAGGAAGGAAATCGCCATCCTGGTCACTGGCTCATCTTACACACTGATAAATGAAAAAGTGTGGACAAATGTGAAAAAACAACAGGATGTGTTAAAGCCTTGGACACGGGGACCATTGTACTTGGCAGAGGAAGAAAGATGGGAAGAAAGACAACCATTAGGATGGACTGAAGTGAACCTCACCTTACAGACTCAGTCCGTGACATTACCTTGTGTCATACTGCCTGCGTGTAGTCTCTTTTCCTGCAGTGGTGGGACTCGACTTCATCTTCTTCACTGGTTTGCAGTTTGATGTCTCTGAGAACCTTTATTGGTTTAAGTCCAAAAATAAGCACCAATATTTGTTCTTGAGAGCAGCTGCAGCACCAGATGCTGGTCGCCCACCTCACCTTGCTTTCTTCTCTGCTGTCGCTCCCAGAAACCTTGTCTCTCTGCCACCAGAGCATGAGCTCATACAGGCCGCCCTCAGCAATGCACACCTGGATGATTTTGGGAAAAATCAATTATTGTGTCAAATACAGGAAAACTCTGATGTCTGTACAGCAACTCTGGGATGTACCAACATTCTCACACACAAAGTTTTCCTCACCCATGATATGCCCATCAAGCAGAAGCCGTATTGGGTATCACCAACCAAGCTGCAGATCATCAAAGAGCATGTGGAGGAAATGTTGGAAAAGGACATCATAGAGCCATCGGCCTCTCCTTATGCTGCCCCTGTTGTCTTGGTACCCAAAAAGAATGATCCCAAACCAAGGTTCTGTGTGGACTACAGAAAACTGAATGCAGTTACTCACACGGATGCCTACCCCTTACCCAACATCCAGGAAATCTTAGAATCCTTGGCTGGAGCGGTGATGTTCTCTACGTTGGACCTGAACAGTGGTTACTGGCAAGTCCAAATGGATAAAGACAGTCGGGAGAAAACTGCCTTCATCTGTCCCTTTGGCCTTTTCCAGTTCAAAGTAATGCCGTTTGGACTAAAGAATGCACCGGCCACTTTCCAACGCCTGATGGAACTTGTCCTTGGGGACCTACAGAGGAAAATTTGTCTAGTTTATCTAGACGACATCATATATTCTCACACCATCGAGCAGCACAGCTTTGACATACAGGCAGTATTGGACAAGCTACGAGAGCTGAAATTGATTTTCAGCGATGGTCGAGGACTTTGTTACAGATGCTACAAAATAGTTTTCCACTACTTGCATGTAAAATTGCCGGCTTTTGTTTTGGTCTGTAATTTGCGGATATATATGGTGGCAGGTGGGACTTGTTAGTAGTCGCCATTACGAAACTAACGTTCCCACGGGGGTGTGTGAAAATGGCTGCGCGTGCCACCAGGTGGTGTGGAAAACACATCTATGGCAGAGCCATTTATTTGATCTATGGTGGAAAATACATATGTGTCATGGGGAAGTGGCGGCATGTTTGGTTATTTTGCAATAATTATGCGACATAGTAGGAAATATCTAGCCTCACGAAAATATGCGGCATACTGCTGATTACACGGTAATCCACGCGAGCGCAAAAAAAATGGAGGGACTGACCAGTAGCCAATGCGTGGAGAGGAGGAGTGGTGCAATTTAGGAAAACTCGGTTGAAGACCAGCTGGGGGAGGTCAGATGGCACATGCAAGCACACCAGCCAGAAGCTCCTGCAGGATGAAGATGGGGGTCAGGGAGGCTGCTCTAGATTGCAAAGAGGACAGTCCCTGTTGAATCCATGGTGGTCTTGGTGTGTCTTGTGTTCACTGGGAATGCAAATTTACCTGATGGAGACTTGTTTCCACAATAGACTGTATAAGACTTTTTTAGATTTTTTTGGCCATTTTATGCCTTTAATGATAGTGCAGCTGAAGATGGACAGGAAACAGGGGGCAGAGAGAGGGGGAGTGACACGCAGTAAATGGGCGTCCGATGCGGGAGTCGAACCGGCTACGCCACGGGCCGCCCCCACCCACAGGTTTCTAAAGAGCCATCTTGGCAGTCCTGCCTCCACCACCTTCCAGCTAATCCAAAAAAGTGTGTTGTTGGCCTCAGAGCGCTCTGATTCGTGACTGGTCGCTGATCGTTACTTTTAAATATCCCATCAGAATAAGATTCAGATACGATCGTCCATACTAATAAAAGATCGTCCATACTCAGATAATACATAAAACGGAAATTATTAATTATTTCTTGTGCGACCCGGTACCAATTGATGGACAGACCGGTAGCAGTCCGTGGCCCGGGGGTTGGGGACCACTGCTCTATTTATGTATTATCTGAGTATGGACGATCTTTTATTTTGAAAAACCTTTTATTTTGTATTTTGAGAAATGATTCACTCAGTGATGTCTGGGTCACTTGCGCGGCATAACGGTAACGATAGCAACCAGTCACGCTTCAGTCACCGACCCCGACCCAAAAGGAAATAGCACTCATGTCTAATTTTGGAGAAAAATCCATCTTTACACATTTATTACAAACCCTTCCACAGAGCGCCACCCCCACAGTACCATAAATGGACAATAGGGGTCATGTAAAAATTTGAGGTGGTAAAAACAGCAATGTGTCACCTCCAACACAGTGTTGACAGTCAGGGCACACAGGCAAGCTAGAAAACACAACAGCCAAGGACTGAATGTCAGACTTTGACATGGGCACCCATATGGGCAATAAGTATGTTTTTTATTTTTTAAGACTGACATGACATCCAGAGCATAATGATAGGCTTGCCACGCCATTGTCACAAATTCTCTGCCAGTACAAAAATCTGTACAGCATGAGTAGAAAATGAAATACAGGCTATCAGGTGCTTGGTGTTTGCCTAGCCTGGATATGAACTCTGTCCAACTCAGCTCTTTGTTCAACTAAGTAGATAAATGTTCCTTTATCACTGCTTCCCATGCACATGCACACTCACACACACACTGACACACAACCCCCACCTGCCTGTCCCACCTCAATTCCCATTATCTTTATGAGTAGACACCATCAGAGGTCATGTTCAATCACAGGCACAGAGATGGGTCTCCCTCTCTTTATTCTCTTTCTCTTGTTCTGCCTCGTAATCTCTCATTCATGACTCTCATTCATGGAGCCAATATTAGCTTGTTACTAAATATGTTTGATATTACTTTAAGTGATCAGCATTTCTTACATTTCATACTGGAAGCTTTAAAAGGAATTAATTAAAGTGAGTTGTATATATATCTATATATAAAGTTGATGCATCACCTCACCTGTGATATACAAAGTTGCTGATATGCAGTAAAGTAAACTGCTGCAAACTGTAGCTGCTGGTAGCTAATGTTAGCTCAGTTTGTTAGCACCAAGGGTCCAAGGCCTGAAATCCCTGTGGTTTCAGGCCTGGGGCACCCTTGGTGAAACTCACCTGATGAAACACACCTGGTGAATGTAAAGTCATGTACAGAGCCTTTTCACTAAATGCAGAGCAGAGTTTGGGGCCTGGAAAACCAAAACTGAGTTTTAAAATGCTAAAAAGTTCCAACTGAAAAGTTCAAAGTTGTTCAAATGTCCTATGATTGACAAAAACATTACTCTCAAGCCCTGCTGCAGATCCCTGAGCATGTGACACAAATTTAATATCTTAGATGTTAGAACATGGAGATGCTGCAAGAAGATAATAGGACAGGTTTGAAACAAACACCACAGGTTAGCCAAACTTAGAAACAGAGTTGAGCAAAACGTATTACCTAATTTTCCTGTGGTAAACTTACAAATTTACAGACTCACTTTGTGTGTTAAATTAGTTAAAACTTCCAAATGTTAACAAACCATTGATTTAATAAGAAACAAAGAACACAGTGCATACGTTTCGTTCTTCTTTCAACTTACAGATGAACTAACTCGTCAGTGTAAATGGAAAACAAATGTGTGCAACATTTGTGACTAATCAGACGACCTTTAGTGTATTGCCTTTTTGACATCAGGGAACTTAGCTAAGCTTTTCACATCTCATATCTCACATCACAACAAATTATTCAAGGTTAGTTTGAAAACAGTGATTTACTCACTAGTTTTAAGGCACAGGATAACTTACTTTTAAAGGTTGAATCATCTTACAGTGTGTTACAAGTGATACTGAATACAGGGAGACATGGCAGTTGAAGAAACTTCAGGGGGTCAACAAAGCCATGAAGATTCATCCTCTGGACAGCATGCAAACCATATGTCACAACAATCTACAATGAAAAAATGTCTGGTAGAAAATTCTACGTCTTCATCTCGTGATATAAAAGAAATGAACAACATTGTCACACAACCTTAGCATCAGATTTCAATATCTCAGCTCCTAGCATTTCCATTGCACTCCATAGCCAGAATGTTCCATGGATGTTTTGTGTATACTCTATATACAGGACTGCTGTGTGGTGTTTAATGTAGTGAGTCAGACAAAGAGTGGCAGCTTTTCATGGAACCCAGCGGTAAGAGCTGCACATTTATGTGCAAATGTGTTGTATTTGCCAATGTGAATTCCCCCAGTGATTTTATTCATTGAAAATCGAATCCTGTGAGGTTTGTGACGCTGTCGTCAGCGCCTACCTTCTGAGTTATTCATAGGCCCTTTAGAGAGCTTGGCACTATCAAAAAACAGTTTGTTCATAACCTGCAGCAACATGAAATGCCCGGCCACCTTCATTCCCTCCTCTCTGTCTCTCTCCTATCTTGCTCTTCTCGCCGTGCTGGCTCAAGCTTGAGGAGCTGTCGATAAGCGACCTCATAGAGCAATTAATGCGAATAATTTAACCTTTCATTCGAGCTTCCTAGAGAAATCATTGTGACTTCATAACCCAGGTCATCAATAAAGACTCAGCTCATAAGCCATTTCAGAAAGGTTAATAAGTATAACCCTCTTTTCCCAACCCTCCCCAGCTGAAATTATGAGCCCATCTGATCCCTGTGCCTCACTTCAATGAATGCCTTCCTCCATCTACATCTATTTGTATTTTCATTAAACATGTGTCTTTCATGAGCCTGACATCACCCATACAAATAGACTCATTTTAATGAGGCTACAGGGGATAAATAGGATGACTGACAATCAGCGATGCCCTCTAACTTTTGCTTTGCTTTTCTTTGACAGCACTTCACATCAGAGGACAACGCTGTTGACCAATCCCAGGCTGTATGGAGCCGCAGGAAGCTCGCCTCTTGTGCAAGGACACATTCTCATCCAGGGTCATCAAATATCAGCACCGTCATGTCATGCCCCTTGTTATCTCATACAGATTCCTTCGGTGTATGAGATGCCTTTTTAACATCTGGTTAATGTTGTGAAATGGTTGCAGTTTGGTTAGGTTGAGGAAAAGATTATGATTTGGGCTAAAATGTTACATGATACTATTACTTTATACTTTATTGTAAGATTCATTGTAATTGTACAATATGTTTGTGTTGATTGTTCTGTACATGTGACATCCATTGCACATCTGTCTGTCCTGGGAGAGGGATCTCTCCTCTGTGGCTCTTCCTGAGGTTTCTTCCACATTTTTTCCCTGTTAAAGGGTCTTTTTTGAGTTTTTCCTCACTGGAACCGAGGGTCTAAGGACAGAGGGTGTCACTCCCTGTACAGATTGTAAAGCCCTCTGAGGCTAAATGTGTTTGTGACTTTGGGCTATACAAATAAAATTTGATTTGATTTGATTTACTGCTGCAATAACTCACATGACGTAAGTAATGCATGTAACATTATGTAACTTAAACCTTTCAATTCAGTGTTGACTTTTGTTCAAATCATCAACTTTCTTTATGGTGGAGCTGGAGGTCAGGGTGATCCCTGTCTCCCAAGTCTCCGGAAAGAGAGTTGTTTGAGGTGTTTGGGTCCAATTACAAGAACTTCAGTTTTATCTCAGTTTTGTTGCTGTGTTTGTTTGACCCATCCATCATCCTTACACAGACTTTGCCGTTCTTTACATTATGTCAAGTGGCACGTATGGGGTGCATTGGAGTAACTGTCTCTCAGCATTTATAAAGGACCTTTTGTGTCTGTATCAGACGCCAACATTGACAACCTGGGACTGAGAACTGGCTGGCAAGGACATGCACACCGAGTGCCATCTCAGACCATTATATCTGAGTAAATGGTAAAGGGACCATACTTATATATAGCACTTTTTTGTTAACTCAAGGCACTTTAACACTACATGTCTCATTCACACACACAGGCGTACATTGGCTGCCATGCAAGGTCAGCAGTTTTCCAGAGCTAAACATTCATACATTTTCATACTCCAATAATGGGGCAATTTGGGGTGCAGTGTATTGCTCAAGGACACAGGGATCAAATCATAGGAGGATAACTTGCTCTTCCGCCTGAGCCACAGCTATAGCCACCTAGTCTTTTTATGTTGGTGATAGTCTTTTTATTGACTGTGACCATGATCAATCCCTAGCCTTAACCAAATGCTTTGGTTTACAATACCAAACCACACCTTGTTTCCACAACCTTACCTCAATCGTAGTTGCCAATTGTAGATATTGTGGAAAGTTGTTGTTTGATATCATTAGTTTTAGTGCAGGGCAGTCAGCCTTTACATAAGGTCATATATCTGCAACACACTGAGGTAAATAGATGTCAATTAAGGTTTCATAATAGAATCTTCATACACTTAATGATCCACCAGAACATTAAATGCATTGCATGAGCCTGGCATGCTTATTTTGTGACCTGTGGTTCATCACACTAAAAATAAAACTCTTTATAAAACTCATTACTGGGATACTGATAGTGTGCCCTTAACGATCAACTCATGAAATAGGCAGTAAGTTTATTGATAATGATGAACTAAAATGAAAGGAAGTTGTCCAAAACTGATTCACAGGACTGGGATTGGAAGAAAACCAGGTGAACAGTGGATAGTATATCATTTAGAAATCCAGATGTTTAATCCATTCTGAGAGTGACCAGTGAGCAGTAGAGAACAGAAACATTTTGGGTCTATTTCAGTGACATTTAGCAGGTAATACCTTAAAATTTGGCATAAGAAGCCAGTGGTAGTGGTAAGTTATTACAGAGGATGATTAAAACAGCTCAGCTCATGACCATGAAGCTGCCATCTATAGAGGAGGACTTCTACGCCCAGCAGTGCAGGTAAGGTCAACAAAACTATTGGTCAGTCACTGCTTACAGATGAAGGAGTGGTTGAGTTGTCTAGTTTTAAAAAAAATGTGGTGCAGATCTCTCTGACATTGGAGATGTGTGGGGGAGGGAATGCTGTTAGAACTCATATGTTAGGAGAGAACTGATCATATAATGTATTCCATCATGATGAATGAGGACAGCAGAGTGCATGGTAAAAAGCTCACTTTTTATTTCAAATAGAACTACACACTACTACACATTGCGTCACAGTGTAACGGGCCTTCAAAACATGAAGTTTGGAAAATTAGGCCTGCTCTGTTGGTGACATCAGTCGCTGTTGTACATGAAGTTAGAAAATGAAAATGTTTTGGCACATTGTCATTTTGTAGTGTCGCTAGTTATTCTCTGTACTGCTGCCTGTGAATTCATCTCATGTAAACCCTCAAAACTTAATGACTCCATTTATCTGATGTTTGTACCAACAGTATTTTTGTTTTATTGCCCATTTAATCAAGACAAGATGATTTTGTAATATGTTTAACAAAGTTTGTGTCTGGGGTAATGAAACAGTTGATGGAAACAGTGTCCACCTGTTGGAAGCAAATTAGGTTGTTATTTTCTTAATAATTATGTATTTCAGTGAAATACCTTGAGGACTTTGGTTGGGGTAATTTATGGTTTCCACAGAGAAGCAAATGGTAACATGCAGGCAAAAAAGACTGATCATTATTCATCTTTCTGTGCCTTCTCAAACTAGTCCCCACAGATTGCTGATACAGATACAGCCTGCTTCATTTTGCTGAGCTTTCAACTTAAGTGGAGCAAAGCAGAAAGATTAATACTGTGAAAACAAAGCTTTTTTTTTTTTAAATTAAATGACAAGACGCAATTTTCCACCCTGCTGGCTTAGTACTGTGGTGGTGAAGGGAGGCAGGCGGTGAGGGAGGTGGGGAGAATTGGGAGGAGCCTGAGAGATTATACTTTCCTCTCTGTGGTGTTGGGTTGGATGTGGCGGCACTTCATGTGAACACTCACCATGCACCATCTGATTAGCTGCCATCAGAAGAAACAGCAGATAATAGTAAAGAACAGACCTCCCACCAGTCAGCAAACCTTGAGCAGGTGGGACTGACTGGTCCCACTAGTGCTGGGAAATTCGACTCTTTTTACTGACTCGGATCTTATACTCTCGGACAGTAAATTTAACGAATCTTTTTGAGTCATTTAGTTCATTTTTACAGCAGGTGGCGCTGTTAGCCCTTTTGTGGGCGTGTAAAAAAGGCCGCTGGTCTCAAACACTTAACACTGAAGGAAACACGGTTTGCTTCAGCTGACAAAGATAATAAACAAAATGTCACAAGTAACAATAAACAATAAATCCACCACAATAAATTGACTATGTCCTGTATCCTCCCTGCCATTGTTGATTAACACGAACGTACTGCTCGTCACACAGCCTGAACTGCCTGTCGCCTGACAAATGAACAAACCAGATGAACGAGAACCAAGAACGAACCGTTCATTCGCCTGTCACGTGACAAATGAACGAACCGGATGAACGAGAACGAACGAGAGAGCGAACCGTTCATTCGCCTGTCACGTGACAAATGAACGAACCGGATGAACGAGAACGAACGAGAGAGCGAACCATTCATTCGCCTGCCACGTGACAAATGAACGAACCGGATGAACAACGAGAACGAACGAGAGAGCGAACCGTTCACCTGACTTCACAGCTGGTAGCGGACCAGTGAATGTAAAACTCAGTTTGACAATGAAGTAAAACAAAGTAAAAAGTGAAGTAAAAAAAACAAAAACAATTAATACGTTCCTTAAAATGTTTACATAGTGCATTTATTGTGTCCAAAACGTGATGATGATGATGATTATTATTATTACTATTTGTAGTAGTAGTATTGTTGTTATTGTTATTATCACATTTGTTGTCATTATTATTATTTCTTATTTTATGGCAGAGTATAACACAAAATCAACACGTTGATATAATTTTCAAAAGTATTTATTTACAAACACAATTAACATTATATACACAATAATAACACTATAGACATCTAGACGAACAGAAGGCCACTAATTAATTATGATTTTATTAATAAATAATGTATGTCGGGTGTCACGTGACAAATGAATGCACGCCACAAACAGACATTATTCATTTCCTTGTTTGTTTCGAAATTATCACGTAATTACGTGATACTGAGCCAAATTATTTTTTGGTGGACTCGTACTGGGGACGTCAGCGCCGCGTTACGGCTGCGCCACGGTTCAGCTCCGTCCTCTGCCCGGCGTCAACTCACGCCGGGCGTGTACTGGCAGCGTTACAGCAGCGTAGCGAACTAGCCGTATTCACGCGAGATCACGAGATCATGCGAAAATCCAGAACGTATGTGAGTCCCCGCAATATACTGTGTATAAAAGAAACAACAACAACAAACAGCTAACTTTGCTTCTCCAACGTGGGAGAGATTATTAAAAAGATTTGCTGTGTCATAAATTATTGGGTGCTGTTCCACTTCAACAATTAGTCTCTCGTTGTTCATGTTGAGACTCTTTGATTGATTGACCGCTGACCTGGTGCCACCGGTCATGACGTAATGTGGACGTGAAGCTGTGACAGACGACATGAACTGCATATTGTGTTTTATTTCCTGTCTGGTGCAATCTGCTCTGTTGAAATTGACGCGGTTTAGCAACGGCTCACAATCAAGAATAGAAATGCTACGGAAAGATAGCGCTGCGGAGCAGAGAGGCGCTTCTGGGACGCTGCTGAGACGTTCTGCGGCGCGCCCGGTGTGAGTGCTCTTATTGATTATAGTGGCAGTGATCAGCAACGGCCGACGCGATGCAGCCGTAACGCGGTGCTGACGTCCCCGGTGTGAGTTAGGCTTAAGAAGTAGTATAGACAGTGAGATTTTTGTTTCTCATTTGGTTTAACTTTAGATTAGTTTAGGCTCTGTTAGAGTTCTCCTTTTGTTATATTTGTTTGTTCTTTTAAACAGCACTCATGCGCCCTTTGTTCCCTTTTGCCTCACTTCCTTTTGTTAAAACAATCTGAACTGCTCAGTTAACCCCTTGAAGTCCTGAGCCTATTTTGGCCGTTTTTTAATAGGTTTGATTTTGTCTCTGTACAGCACATAGAAATGTGTTTTACATGCCCATGCTTGGTATCTTTTTTTCATCTATATGAAGAGGTAGTTATTATTTCACTATAACCTACTTCATTAACATATTGAGCCAAAAAATACATAAAAATCATACAATTCAAATTGAAAAAAAAAGTATTACAATAAAAACCATAAACATACTCAACCAACTGTTTTGGAACTTGGAAATAAAGTAACACTATATACAAATATTTACAATAAAAACCATTGTTACGACTCCTCCCTTGCTGCCCACCAGGAGGCAGGTGATTGGTTCCTGCAGGGGTTGGCAGTCAGGGAGTGGTCGTTAAGGCTAGGTGCTGACACCTGGAAAGGCCTTCCACCAGGTTATAAATACCACTCACCATTCATTGTCTGTCTCTCTCTCCTAGGCTCCACACGGCTCCTGGTTTTGGTTTTTTTTTAATTCTGTTACTTTCTGTTGCCTCTTTCTTTTGCATTTAAGAGACATGCATACATTCCTCACACATCCATACATTACATTCACTACTGATACTGCCACTCTGTACACAAACCTTGTGTCCTATCGGTCATTTCATGTTTTTATTCCCTATGAGTAAAACATTGCAAATGATGAATGCAGTATTACAGAGCATGAATTATTAAATCAAGCACAAACTACATGATTACATTTGAGCATGAATAATTCATTTGAGAGAACAAATGATTAAATCAAGAGTACAAATGAACAGACCACAGTTTTACAGTTTTGGTTCAGGTTTACTATCCAAGTGCTATTTCATAATCACTGCATATGATGTCATTCTTAGAAGACTGTCTCTCTCTCTCTGAATATTGATCTCAGTCTGTTTTGCAGGGTGTTGAGGTTTTCTCACCATTATCTTCAATAGACGAAGAATCATTTGCCACTATTTTGTCATGGGCATGTTTGCCATCAGGTAATGCAACAGTTTGATTTTCAAGATTTGCAGCCATTCTGCTTCATTTTGCATATGATGGACTCATCTCTATGTTACCTGAATGCAAAATCATCAAGTGTCTCCACTTATCAAAACACACTTCATTTCTTGGTAGATATTGATGTTTTCAGTCCATGTGATGTAGCATAATTGTGTGTTTATATGTGATTCACTGTTCACTACAACACACGCTGGCCACATTGCAGCATTAACACAGAGTAAAGACAGAAGAAGAGGGAACAGTTGGAACTCAAATCCCAGTGCGGTGCATCAAGTTGCTCACACTGTGTGGGCCTACAGAAACAGAGGGTGCGGGTATGTGTTGCACAAGCCCACCATCAGGAGAAAGAAGTGGAACACTGACCCAGCTTACCTTCCATTTTTTAAGCCCCTGACATTCAGAAAAAGAACAGCAGAGTCTGAAAGTTTAGTGTTTGAAAAATACGTCACAACCATCAGCTATCAGGATATGGACTCATAGAGTCAGGCTTATACGATGAATGAAAGTTTATTTTACATTCTAGCTTTGATGTTATCAAGAAGAAGTGTGAACATTTCAAGATTATTTTGTATTTACCACGACCTTCAATGAAAATAATTTTTTAATCTAAAATGAATAAAGAACACATTAAAGGGGTTTAGAAACACACATCAGGCAACATTAATCAGAATCACAGAAAGTTAAAGACTCAACAAACTCTGTTCAAACTGGTGATGAACACTGTGATACGTTCACAAGCTCCAGATGCCTGATGACACATGACAGATCATACCTAGTCCTAATTAAATTGTGGCTTGGCATTCTGAGTCCAACTGGTTATGCCTTCTATTCTGTGCCATGTACTCTCTCTTATTCAGCAGAGCAGTGCATGACATTAAAACAGGTGGAAATATGAATGATATTAAAGAAGAAATAACTGTTAAATGACTTCAGTCAGGCCCAAATCATTAAGAAATTGTCATTTCATGAAGAATCTCCAAACTCAGCAACTCACAAGTTGGTGTAATTACAATACAATACAATCCAGTGGTCGTTATGAACGCAGAAATCTCCCTAGCCCGAGCAGACAAAGGAACTTGCCAGTACCCTTTTAGCAAGTCAAACTTGCTCACAAACTTTGCTGCACCAACCTGGTCTATGCAGTCCTCCATACGAGGCAACGGGAATGAATCTGACTTAGTGACTTTATTCACTTTTCGATAATCGGTACAAAATCTAGGAGATTTGTCCGATTTATCCACCAACAGACAAGGTGATGCCCAACTAGATGACGAGGGAACTGCAATGTTGTTATCCAGCATGTACTTGATTTCAGACTCCATAACTTTTTGTCTGTACGGTGCACACCTATAGAAACGCTGTTTGATTGGTGTACTGTCCCCAACATCAATATCGTGTTCTATCAAGTGTGTGCGCGATGGTGTATCACCAAACAGAACTGGATACTCCCTGATCACCTCCTTCAGCTCATTACTTTGAAGGTCGGACAAGTGAGCAAACAAAATATCCAAATTACACAACGTCTCTGAATTTTTTAGTCTACCACACACCACAGGGTCATCAGGTGCTCGAACATCCACCTCCTCTCTGTCCACCACACCTGGAGCCTGTGAAGCTGAGGCCACAGAACTAGCAATAAGTACAGGACTGACCCCCGAACTCTGTGCTCTGGACTCAGGCACCACAGTAGCATCACGTGAGTAATACGGCTTTAACAAGTTAACATGACAGAGGCGAGAGAACTTTGCCTGAAAAGGTGAACCAATCACTGGAGTGAGAGCCACAACCTGGTCTCCAGGACTAAATTCACGATGTTCTGCCCGGCGGTCGTACAAGGTTTTCATTTTATACTGGGCTCCCTCTAAATTTTCACGGGCCCTTTCAGCAGTCGTATACAAACGATGATGGAAACCATTCACGTGGTCAATCAAATTCTTGGGTGGATCAGTGTCAACCAAGCCATCCCGCAAAACTGCCAAGGGACCACGCACTGTATGGCCAAAAACAAGGTTATTGGAACTAAAGCCGGTGCTCTCCTGCACAACTTCTCGGGCTGACAACATTAACCAAGGTAAGCCTTCCTCCCAATCTCCCCTCATCTCTGTGCAGTACGCACGCAACATCGACTTTAGAGTCTGGTGGAAACGCTCCAATGCCCCTTGGCTCTGTGCATGATAAGCAGACGCATGATTATGCTTCACCTTTAGCTGCTTCAACACCTGACCAAACAAGTGTGATGTAAAGTTAGAACCTTGGTCGCTCTGAATCACACGCGGGATGCCAAAAAATGGAAAAAAACTGTGTCAACGCCTTGACTATCGATCTTGCCGAAATTGAACGTAAAGGATATGCCGCAGGATATCTTGTCGTCTGGCACATCACAGTCAGCAGATACGAACACCCAGATTTTGAGGTTGGCAAGGGCCCCAGACAATCTATAATCAAATGTTCAAATGGTTGACTGATTGCTGGAATGGGACAGAGAGGTGCTGGTTTAATTGACTGACTTGGTTTGCACTGTGAGTTGACATGTATGACATGACTTTATGTAATTGGAGACATCACGCTTCACCTTTGGCCAAAAAAAATATCGCAAGACCCGGTCATAAGTTTTCCTCACACCCAAATGACCTGACTCGTCATGCGCAATCTTTAATATGGTGGCATGGAATTTCTCAGGTACAACAATTTGAAACACTGGCTCACCAACAAAGTCACCCACACAAGGAACCCATTTCCTCACAAGCAAATCGTCCTGGAGAAAATAATCATGAGCCGTACTTCCAAACTCAGTCTCAGGCAAAACACTGGTCAACAAACCAGACAGCGAGGGATCAACCTGCTGACTTTTAACCCAGTCTGCCCGAGGGACGGATGGGGGAAGATCCGGTAGGGGAATCACCACTTTCGTTTCCTTTTGCCCCCCACTAACATCATCGGAAGCAGTCCTAGCACGCTGTGCATGGGTCACGGCGCAGGCTCGGAACACACCTGGATATCTCCGACCACACTCATCCTGCCCAACAATCACCCTTAGCTCTGGAGTAACCACAGTTACTCGGTGACACATTAGTCCAGACCGCACCACCAGCCAAATCGACACATTCATGACTTGGCCCCTGAGCACCAGAACAGGACAAAGCTGGAGCAGGTGAATATGATTTACGTTTATTCTTATTTCGTAGCACTGGACACTGATCTTTCCAATGGCCGGCACCCTGACAATAATGACATAGGCCACCTCTGCCACCAAAACCACTTTTGTGCGTCAACACAAAATCGTCTGCCAGCTCAGCCGCTCTTAATACAGTGGTCGCTTTCTGTTCACTTATATAAGTCACAATACGCTGAGGAATCAAATTTTGGTTTTTCTTTTGTTGTTTTTGTTGTTCTAACACTATGAGCTCACACAGTCCATCAAAACTCTCAACATTTGCAGCAGAACACCACAAATTGAAATGGCACAACAAATCACGAGCAAACTCAACATTAGTTTGTTTGTCATTCTTCTCCCAGTTCCTGAACTTCTGACGGTAAGCTTCAGGGACCAGCTCGTATGCCTTCAACACAGCAGGTTTTACCTTAGCATAAGACGCAGACGCACTCGCACTCAGCGCCGAATATGCTTCCTGCGCCCTACCCGTAAGTTCTGTCAGCATCAGGCCATTTTTTCACATCTGCAATCCGTTCAAACAAACAAAAAATGTATCTGGATCCCTCTCATTAAACTTGGGCATTAAGCGCAAGTTAGCCCCAAAATCAAAAGTAACTTGCCCCGGCTCAGAGAAACTTTCCTCTGACACACTCTGTGAAAGTTTACCGTCCCGAATCAAACTCAGTTTATACTGCTGCAAGTCCAGTTTCATTTTTTCTGTTTGCTGCCAAACCTTTTCTATCTCAATTTGACGCTCCATTTCTACTTTCATCCGGATTCTCTCTTGCTCAAATTCTAACAACAGTAGCTCCTTCTGCTGTGCAAAAGTCAGCCCCGACATGGGCGCAGACACTGATATGGGCGTTGGCACAGCTGCCACACCCGGCAAAAAGTTCCGTCTTCAAAACGCCACTCTCCACCAAAGCGGACAAACCAGTAGCCTTAACATCAGCCTTACGTTTTATCTCTGCCACATGGACGTTATAATGCTCGGCTATCTGTATCAGCTGTTCCTTAGTGCAGCTATTAATAAACCCCTCTGAGGGCGCATCAAAAAACTCCAACAGGGAAGCCATAACGGACCAAACAGAACAGTATTACTTCCCACAAGCACACAAACGAGGCAATTTACCTCGTGGAGTATTCCCCCTAACTGCCTAACCCAAACTCTTACTAATCTCACCCCTAGTCTTCATGCAGCCTGCGGTGGGTACTTGCACACTGAAAACCAGCGGGTCTGAGAAGTCACCTGCAAGCAGGCCACTGCGCAGGATCCCACGGACGTGCTCCCAAGACAACCGTCCATAGACAGTTGACACTAATCATATTGCCACAACACTACACAAAGAAAAAAACGAACGACGTGACCCAAAGGGGAAACGCCACTACAGCCTAACAGGGAAACTCCAAGCACAGCGCATCGGGTCGGCAACACAACCGACTTCACCAAGAGAGAAAAGTGCAGAAAAAACACTCCAGACCCTCAAAAACCCTCTCATAACAGCTACCTCACTGCCACAACTTCCAAAACTTGTAAAAAACAGCAACCCAAAGACAAAACAGCGAACCAAACGAGCCCCAGGCCCGCCATCAGCTGATCACATGTAAACAAAAGACACTTGTCGCGATGACGAACGGACGAGCCCCCATTTGTCACAGCCTGGCTCTTTGGGCCATGACAAGAACCAGAGTTGCACTGTTTTTGTTTGTTTATTTAACATGAAACAACAAAAAAACAGAGCAATGGTTCGGATAGGATGTGGGCGTCAGTACTATTGGTGGTGTATGATGTGCATGAGTGTAAAATGTAGTGAATGTATGTTGTCGAGTGCATCCAACTAAAAAGGAAAAGAAAAGGGTTAACCAGCGACGGCTGCCATACCACTCCACGGACGTCTGCTGGGGAGAGAGAGAGAGAGAGAGAGAGAGAGAGAGAATGAATGAGTTGTCGGCTTATATAATCTCAGGGCACCGGGCCCAGGTGCCCCAATTACCAAGCACGCCCACAGACCAAAATCCCACGGGAAGGCCACTGCCCTGACAGCAGGGGTCGCCAAACCTCCATGTAGCCTTTAGCTATTTTTTCTTTAGCAATTGTAGTACAGAGGGAGTGTGAATATGGACAGATGTGTTGACGTGATATGATATATATGACATTTAGTGTGACGGTTAATACTTTCTCCTCTAACTGTGATGGACGTCTAGCCTGGGAAATCCCATGCTGCCTTGCAGGATCGTTTCGATCCGAAAGACTGCGTGGAAACCCGGGCCAAAACACTCGGCTGAATAGGGAGCCAATCAGAGAGTGGGGAGGGGTGAAAACACGATGACACGTACTACTCAACAAATGGAAGCTTCTAGTTTTTTTGAGACTGTTTACAGATCCAATTCAAATGGCAGCAGCAGATGCGAACCAATCTTTTGATCAATTGTCCAGTGCCATTGTTTAATCACATTTTTGTTTTGCCTTCTGTTTTTGTGGAGATTGGGAAAAATTACAGCTTTTCCTTCTGGTCGAATTTCTGTCGCTCTAAATACGTCATCAGATCAAATCAAATCAAATCAAATTTTATTTGTATAGCCCAAAGTCACAAAACACATTTAGCCTCAGAGGGCTTTACAATCTGTACAGGGAGTGACACCCTCTGTCCTTAGACCCTCGGTTCCAGTGAGGAAAAACTTGCCCACAAAAAAACCCTTTAACAGGGAAAAAATGTGGAAGAAACCTCAGGAAGAGCCACAGAGGAGGAATCCCTCTCCCAGGACGGACAGACGTGCAATGGATGTCACGTGTACAGAACAAATCAACACAAACATATTGTACAATTACAATGAATGATAAAATGACAATGAATTGCAATGAATGGTAGAATGATTACAGTAGCAGTGGAACCTGTGATAGAGATAGAGAGACACAGATGCACAGCAGCAGTAAATCATAAACTAACTATAAACTGTAATGGAGATATGGTAACAATAATGACAGTAATAATATATGTAGTGGACGTCAGCAGCAGCCACAATCCATGAGAACCTGCTGGACTAGGGAGCACAGAAACTCCAGGGAAGAAGTTTAGTTAGTAACATGCATTGACGGTAATGGTGACTGGGGAGAGAGAGAAAGAGAGGGTTTTCAGTAAAGGGAGATGTGACTGCATCTTCAACCAGTGCCGTGCCATCGGGTACAACTGACACAACTGGCTATGGGCTAGGTATACGCCAAAAGATAGACATTGGTAACGCCCAATAAACGTCCATGGGCAGTCGTTAACCACACCTCCCCTACGAGAAAATCAGTAGGTGGTTCCCATAGCCAGGCTAATGGACGTCTAACGTTTCTGCAAGTGTAAGTAACTGTTGCTTACCAAGCATCCTAACTTGCTAACATGCTCACATATGAGGTGAGGGTGAGCGTGAGCAACTATTCTCACTGTGACAAATATTCATTTCACGTTTGCGACAGGTGGACAACATGTTTTTCTTCCTTCACCATGGTAACCATGGTAACCATAAAGTTGGGTCTTGGAATGTGGAGGGTGAGGTTCAGTCTGATTTATCAGATATATAAAAAGCCTCTCTTGTTCTGTTAATGATTTCTGACAGCAGGACTCAGTAATTTCAGTGTAATTATTGAAGTATTGAATTTCAATTTTCTGGCTGCTGTCCCAGGGTCAGCAGGGCCATGTACCTACACTCTACCTCACTATGTGGAAACAACGCTGGAGATCTGACTTGCTGGTCACATCTTGTTTGTGAAGCCCATACAGCACCTAACACCCACCCACCCTCCTCCCTGCCCCATCCAGAAGCACCCATAGTAATGAAGGGTGAATGAGTTGTCTGGCTTGGGGCTACATTCACTCTCTTGGTGGATTTCTATAATGAGATCTCCTCTGTTTCAGCTCAACACCTTTGTCCAGGTGAGGGCCGGGAATAATGTGCAGCTGTGGCCAAAGGGCAGAAAAACAGCAAGTTTTTGAGAGAGGTGATGTTGCAATGTGGAATATGGAGCAGTTCACTTGATGGGAACTGCACAAAATCACCACAATGTTTTCTGTTATTGTCCTGAAACTCATCATCCTCTTGAGAGAGACATTCTTTTTTACTCAACTTAAAGTGAACAAATCCACAGGAGTGAAAAAAGCAAAAGTGATCTTTGGGCGTTGTGACATAAAATAGCGGCAGGTGTCTGAGTGTTAACGCATACACCAATTACTCTAATCTCACCTCCTTTTCCTCTTTCTTCTCATGCTCTTCAACTAAACACAAAGATACGACATGGCCAGCAGAACTGCAGGAAATTGGTCCCTTGGAGGCTCCCATGGCCTCGTTACTGAGGCAAGCAGTGGAAAACTCACACAAACACTCACTCCATCACAGGCCCTGAGCAAACCACCAGATTTATTCTGTGGTCCAAGAGCTGCTGCCAGTTTTCTCTTAGGTTTGCTCCCATTACTAGACACCTAATATCTTCCTCTGTCATCGGGTCTGTAAGCTTAATGTCCTCTCCAGCCACTGAATGCCCAGAATGCTGCTAGCAAATACTGCTGCCAAGGTGATGAGTGGATATCACCCAACTCACAAGGCCAGAACATTCCACTGACGAGGCGATGACCAGGGAATACCAACACTGGCTGTTCCCATCAGCCTAAACAACTTACAACAGCCATCATATCATCTGAACAGACTGCAGACTGACCCACAAAACAGCCCCACCATGATTATAGCATTTTGTTGTTTGGATATTGCAGCCCAAAATAACTATTCGTTGTTGTTAGGAGACTGTGGTTCTGAACATTCTGTTTATTGGAAGATATAGTTTGTTTTTGCTGATGTTTAATGGCAAAATGTGATTATAGAAAGAATCCACAAAACAGGAATTCACGTGAAGTTAACATTGGCATTCATTAGCGTTTGTGTCAACCTGATGTCCAATGAAGTCCAATGTCTGGCTTGTTTTCCACTAATCTCTACATGAATCTGGTCATGAACATAGAAGCTGTAGGTGAGAGACCAAGGTTTTGGCATTTGGAGCATTTTGTATTCTATTTGTCGTCATATGATTGACCAGTCATGGCTGAGTGTGCTCCGGTTGAATGCAGGTCTGTGTGAAGAGCAAAGGGGTGGAACCAGTGACAGCAAAAAGAATGGACAGTGTATGTATGACATCACTCACAGGTGAAGCTCAAAACATGTTGGCAGTCCTGCTTTTCCTAAAAGGAAAAAGAAAAAATCTTATACTGGGCAAAGACATGACAGTGTTATTAATTCTGCATAACTTTAATTCAACTCAATTCAATTTTATTCATATAGCACCATATCATAACTCCAGTTATCTCATGACATTTTCCATACAGAGCAGGTCTAGACTGTACTCTTTATAATATTAAATATATAAAAATTCACCCTCAGTACAGTTGTCATGAATGGGCTGTGAAGTTTAATATGAGTGTTTATGGAGATTGAAATGTTGTGTAGACAGCCCCATGTGGACACTCAAGGAATTGTAGTCATTGGAACTTCCACCTTGGCTTAATTTTTTTTCGGCTACTGCTTGGACGGGACACACAAAATATCATCAAATACCATCAATTATAATTTGGTTTAGCTTTTTATTACCTTTCATAAAAATACACCTGCATTCACATTTACGCCGATTCACGCTGCTGGAAACTAGGTGGATGAGAGTGGATGAGAAGCAACTGTGTGATAGTCTGTGCAGATAGCTAGTGAGGAAGTTGAATTTGTATCAGGAGAAAACCTTTTTATCCTGAAGTCTGCCAGGTAGTGCTCACTCCAAGAGTGCTGTAGAGCACCAAACTAGATAAACAACAGTATTAATAAAACAGTTATTTTGAGGTAAAATTGGTGTTTGAGGTAGAAGGGAAGAAATACTTTGCTGAAACTTTAATTAGCAGCCTTGGAGGAAGTGTGTCCTGGCAGATGCCAGTTGAGCTTTCCATTATTCTGTGCCAAAGAAATAAAAAAATAAAATAAAATTAAAAAAAACACCCTGTTGTCATTAACATAAAGTTATGTAACTGTTTTTACAGGAGTGGTTCTCTCTATGAAAAACAAACTAATCCTCAGGAGTAAATGTGTGCGGAGTGCCCATTTAATTCTTAGTTTTGCACAGTTACAAATTGACAGATGGATATACAGTGGAATAAAACATTGGAAAACATTGCTAATTATCACTCTGACTGACTCAGAAAAAACGTGTTCCTGCAGATCTGTAAACCACATTAATGCCGCCATGTCTCATGGGAGCACACTGGTCAAGCGTGTAACATTTCTCACAGGGACAGTATGTTAGTCCTGCCCTCCTCCCACAGGCGGACACGTTTGTACCCAAACACTTGTCACTCATCTTGATGAGCTGTCTGCTTTGAAGCAGCAGCTGGTTGGTGGTTGAGTTAACTGTAATTGGTAAAGAGATCCAAAAATGTTAAAGAAAGCAGACAGCTGGTCTGCAGTGAGCAGCAACGGATGTTCACTGTGTTTGTGAACAGACCTTGTCTGCTGCGACAATATTCATTGTTCTTTCATACAGCTTCTAATTAATGTCATTTTTTAAAACCCTCTATTTTAAAACAAAAACTAATAAAAATCTTTCACTTCATTTACAGATTTCTGGCCCATCAAAACCAGGACCATACTCTAATGTGAGCCCTACCTGCCCAGCAGCTGAGAGCCTGATTGGTTAAATCTGACATGTGCAGCCTTGATTCAAAACAGCCATTTGTGCTGCATTTTTGGGGACACACTGAATAATATAATTATCGCATGCTCACTATTGTACTGAATCAAATGGATGCGTGTTCCTACTAAATCATGCAACTTTCTTAATAATTATTTTAAATAATAATAATAATTATTATTATTATTATTGATTTATTAATTGAATAAGTTAAAAATTAAGACAACTGTGGTCTGTAATATAATGTTTATGTTTTTGTTTGTTTATTTTTGTTTAAAATATTATATCATGTTCAAATTCAAATGGTGGCAAATTAAATTCATGTTTGGTTTGGACAAGGACGTAGTAAGTTGTTAACCAAAGTGAAGGGGTTTAAGTATCTCAGGATCTTGTTCACCAGTGATGGGAAAATGTGGAAATGGAATGGAATGGAAATGGAAAACATGAGATGGACAGGTGGACTGGTGCAACATCAGCAGCAATGTGGACATCAGACTGTTACAGGAAAGAAAGAGCTGAGCTGTAAAGGCAAAGCCCTCAATTTTCGAGATTTCGAGATTGTGTGACATACAGGTGACCAAAATGAGTTCCCTCCACAAGGTGTATGGGCTCAGCCTCAGAGATAGGGTGAGATGCTCAGACATCCAGAGGAAGTCTGGTCATGTGATCAGGATCCCCTTGGCTCGGAGGTAGAGTGGGTCGTCCACTAATCAGATGATTGTCGGTTCGATCCCCAGCTCCACCAGTCTGCATGTTGAATTGTTACTGAACCCAGTGGGGGGGGGTTTGAGTGAAACAACACTACTGTGTTACATTGCTGTTGTTGTTGTTTTATATAGTCACAAGGTTATTCATTTCAAAGTGACTTAGTAACTTGTGTGTTAATTGTACTGACACAAGCCACAAAAAAACAAGTGGCAATGCTTCCCCCCAGACCCCAGAAAACATATAAGATCAGTTAGAGTGACCTGTTGAGACCACGACTGGTCCTCACTCAGTGATCTGCACCGTAGAAAATGGACATTTCAACTCCCAACATCAACTCAGCACAAAACCCCTCCCTTAGTCCCACCTTCCTCGCTGACCCCTATTTGCCTTTCCTTCTTCTCTGTCCTCCTCTTCCGCTACTATCTTACCTTCTGGGTAGGTGTTCCACACATCAAAGCGTTCCACCCCTGTCCATTCTGGGACAATCAGCAAACATGGGATAATTGGGTGCTGATGATGGCTCCCCTCAAGCCCACAGTGCCTTTCTGACAGGAAAAGGGCATCAATAAAAGAAGAAAAGAGTGACAGGCTCATAGCCTGAAGCAGAGGAAGGGCAATGAAAGCCAGGAATAGTGAGTGATGACATGCATATCAATGCTGCCCCTGCAAGGTAAACAATGACTCTTAATTACTAGGCCAAGTTTTAATTAAGATGACGGTAGAGTAATTATTGCCCCTGACAGGGATGATTGAGCCAGGGAGTCCATGTTCTGATTAGGGCGCTCGTCTGGATGCTTCCCATCCCATAGGGAGGCAATAATGACATGACCTCTTGTTGTCAGAGGACGGCTGTGTGGCCAGGGAGGGAGTCTTCAAATGCCCTCTCAGTTCTTTTTTTCTCACATGGCTAAGCACTTCAAGAAGAACTTCACACAGATATTGGCGAGAACAGCGCAGGGCAGAGGGTCAAAAAGATAAACTCTGCCAACTCCTAGGGAGGCCTTTTCTTTCACTCTTATGTTTTGCAGGAGTCTAGCTGGCCATATTCTATATTTTTCAACAAACTCCATGTACAGACCAAAACCAACAATGGATGTGACTTAGACATTGACGTTAGAAAGTGCTAACACAGCCAGTAGTGCTTGGCATAGATATGGTAGTAGATCCAATCAGTAGCTGTAGTAGTAGCAGGCTAACCCTGCTGGTGCCATGGTTTAATAGAGCATCGATGCATAGTAACCTTTTTTTTAAACTAGACTAGCTATATATCTATAGCTAGTCCCCCCCCCCCCACGGCGCTGAACTCGTTGTGAAGTTATTGCTCCTATGTTAATTTCCTGCTCTAGCAAAACATAAGGGATAATAGAGATGAGATTGGGGTGTCAAGTCAGATTGAAAAAATTCCAATAAAAGACATATAAGGAATTTAATCAAAATCCTGTAAATATCTTTTCAACAATTTCCCTGCATGATATTCAGACTTTGTATTGCTCCACTTTGAATGCCTCACAGACAACAGCATCAGAGGAGCAAGGCCTCTTCTACTGATTCCACTGCTTCATTGTATCGATCAGTTTTAATTGAAGTCAGAAGCTTGTTTCTGCATTTGAAGTCCAGTGAGACTGCTGATCCTGTGCTTTTTAAAGTTCTGAGCACTGTACAGGTGGATGAATTATTCACTGCTGTTGACGGCACTGCTCTTTACTAATGAATGAGGGTTTGTGATGTGGCATGAAGCTTAGCCTTGACTCTTACTGAACCTTACTTTAACCTACAAAGAGTTCACACTCATCTGCTGTTGCTTTATTATTATTATGGCCTTTGTGACTTTAGTGGAATTTTCCAGTGACTATTAATCTTCGTTCAGGAGAGTCAAGCTCAGGCTGTTTAATTCAGTGCATGTTGAGCCTTTCTACATGTGTATAAACTAGCTATTTATGCATTGGAAGATGTCGTATAACCAATGTCTTGACAGCTATAATATCTGTCAAATGGAGTAATTCACTGAGACATTAATCATCCTCACACAGCTGTCATGGCAGCAGTCATTACACAGCCATTTTCGTCTGAATAGTCTGCCGGCTAAAGCCTTAAACAGGTTGCCTGATTATCAAATGCACACTGACCTTTTCAAGAAGATCCATTCTATTAAAAAAACCCTCTTTCAGTTAAATTTTTCCCTCCCTGTTGATAACACAAGATCAGCTGCTCTTAATTTATTGAATTGTAAGCATATTTAAATGAGCGCGGGGTGCATATCAATATAACTGCCTTATCCGCCGTTCATAGCTTTTAAATTTCCACAGAGGCAGAACGATGCTTCTGTGATAATAAAAGTACTACTAATACTAAACCTAATCCTGACCAGGTCAGGTTGCTAGGTGACAGTCACAGGAAGTGACCTGAGGAGAGGTGCAGCTGTAAATGTATGAGCTCAATAAAAGATTAGTGAACAAAATTCATCTGTAGAGTTCTGCTGGTCACAACACTACTGTTGAACATTAACTCACCCAATAATGCACCGGCTGATTTGTACATTGTCTCTTAACTTCTGCTGCTTGCATTTAGGGAGTGAACATTAACAAATTAACAACACAACATAATTTCATATTTTGAGTGTTAGTATTCCTTATTCCTTCCTCCACATGGCTGTCCTGTATATTCCCTTATCTTCACCGCACAGAGCAAAGTGCCCTCCCTATTTGCACGTTGGCCGTTCACTAAGGTGGTAAATGAACTAAAAGCCTTGTTGGCGAGTGACCTCACTTTCGCTATAATAATCAATGGAGGAAATGGTTTAAATTTCGGGGAGCAGAGCACCAACCTTAGGTGAAGTGCTCAAGTGATTCACAGTGAAGTAAAGCTGACAAAGGCCCTAAAAAACAAGGACAGACACGAGAGAGCTACTGAAACCATCTGACAGTAACTCTGCACCCAGAAGTTGAAAGTATGTAAATGTGATTTATTATACACGACTAGTGAACCATGAAAGGACACTGATGGTAGCCTTTCTGAAGGAGACTGATCTTAGGATCTGCATATTCCAGGATTCAGATCACCGCTGAAAGATGGGAATGAACAGATGATTATAGTGAATGTGAAAGCATTGCATGTTGACCATCATGTCCATGTGATCTGTATCCATTTTTGTTTCCCACTGTCCTCCCTCCATTCCTTTGGATGTAGCTGACCTCTGAGCAGAATTCAATGCAGTTCTGTCTGAAAAAAGAAACACACATTCTTTATTCTAATGTTCCCCTGCTGCTGATGTGCCCTGGGTGTGTGGCAAAAAATTACAGCCATTACCGCCATCACTGCTTCGACTTGAAGGCCCCGGCTTTTTCAGCCTCCCTTTTCCCTCTTATTTCTCCCATCTCACCTCTCCCATCTTGCCGCTACCATAATATGAAACTGTAACTGAATTCCAAATGAATCCCGAGCCGTGGCGGAATAAAATTGATGTGTTGAATGCTAAGCTCTACATTAAAGCATGACGATAATGGCCTGGTGTTTTACGAGTCATCTTGGCAGTCCCAAAACCCCCATGAACCCCCCTCAACCACAACGTCCTCTCAGTCCTTTAATCTTACCTTAGCCTGGAGCTAAAATACATTCCAGCTGCTGTAAACTCTATGGTAATACAACTGATTTTAGTATTGATCATTTTTCTAAATGTCAGTCAGTGCATAGCACCTTGCATTTTACTAGCTTCATTGGAGGAAGTGGCAGCTGTCTGAGCTGGAGACACTGAAAAGGTATCTGAAAACTTGGCCCTGAGTTTCACCGGGTACAACTCTGTGACGTTACAGCTGTGACACTGTTTTGCTTATGCTTGATCCTCTCAGGGGTCAAAAATGACCTGCCACAATGTTTAACAACATAGGAAACCAACTTAATGATCTTTTTTTCTTAAAATTCAATGACTTTTCCGAGGATGACGTCAACATGAGGAAAAGTTAAACATTGCTTTTGTTCATATTTTCATGAAAGAATGGAAGAATGTGTGCCACTAATCGAACTCAGGGAAAACTAGAACTTTCTTGCGCATCTGCAGCACAAGATCAGAGACAATAAACATGTCTTGGGAACAGGTTGCTTCGGGGAGAATGAAAGTCATGTTGTTCCCAATGTAAGGTAATCTACAAGGAGTGTCGTCTTGCTCATTATTGATTGGCCAGCGCTGGTGGATGAGTGTGCAGTGTGGAAATGTGTGATGTGTCTTTCTTTTTCTTTTTCCTCTGTCTATTTTAAAGTAAACAGTCTGTAATCACTGCAATCCAAATGCAGTCAGTGGAATTATTTTCAGAAATATAAAAAATAGAAAATAATCAAACCAAGTAAAAACTTTCATCCATCCATTATCTTCTGGTTATCCAGGGTTAGTTCACCATTCTTGATCTGCCCTAAGGTCTCCTCTCAGTTGGACGTTCCTGGAACATCTCCAAAAGGAAGCACCGATAGATAGGGCATCCTAATCATATGCCCAAAACACCTCAGCCGGCTCCTTTTGACACAAAGGATTGGGATTGGACTATCAGTTGATAATAGGAGCACACCCTCACACCCCACACCCCACAGTGCTCAGATGGGTTAATGTGAGTATCCCCACACACGCTTGGCACCTCTCACCCCGGGCAATGCTGGAAAAGGAGAGAGTCCAGCTCCTCTCCAGGATTTTGGTTCCAGAACCAGTGCTGTGCGTGGAAGTAAACCCAACTATATCTAGTAAGTAACGCTCCACCACCTGCATCAGCTCCAGTTTCTTCCCACCAGCGTGGTGATGTTCTACATCCCAATGACCCGTCTTATGTGGATAACCAGACATGTGGATAAAGCATGCCCAGATCCCTGACTTTGCGTGCCACCTGGCTCAATTTCTTCTTCTTCATAGTGGTCTTTGTGAATTGAATTTCATCTGATCCCTCCTTCTGCGACAAATTTGCTTTGGGAGACCCTAACAGTGGCTATTGCCCCAGACAACACAGCTCCCAGGATCACTGAGATATGCACCCATATGATACCCCACCACCACCCAAAGTGAGTAAGAACTTGTAGCAAGCTAACTTCCCTCCAAAATTATACATGGCATAATATCTTTGTAGTATAGAGATAATAAAATAAAAAATAAATGAATAAATAAATGAAATAAAAAAAAACATGTATGAATTCCTTTAATATGGAATAAAATGTATAGTTAATTACCATTTTTTGTCAAGTCTGATAACTGACTGGATAAAAACTGACTTAAACTGAGGGTGTCACTCCCTGTACAGACTGTAAAGCCCTCTGAGGCTAAATGTGTTTGTGACTTTGGGCTATACAAATAAAATTTGATTTGATTTGATTTGATTTAATTCCAAATACTTATGTGTGAGTCTGTCATCCAACTAAACATATCCACCAGGTCAAATCCAAATAAAATCTATCCAATTAAACATTTTTTGGGAGAAAAACAAAACACAAATATTGTTAAACAAGGACAGTGTGGCTTAAAAGTTAACATTGAAACGGCTAATAATCTTCAGCCAGCGGTTAAAATGCAAGCAGTCTAGTTCTCCAGCCGGGCTGCACTGTTCGTCGATTACCCTTGCTTTGCAGGTTGTAGTGGTTCACTTCGCCACATTAGACCCTTCCTGCACTGTTACTGAATGTTGCCACTAGACATTATTTTCTAGAACTGTTCATTATGAACACTATTTCAAGATACTTTCAAGATACCGTTTTCTCACAGGGCTAACATCTGTCTGAATCTTACATGTCACTATATCTCTTTCCCTCCCTATTCCAGTTTCTCTTCCTTCTGCTTCAAGGAGACAGCAACAGAATTAAGGAGAATACTAGAGGTGTGGCCAGTGCAGGGTTGAGAGATCATGTTAATTGCAGTCTCTTCACCTCTACTTCTGGATGACTCTGGTAGATGAAGGATGTTTGTGAAGACAGATCAGCACCATGGAGACTCATTTTCTCACTCATCTAGTGGAAACACAATCATTATTTCCACCATTATATCTTTTAAACATCTGCTGCAGACAAGCCTTTCATAATGGTTCATATTTTCCTCCTCATCATCGACAACTTAGCCACTGTTGTGATGATAGATCTGCACAAAGTTGTGTACATTCTCTATGCTGATAGGGAAGTGAAAGCGGACAGTGCTGGGGAATGATTTTAAGTGGATAGGTTTCGTTTGGTGAAGTGTGTGATATGAATAACAACTATTTTTCTTAAACTTTACCACAGGATTGCTCACAACAATGTTTAGTTGACAGCTTTTTACCCTTTTGGAAAAACAACAATCAGACTTTTGTCGGCAGGATTAACAATGTGGACAGCATCTTTGTGTGCTAGAGCCAGAAAATAAGAAAAAGCAGGACGTAACAGTTAAATGTTTTTAAATTTATTTGGTTTTTCAGGGTATCATTTGCTCTTTCATACTCATTGACTTTTAATTGTTATTCAAAGACTTCTACAAGGACCAGGAAGATCAGCAAATTGACTGACCATTTTTTGCAGGATATATATAGTGTAAAAGCGCTGGAGAGAGTGGTCAGTAAGTACAGTCCATTTACCATTTAAAATGCCATCTGCATATGGTAATAAAATAGAGCCGCAAAAGCCACATATTTTAAAATGTATTTCCATGAGAGCCATATAATATTTTTTTTGGGGGGGGGTTACGGCATTTGAAGTTAGTGCGGCGGCGGGCGCGGTGGACAGCCCAACATACTGGCTCACGGGAGCGGGGTGGATGGCCCACCATACTGCCGGTTGCCGGTAGCTCGCGATCGACGTATTGGGCACCCCTGTTTTAGTGGTACGCAGTACCGGACCGTACCGGCTTGCTTTCACCCCTCTGCGAGCCACATGCTGTCATCAAAAGAGCCACATCTGGCTAGCGAGCCATAGGTTGCCGACCCCTGCCATAGAGAGTTCAACAAAAGCCACAGCAGCTATATTCACACATTCATATGCATCAACATGGTTGTGATAATACTCTGAGAAAGTTGGACCCCTTGAGTAGACCATCAACATTATTCTGTGAACACGAGTCCTCCTTCCTATTAGCCCTCCTTTCCTCTTATCACATCTGCTTGTCTCCATGCCACCCTCGGTGAATGTGTTAATGCATTATCACTTCATTAGAGTTGATTCAAGGTGATAAATGAACTGTTGCTTTTTTCCCCGAAGATACATACTCCCACCACCACTGCCAGCACCAATAGCACTGCCTGATTACTGTTCTTGGGGGGGAGAATGTGGTCGATGGTGGTGGGGAGGTCTGGCAGTGACACTGATGGGGGTGTGGGGGTGATCCTATATAGCTGCAGGATCATCCTCCAACGCCTCCTCAACATGTCCTGATTTCCTTAGACATTGTAATCAATCAGCCTCCCTGTGGAGCGTGATGAGCTGGTGCATATGTACGGGAGCTACGCCTGATGAGATGTTCTATGTGTGCATTAAAAGGTTGTCTTGTACATCTGAATGGATGGAGAGAGCTCAGCAAACATTTTAAAAGCTGGTGTACATGCAGTGACGCTGAGCCTGATGTCTGTGACACCAGTTTTTAAGAATTCTTTACCTCTTCAGCCTTTAAGTTTCCCAGCTTAAGTTAAAAAAAAAAAAAAGCTCTATAGCAATATGACATAGACGTAGCATATCCTGAAACATTGAAACCCATGGTTATAATGTTAAGAAGAGGTGTGTTCAATTTCATGGTCATTGTGGTGGAATGGAGGCTGAAGAAATCTCCCGAGGGGTTAAAAAAAAAGAAAGACAAGTTCAAAGAAGTACTTCAGTGATTTAGTATTGTACTTTTGGGACTCAAAAGAAATTTAAGAATTTTAGAGAATGTTCAAAAGGTCAGAAGCAGCAGAAGCAATGATATACTCACTTTTCAGGTAAAATTTCCATCGTCCATATATCCCATAATCCAAATATTTTTTTGTATTTGTGTCACTAGATCCTTGCTGACTAGTAAATGCCAATATTTCCCCCCAGTTTATAGTGCAAACTATATTTTAAGCAAAATCTCCAGGCTAACTCAGATGATGGATCACAGATAATTCATCAATGTTTATGTGCAATTAGTATATTGAACTAACATTGGTGAACTGTCTTTTCTTCTGCTGTCTGGGAAATTCTGTGACCCTTGCTGTTTAGAAAAGCTTCCCAAAACCCAGTTGGACAGTCTTAAAAAATGTGTGGGCACCATGCTAAAAACAATGTGGCTTTTCTTATCTCTTCAAAAGCTGCAGGTGCTTTGAAATGTTCCAACTGTTCACATCAAGCAGAGAGAGCTTGGCACTTCTTAAAGAGCTCTGTGGGATATCACAGGTTTAATGAGGGGTGAAGACGTGTCTGGGAGAGTCTTGAACTTTCACCTGGCCATAATTACACTATTACAATAGCCAGTGCTCCATGTTGGGGGAGGGGGAGAGATTGCTTTGAAGTGTATGTATAAGCCGCTTTTGCTTTGGATTTCATAACACTAAAGTGCTCAATTTCTGATTGTTAGAAGACTTTGAAGTAGTTGGTATGCATTCCAAGCTTCTGGTTAGCAAGCATAAACAGTGTGAGTGATGGCGGGACAGGTGGCTGCAGGCTGCGGAGTAACAGGAGGTGTTTAAAGATGCACATGTACAGATCAAAATTCGTACCCTTGTTTTGGATATGAGTCACATTAAACACACATTCATCACAGCTCTGTCATTGATTCCTCCCAATTGTTTTTGGCAAATGAAAAGCTCCACATGAAAGGTTTGCTACAAAAGCAAATTATGTTCCCTGTCAGTTCTCTGCCTTGTTTGACTTTAGTTTTCTTTTGGCTCTGAGGATGGGAATGTCAGTCAGTCCATCACCTTTGTCTATACAGAAATATTTCAATAACTACAGTATTGGATGGATTTCCATGAAATTAGGTACTGATGGTGCATTCTAATGGCTTTAGTGAAGCCCTGTTCCTTTAGCTCCAACGTGAAGCTGACATTTGAGGTTTTAGTTAAATGTATGGACGGATTGCCATGAAATTTAATATTCACATTCATGTCTCCCACAGGATAATTTCCAATAACTTTTGGGATCTTCTGACTTTTCATCCAGCTGAAATGCCAGGCCAAATTTCTGTTTTGTCCAGTACCTGCAAAACTAGGGGCAGTTTCATCAGCCTGAGCTGTGTTTAATCAGAAATGTTAACAAGCTAAATTAACATGGTAATCATGGTAAACATATCAGCTAAACATCAGAAGTATCACTATGAGCATGTTAGCATTTCACCCAAAGTACAGCTATGCCTATAAATGTGGTCCACACAGAGTTGCTACCAAAGCTGGAGACTCACGCGGATCAGTTGTGGTATGGCTGGCAAAGCATATTGTAGCCATTCTAGATCATGTCCATGATTCCACCAAAAGCACTGTGACACGTTTCAATAGTGTCAAAATGTCTCTTTGCTCTGCAGAAAATATGTGTGTGGCAACATGTAGTTAGTTGTTATGGTGACTGTCAACTGTGCTGCAGTCCCAACCAATCACGGTGGCCACATAATGGCGGGCGTAAAGCACCTGCTGGCCTTTTGCTTGTTGGAGGCTGGGTCATGTCACTCCAGTGCATCCTCCATTTCTGCTTCTGTGCAGTGACAGGTAGACTCCCAGCAGCGGCTGCATTTCTCTTGTATGTCGCCCATCCAGTGCTAATGATATTGTTTCATAAAGGTTTGCTTGGTTGTTGCTGCTGGCTGCTCGCTGCCGTACTACTACTATCATAGGGTGACTGACTGTAGCGCCGCAGCACCGGCTAATCCGCCCATAGAACCACTGCTGCTTTGCTTGTTCTTTACTTCTTGTTTCTTTAAAGAAATTATTATTCGGACTGACCACTGTGCCTCACTGGAACTGTTCTGTCTCCCCTGGAGCTGTGCTTGTGGGACTAGTTCTTTCATCTGACTGTGATTAGCTTTATATCGGACACTCATTGCATTGCCTGGGCCGACTCGGCCTCTGAACGCCTTGCCTGTTTATTATGGTGCTTCTTCCTGTTGCTGTTGGTGCAGCCTGGCCTTAAAGCGTGCATGTGTGTGCGCGTGAGAGAGGACAGTTCAGGAACATACATTTGATTTTGTTCCTTTGTGGTAATTTCTTTCATTTCTTTTGTAATTGGTTTTGTTGCAAAACTGAATACAATTATTCTGTTAGCTTTGTGTTTATTTTGGGTTATTATGGGTTTCATCTCATTTGTGGTTATATAGAGTTTTGGTTATTACGGACTTCGGTGCCATCCTTCATTTGGGTTAGTCCATTTAAAAGAAAGCCCTGGGTGAAATTCCCAGGAGGGCGTTGTCTGGCAACAATTAAAATTTATCAATACTGCCTTAAAAAGCATTTCCCCATACCTCGTGCCACCACACTTGGCTGGTCTATTTTTGACGGATGCAGCCACCAGCCACATCAAGCAGCTGACTGAACTTGCTGAAATCGGAAAAATGTAGCAACAGTACAATAAAGCAACTCTCAGACAGGAAGGGCTCAATTTCAATTTGCAACTGGGACAACATATCACAAGCTCATTTGGCCTCAGGTAATTAACCCAACTCAAAGTCCTGTTTACCGGCTACTCATGAGTCGGTCCAAACACAAGAACAGGGATATTGTCTTTACAGGCCTGTTAATATGGCAACCACTAATATTTTTAACTCCTAAAGATCAACTCTCAACTCTTAAATGTTTTAAATTTGGTTCTCTTTACACTTAGCATTGCACCCTCACAGAGCGTTACTGTAG
The DNA here is from genome assembly GCA_014281875.1 of Nibea albiflora. Lineage (NCBI taxonomy): Eukaryota > Metazoa > Chordata > Actinopteri > Sciaenidae > Nibea > Nibea albiflora. The sequence continues at coordinate 141,778 of CM024804.1, forward strand.
TTGTAGTCTTAGTTTTTGCTATGAATGGGCCCAAACATAACCAGTAGAATAAATCACTTCATAGTCTTCAATGAGTTATCTGATTTTAAAAAATGCATGCATGAGAATGCATCCGAGAAGAATTGTAGATTAGATTCTTCAGACCACCTCCAGAGGAGATCATCTTTCCTCCACCAATAGTTTAACTACATCAGTAAGCAGTCTGTGAAAAGAGCCTCCCAGGCTGATTTTCTGAATACATTCATGGTCTCCTCTGGTTTTGTGATAACGGCCACTGAAGGCACACAGAAACTATTCTCTGTCTCATTAAAGGAAAAGGAAAAAGAACTCCAGTCATGCTTACATTCAAATACAAGGCGCACTGAACTGTGTTTATCTCATCCATGATCACTTCAATTGCTGAATGATCTTTATGGGCTGGGGAGCGGCATGAGTAAAAGCCAGTAAAGATGATAAAGATTTTATTTTGCTCATGAATACGATTCATTCACATGTTTATGTTTATAGATAGTTATAAGCTAATGCTGCCTAAACTGTTATTGTTGTAATTAGATTACTGAAGTACAGAACTTGGCTGCACACCATGAGCTGGGTTCTGCTTAAGGTTTCAGCCTCTTAAAAGCGTTTCCTTGCCATTGCCACTTGTGTGTGCTCATGATGGGCACTGTTGAGTCTCTGTAAATAATATTACAGGAGTACTGTCTAGATCTGCTATATGGAAAGTGTCATGAGATAACTTTTTAAAAAGATATTATTTTGGCCTTTTAAAGCTTTATTTTTGATAGAGACAGCTGAAGAGTGACAGGAATGCATGGAGAGAGAGAGATGAGGAAGGACATGCAGCAGGGCTGCAGGTCAGACTTGAACCCTGAGCTGCTGTTGAGCCTTCGTACATGGAGTGGATGCTCTACCAACTGAGCTAATCCACACCCCAAGAGAGATAATTTTGTTATGACTTAGTGCTATAGAAATATATTTATATAATAATGAATAATATAATAATAATAAACAGCTTCAGGTGGATCACTACCTCGCACTGGACTGAAGGAAGGTCAATTCTGATTTGCACAATGGAACACCAAGACAGGTCGGAGTCAGAACTCATCTGTGACTGTATCTGAGTGTAAATGAAATTTATGAATGAAAGTCATAAATCTCATCTGGATTTTATGTGCGTACAACACACTTGAAATGACAAGTGAAAATGGGTCAGAAGAAAGCATCGTGCAGTGGTCTTGTCAGCATGATATCATTTTTTTAGTACCCTCTTGAATACTTGTGAAGTGAGCCACAAATTCAGGTGATCTCTCACTTTAACAGGTACTCACATGAGGGAATACACACACGTCATGCCATTCAATCAAAAATGTCCCCTTTTCTCTGAGGGCCACCATAAACACTGCACCACACCAACAATCTGAGCCGATAGCCTCAGAGGCAGCTTTGCTACCTCCAGCTGGTAGCTTCTCTAAAGAGTTTTTCTCTTTTTTTTGACTCCAGAGGGTGAATGGCTGCTTATTATATGCATCAAACCTCTATTTGAAGTCCTCAGTATAAAGTGCTAGAGGACATTAATCAAGAGGAACAAGCTGCCTCTCACATCTGCTTTGAGTTGAGAGTGGAGCTGGCAGCTCCCTCTACCTGAATGTCTGTCACTGTCAGTCCTCTGGAGGTCTGACAGCCCCCCTGCCACCCCACCCACCCACCACCAACACATCAAACAGGATATATTTAGTCTAAAAAGCTGCGCGTTCCGATCTGACTCCATTTAATTACATCCTTCAAGGTGGCAAGTGCCTGTTAAGAGTTTCTATTCAGGGGATTACACTGGAGAGAAAATTGACAAGCAATAAAATGAAAATAAGAAGCTGTTATTTTGAATTTAGGATGTCTTGCAGCCAGCACCTTGCCTCTTTTCACTGTGTGTTTCCTGGGGGAGGAAAACACACAGAGCCATCATGAAGCCTGTGTAATTTTATTCTATACTAACTATACTAGCTATATTCTCTTGGCATGGAACATTATACTTTCTGAGCAATAACACAAGACACTGCTGTAGTTACTGGATCCACCTGACTGACAATGTTGATCTGTGTCCCCCGGCGTTTACACTACCCAATCCTTTCATAGCCACCAGCCTGAAATATTGACCTGCTGTTTGTTTGTGTGTCTGTGGCTCCCTCCGAACCCCAGTGCTTCTATTAGTGAGGAACAACAGATATCCAGATTGATCAGACAAACCGGTGTGTCCCTGAGCCTCCAGTGGCTGATTTCTGTCTTCAGCTCACTGCATTGGTAGTTACATTTTTTTTTAGGTGTTCCTTAAAATCTGTGAGATGTTTCGCTGCCACAAGACATCTTACACAGCTTGGTGTGTATAAAAAAAACTAATTTAAAAAGTCCAGTTACCTTTTAAGTAAATTTTATCTTCTTGTCACTGTTTGCACTGGTGAGACAAGCTGCAATACTTACTTACAACATATCGACTACTAAGGGCACTCAATATATATATCTTCAATAGAACGAAACATGCATTGTGGTCCTGGTCCATTATTAATCTGTATCCCCTTCCTTTTTAAGCATTGTATATATCCATGTTTGACTGCTTCTCTGCTCACATGCTCACACATCCATGATAGAACTTCCTCAGCCCAACACAGCTGTACTCTGGGAACTGTTGTGATTGTTGCATTTTGTTTTGTCCTGTCTCACATGAATAATCTAATTTTGTCTATATTTGTCTCTGTCTTCAGTAGCTGTCAAGACAAAATAAAGGTATATAAACTACCAATATTTATGAGCTATAAAAAAACAAACAGTAATCTATAAGAGACAGGACAAATCGAAACACAACAATCACAACAGCATGACCACAATGCATGCTTATTTCTATTGATGATTAATATGTCGACTGCCCTTTAAGTACTGCAGCTTGTCTCACCAGTGCAGACACTGACAAAGAGATAAAACTTACTTAAAAGTTAACTAAACATTTGAAATGTCCAAAAGACAAAAGGGCAAAACACTGACACTAAAACCAAGGAAACACATGGGCTAAATACACAAGTGTGGCAGGAGAACACAACACAGGTGAAAAATAATCAGGGCAGAAAAGATGAGACAAGAGCAGGAAGCTCTTGTAAGTTACAGATACAAGGAGAGGGAAAGAGAGCAACAAAGTAAATCTGGAAACACCAAACAAGAAACCCCAAAACCATGACATGGTCAGCTTCAAGCTCTTGTTACTGGTCATATCCTCAAACTGAGGTTTGACTTTGTGTCTCAGAATGCGTTTTAAGCAAGAAACCAGGCTATGAAGTGAAACCAGTGCTAAAAACCCACAATAAAATCACCAACAGACACAAACATGTCACAGCCTGGTACAAAAAACAGTTTTGGTCTCTAAAACTAATTTCCTGTTCATGACAACTGTACTGAGGGTGAATTTATATACAACCCACCTGTTTAAATGAAGTTGTCACCTTGTAGCCAGCAACCTTGTAGATGTTGTAACATGGTGATGGTGACACAATAGTGTATCTGACACAGAGACAGGTCTAGAGGATGGATATCTTGATTTTGATTCTGGAATTAACACTGCAGTGTGCAGGAGTCACACTCTTTAGTCCATGTATGCTGAAATGCATTCTACATTGCATTTCCTTCATTTCTTGAGTCAGTTCTTTTAGCATGATGGCTTTCACTGCTATTGTGCTCATACATTGTGTTTTTATGCAATACCTCTCTGTCTATGTACCAGTCTATTTTTTCCAAAAAGGCTCTTTGTGTGTACAACAGTAAAGGTAAGAGGTTTTTTAAAAAAAATTTTATGAAGTGGCCGTGTAGGCTGAATCACTGCTATAATGTCATAAAGCATTACTTTAGCCTTCATCATTCTGATGAAAAATCCGAGACCTCTTCATTCTTCTCTGTTTCTCTATTCAGTACAAGTCTTGAGAGCGGTCAAACAGCACACGGTGTGATGAAGTGCAGGCTGCGTGCAGAGGGGAAGTCAAAGAGAGGGAAGAGCAGAGGTGAGAGGAGGCGAGGAGGAGGCTTGGATAGACGGAGCCTTTGTCCTGCTTACCTTTGATCTGACAGCTTGTTAACAAGAGGAGTACACCTACTTCTGTATGCTGGATACTTCTCTCTGTCTGCCTTTCTTTACCTCTCTCCTACTGTGTCCATCATCAACAGGGGGTGCCTTCATTTCCCATGGCTCCTTTGGAGTTCTGCTCAAACGAATGGCCTGTTATCTTGTCTTTGACTTTGAATATCTTTTTAAAGATCCAAAGTACTGACTATATATTATATGTGCTGATGAGAACACACTCACATATGACATATTTGTCAAGATACTCTGGACCATCGTGGTTGACTAACCCACCAACTAAGTGACACTGCCATCCCCAGAGCCACTTAACAGAATAAGTAATTTCCAGAATAAATGTGCCATACTTGAACACTTCGGTGTCCTGCAGATTTCAGTATCATGAGAGTAAAAAATGATGTAGCAGCCAAAGCCAGATTTGACTGATGCCAAGTAGGCCAATTAGAAGCTTTCATTTGTCCTATTGATTTGTAGCCGAACATCAAGAAGGGCATGCTGCTGAGCAGTGAGAATCTTCTTTTGTTGAGACAAAAAAGGAATAATAACCTTCATCCTTGAAAGACTTTGGTTCTGTCTTGTGGTGTCTGTCAGTATAATTACACACACTACATGTGCCTTTTCTCAGTGCCATGACATGAAAGGATGGATCTCTTGCAGTATGTCTAAGTTGAAGGGAGCATGACTGAGCAAACCTTGTGACATAAAACATACACAACATACCCAGGAGTTAAAACAGGACACTGAATTCTTCTTGCCCATGAGCATGACATGGCTAAATAAAAACCAGAGTGAATGTTAAACTTTGTCAAACAGTAGTGACAGTAGCTTCGCTTAGGGTGAGAAGAGTGCAATAACCACCGGGGATCCTGTTCAGAAAGATATGGCAGAAAAACACAAAGCACGTCAGCATGGACACACTGTGTTCTTCAGTCGGCATCAGAAAATATAGATACATGACTCCACCTGACAGGAACTGATGATGATCTTTCTCTCATAGATCAGTGCCTGCGTGTTGCCATGAGTAATATTTCTAATAATAAAAAAAAAGAAAAAAGAATAATAGTAATAATTGGTTGGCTAAAATGATTGCTGGGCAGTAACCATGACAACTCAAAGGTTAGATTTCTGATAACTATGTGCTACGGGAGCCCACAGGCTATTTGCACCCTCCATGGAAACTATTAAACACAATCTAACAGGGCCACTTCCTGCACAGCAACACATTATGAAGGAGAGGCAGGCTTCCATGAAACATCCCACAAGAGGACTCACTGACTGCTGGCCTCCACTGTTCACAGCACACACATACAATACCCTGCTGATTACTACAACACTGAGTATAGGAAAGAATGAAGCCTGTCACACATCACCTCTAATGTGGAGGCCCAGTGGCCTGGGTCTGTTCATGACTCAAGGATATACCGCGAGTCAAACACCCCGTCCTACAAATTGATGACCCTGATGAAGACCCCGTCCACCTTCCAGCTATACAGGACGGCTGAGCAGTCAGAGACACTATTTGCATGAATCACTTTTGAGTTTAAAGCACCACCACGAGTAAAAACATGAGGCACATTTCAGTTAGTTTATTAGGTTTCATTGTTTAACACAATATAAATTAGAAGACATTTTTGAGCGTTAAAAGAGCATTATGTTAGGGATCAAAGAAGTTCAGAGTCAAGCAGCCACATAATTTACTTTACAATGTAAAAGGTAGACAAAATGAGGCGCCCCCATGAGATTATGCAGATGTATGACCTGTTTGAACAATGTTTTTATATTTCATCTTAAGTTGCTGCCAAGTGTGCTTTTCCCCCGCTGGATTGCACCTACATGAAATAAATTAATAGGCTCCATTCATGCAATTTGCCCTTCAATAGTCATTGTGATTGCAAAATATTACATTTAAACTTACGCATCGACCCGAGCAGCAATGCTCTCCCAATATGTCCAACTCCATTGGGGTGAAAAATGCTGCCCTCTTCCTGTCAATAATAATATCATCTTATATCATTTTATTACAACTATGAGAACTGTTAGCAACTGAACCAATACACAGGTACAGGTACAGGTCCTTATATATTATTATTATTATTATTATTATTATTATTATTATTAATAATATACTGCAAGTTTGGAATCAGCTGCAAAACCTGATACATATTTGGACTGTTTTTCTCCCATTGACCTTCATCAAATAACTTCGATAATTTCTTCATCTAAGTCGTCAACCTGTCTCCTAGACCCCATTCCAACCAGGCTGCTCAAGGATATTTTACCGTTAGTCAGCCCTTCTTTACTGGATATGATTAATCTGTCTTTATTATCAGGATATGTACCACAGTCCTTTAAAGTAGCTGTAATTAAACCTGTTCTTAAAAAGCCCACTCTAGATCCAGAGGTCTTAGCCAATTATAGACCGATATCAAACCTTCCCTTTCTTTCTAAGTTACTTGAGAAAGCTGTAGCTAATCAGCTGTGTGAATTTCTTCATAAGAACAGTTTATTCGAGGATTTTCAGTCAGGATTTAGAGTCCATCATAGCACAGAGACCGCACTAGTCAAAGTCACAAACGATCTCCTAATGGCATCAGACAAAGGACTCATCTCTGTACTTGTCCTGTTAGATCTTAGTGCTGCATTTGACACCATAGACCATCAAATTCTCAGATTGGCATCAAAGGAACCGCCCTAAGCTGGTTTAGGTCATATTTCTTAGATCAAACTCAGTTTGTCCACGTCAATGATGAATCCTCCATGCATACCAAAGTCTGTCATGGAGTACCACAAGGTTCTGTACTAGGGCCACTTCTATTCAGTCTATATATGCTTCCTCTAGGGAACATTATTAGGAATCACTCTATTAATTTCCATTGTTATGCTGACGACACCTAGTCAGGCACGGTACTGGTTGAAGATGTAGTCACATCTCCCTTTACTGAAAACCCTCCCTCTCCCTCTCTCTCTCTCTCTGTCTCTCTCTCTCTCTGTCTCTCTCTGTCTCTCTCTCTCTCTCTGTCTCTGTCTGTCTCTCTCTCTCTCTCTCTCTCTCTCTCTCTCTCTCTCTCTCTCTCTCTCTCTCTCCCTCTCCCTCCTTACCTCTCTCCCTCCAATCGTCATTATCATCAATCATGTTACTAACTAAACTTCTTCCCCGAAGTTTCTGTGCTTTGTCATCCAGCAGGTTCTTATGGATCGTGGCTGCTGCTGTGGTCAGCTGCTGGCGTCCACTTGACGTCCCTTTGCTGAAAACCTTCTCTCACTCCCTCTCTCTCTCTCTCTTTCTCTCTCTCTCACTCCCTCTCTCTCTCTCCAATCATCATTACCATCAATGCATGTTTCTAACTGGACTTCTTCCCCGGAGTTTCTGTGCTTTCTCGTCCAGCAGGTTCTCGTGGATCGTGGCTGCTGCTGTGGTCTGCTGCTGACGTCCACAATATATAGCATTACTGTCATTATTGCTACCATCTCCACTACAGCTTAGTTGGTTAATGACTTACTGCTGTTGTGCATCTGTCTATCTCTACCTCTATCACAGATTCCACTGCTACTGTAATTCACTCTACCATCTATTGTAATTCATTGTAATTGTACAATATGTTTGTGTTGATTGTTCTGTACATGTGACATCCATTGCACGTCTGTCCGTCCTGGAAGAGGGATCCCTCCTCTGTGGCTCTTCCTGAGGTTTCTTCCACATTTTTTCCCTGTTAAAAGGAGTTTTTTTTGTGGGCAAGTTTTTCCTCACTCGAACCGAGGGTCTAAGGACAGAGGGTGTCACTCCCTGTACAGACTGTAAAGCCCTCTGAGGCAAAATGTGTTTTGTGACTTTGGGCTATACAAATAAAATTTGATTTGATTTGATTTGATTTGAAGCTGCCGCGGCTACAGGGATTTTGTGAACTGAGAGAAGCTCTTCATATATTCTTTAGCTACAATAAGAATCGCCCACATTCATAGACCAATGCAGACTGAATATTTAGTTTAGTATTAAATGTATTTAATGATCGGCAGAAGAATTTGTGATGGCACTAAGTTCATGCTACTACCCACCTAATAAGTTCAATAAAGACCTGTGTACTGTGAGAACCGTGAGTACTTCACATCAAGCTTGTTGTAGAACCAGTTTTTTATCTAACAACCTTTATTTTGTGCAGTCCCAGTTATATTGCTCCATGTTCAGGAGCTTGGACATCTAAACATTTTGTCTCTGAAGCAGGGCTGACATGATGAGTGTAGAGTCAGGGATATGACTGCAAGATCACTGGAGGAGTTGTAGCAAAATGATTTGAGTGTCATTTCTGCCGTGTGCAAAGCAGGTTGGACTCATTATCCATGTTTTGCGTTTGACTTGGATTTGGTAGTGAAGGATTTCATTGACGCTGTGACTGATTTACTTGACAACCACTGGAAATGCATTGATGTTGAAGCAATTTGTCACATGAGGGAGAAATAGAAAAGCGGCTAAAGATAGCACAGCAAAAAGTAATCCAAAGCAGCAGGGACAAGGTAGAAATCAGCGTTCTGCATTTTTCAGGAACTCTCAATGAAAGACTGCTACCACCACCGTCCTCTGTCAGGGCTACACGGGGAATCTAATGTGAGCCCAGGCCAAGCCCCACACTTCCACACGTTATTTTTACTCACAAAACTGCTTCAAAGTCTTGACAAATTTAGTTAGTCAGCTGCACTTGCAATACAGAATGATAATACAGAATTGATATGCTCACATGTCTCTGTCTTGTGAACATATCAACTCTGTCTCCTAGAGATAATTTTTGCATTATATGAAACTGTTTTCATAATTGCGTTTTGGTGATGTATTATGTTCACAGACAAAACTGTATGAACAAATGAAACATGTTGTCAGTGAAATGATTACATTCAGTAACAACATATCTGCGAGTTGCCAGGTGCATTTATAAATTCCTTCATCATGTTCAAAGAAAACTGCAACATTTCGTTTTCCATTGCAAATTCATTGTAATTTGTAGGAGCACCACTAATCAAGTCCTGGGGTCCGTTTCACAAAGCAGGTTTATGGAAAACTCAGAGTCTGTTAACCCTGAAATCACAGAAACTCAGAGTTTTCCGTTTCACAAAGGAGGGTCAGTCAAACCAGGGAGAGAGGGGTAACTCTAGCCTGTTTCACAAAGAAAGGTAACGTAACCTTGCGGTGAGTTGCCGTAGTAACAGACTCCGTAAATCTAACCTGGTTGGGAGCAGGTTTTCCTGAAGAAACCTCGAGTTTCTCTCTGTCTCCGCCCACTTTCAGAGCCACACACTCCTTTTGATTTCCTCATTCGTGCGCTGTCAGAACTCGCCGGCTGACAGATTTAAGTCATCCTCCAATTCGAGTAGGCAACGTTTGGGGTCAACTTTTTTCCATGAACATGGCGTGCCCTTTTGACCGCGATCCCGTGGATGAATGTGCAGCAATCCCGCGCAGGGAATCAAATATCTGTCGGGAGAGAGCCCTCCCGGACAATTTTCTTTTTTAGCAGTACCGTTTTACTTCGCAGTCCATCATTTACGTACACAACCTCATCCGTCCGCACATTTCAAACATCACCACTCGAACCGAGGGTCGAAGGACAGAGGGTGTCACTCCCTGTACAGACTGTAAAGCCCTCTGAGGCAAAATGTGTTTTGTGACTTTGGGCTATACAAATAAAATTTGATTTGATTTGAGGATTTCCCAGTGTGATTGGCTGCATAGATGGCACGCACATCCCCATCATGGCTCCCTCACATAATGAGGCTGATTATGTGAATAGGAAGTCCATTCAAGTTTCACAGTGTTAAGCACTTCCTCATAGTTTAACTAATATCTGTCATTCTCTGCACTGTCAAGATCATATGTGATGCTGCACACATCATCTCTAATGTGGAGGCCCAGTGGCCTGGGTCTGTTCATGACTCAAGGATATACCACGAGTCAAACCTGAGTGCCAGACTGTAGTGTGGTGAGAAACCTGAAGGTTTGCAGTATAATTCCCTTGTCTCCCTCCTTTACAACACCCCATGCATCCACTCTACATCACAGGAGAGTTTGACGGCCTTCTGCTGGGTGACAGGGGTTACCCGTGCCAACCAAGGCTGCTGACCCCTTACCCTGACCCTGAGCCAGGCCCCCAACAAAACTTCAACCGCGCTCACAGCAGGACGAGAGCCCGGGTGGAGATGACCATAGGCCTGCTGAAAGCCCGCTTTCAGTGCCTACGTCACCTCAGGGTGACCCCTGAGAGGGCCTGCGATATTATTGTGGCATGTGTTGTTCTTCATAATATCGCCACTATTAGAGGAGAGCAACACCCCGTCCTACAAATTGATGACCCTGATGAAGACCCCGTCCACCTGCCAGCTATACAGGACGGCCGAGCAGTTAGAGACACTATTTGCATGAATCACTTTTGAGTTTAAAGCACCACCACGAGTAAAAACATGTTTTTATATTTCATCTTAAGTTGCTGCCAAGTGCGCTTCTTCCCCGCTGGATTGCACCTACATGAAATAAATTAATAGGGTCCATTCATGCACTTTGCCCTTTAATAGTCATTGTGATTGCAAAATATTACATTTAAACTTACGCATTGACCCGAGCAGCAATGCTCTCCCATGCCCTCTCCCTCTCTTTAGCAGCTGCTGCAGTGTTGCACTTCTTTCTGAAGACATGTTCAAAATCTCCATATGCAGTTGTCAATAACTCCAACTCCATTGGGGTGAAAAATGCTGCCCTCTTCTTGTTAGTTGCCATGTTCAATCATCGAATCTGGGCTCCATTGATGTTGGCTTTAAATGTCTGTGGTGCACATGTTTAACTCCAGGTGAAACTACTCTGAGTTGATCAAACTACCTCAAATCAGCTGTTGTGAAACCGAAAACTCAGAGTTTCCTATCTCAGAGTAGATCAACTCAGAGTTAAGGATTTGACTCAGAGTTTGTTGAACCTTCTTTGTGAAACGGACCCCTGATCATCTGATCTGAATGCTGTATTATTATTGTGTTCCGGAAGTTAACAACATTTGCAGTGAATGTGAAGTCCCTTTACTTTAGGAGAATGCTCCAAAATGACTCCAGTCCTCCAAAGACTATTTCTACTCCTGCCTTCGAGTACACATTGAGTGATTCTTACTATGGCGTCAGACTGTGAGCAGATACCTTCATTTACTGGTCCAGCATGGGAAGTGCCAGAATGAAGAAGAAAAAAATCTATAGCCTTACCTCAATTTCCCCTGCTTGCTGCAATGGGCTATAATATGCATTAGGTAAATCCTTCATTGGCGCAGCAGCATATGACCAAGAGAAAAGAGGGAGTAGAAGAGGAGTGTAAATGTATGTGAGGCATGGATAGAGAGAACGAGAGAGTAGTAAGGGAAGTGGAAAAGGAGGAAAAGTGTACTGGTGGAGTTATACAAAGCATGTGACTGGGAGAAAGAGAAGTGTTGAGTGAGGACGTGGTGCAGCTTCTTGAACAGCTTGGGTTAATATGCTACATTTGAGTGTGTGCTCCCTGCTCTGTAGCTAATGTTCCAAAAAGAAGAGATGTAAAGAATATTCTGTAATTGACTGAAAAAGTCACGTGAGGGCCAGTTTTGATTTGTCTGTCAGAGCATAACCAATGCTTCTGTGTTACCCTCTATCAAGGTGGAGTTTGTCCAACCGTGCATTGTTGCAATCTGCACTCTTGAGGCTGGCTGGTAATTGCCTGGCTGTGATGTTCACAGGTGGTGCAGCTTTCTCCAGCAGGACTTTTGTTGTATTCAGCCTTTGTGGTGGACATTTTGGGCCAATAGAACTGTAACCTTTTGTTGCTTTCATCAACACAAACTTCAAGTTTGTTCCACTCTTTTAATAAAAGGTAGAGTTCAGGCAGTTTTGAGGCATATAATTACATTCACATTTTCTCCTGACTCCATCTGTTTGAGCACTTCAGGAATACAGGTATCATCTCATTGCTTTTCCCTGAATTCAGCTGCTGTAAGCAGGGAGATGACAGCTAAGCCACTGAGCTCATCTCCCTCTTTAAAGGTCTTTGTGGGAGCTTTTGGGTAGTCGGCAAGTGACACAGGGTGGTGCAGGGTGACGTTTCATCATACTTATTGTCGGTCATGTGTTGACACATTCTGATTTATGTGTTCAGATTCTCTCTCACTCATCTTTGTGCAAACTGCTGCATGCTGTGATGACTGTTAATATCTGTGTCAACCTCTGTAGTCTCATTTAGCTACTTGTTAACTGCAGGTTTTTTCAACATAAAAAACCCTCAGGATATTTATTGTGTTCTGTTTACTGACTAATTATAGCATTTCAGATTGTAAAATCAAATGCACAAATCTCAACCCACTGACTTTCAGACAATGGGATTGGAAGTGAAACTTGTTTCCAGATTTTAGGACTGCAGCACTGGCAGTTTTTTCAATTTTATTTCAAATTTGATTTTAAATCTTTTTTTTGAAATTTCATAAAATCGCATGACACAAAGCAGACACTTCATGCAACAAGACTCACTGCTGAGTCGACTGTTTTGTGTTCATTGCTCGATTGTGTAACGTTAACGACTCTTTTACAGCTTTGTCGTCTTCTGATTGTGTCTGATTGGTGATCCATGATAGATGGAATGGATGATCCTCACACAGTGACCAATCAGCAGGGGTTGTGGGTGAGTTTATTTCCCATTGACATGACATAGTACCACCTCATATGAAGCCTGGAGTATTCAACATTAAATCAGTGAGAAATGTTTGTGTTTTCAGTGACATACATTTTGTAGTTTGACTTTGTTGAATTTTGTTAGACGATTAAAGATGAGATACTGTATGCATAATAGTAATATTAGGAAATAATCCTGATTCCGTATTGGTGGACTAAGTTTAAGAATGACACAGGGTGTTTACATTGAAAAAATATTTAAGATGGTTGACCTCGTTCATTCCATGTGCAACAATTTAATGGTTTCTTGTTAATTAGAAAATCAGGCTTGTGCAGATGGGAGTACATTTAGATGATCTGAAAGTGTAACTTTTGTGGAACTTCCAGCAGACTGTGAGAACAGCTGCTATTGTTAATGTTTTGAAACATGTATGGTGTTTGATAGACTGACTGAGAAAGTTTGCATCCTCTTGATATGCAGTATATTAGAAGTGATGTGCCAGCTATTTGTGGTGTTGGTTTTTGTGTAGAGGAGCTCCCTTAAATCTGTCGTGTTTTTGGAAAATATTTGATTCGGGTGATGATGGGAAGGAGGGCCAATGTGCTAGCCAATGTGGGGCTGTAAACGTAATTGCTAAATAAATAAAACATTACTCTGAGGTGCTTCATTGAACTAAAGATATATTATTCATTTTGTATTTTTTTGTATGCATACACATTTTGTATACATGTAACATAATTACAATAAGAAAACTGTTTAAGTGCAATAAAATGTATCAACAATAATAAGACAACTGAAAAACTAATATTAAATAATAACATTTTTAAGAGTAAATAAATTGCAAATAAATGAATGTATAAATAAATACGTATGTACACACAGTACATTGTGTGGAGTACAGAGGAACATGTGCATTAAATCATGTAGGAGCTTCTGAGCCAGTTCACCATTGATGCTGATGATAGCAGGACCACTTGGCCTTTAGCCTGTGACTGCTGATGCAGATATATCTTCTGAAGCCATGCCCGCGTGTTGTTGCTGTGCTGAACTGCTGGCTGATGGTCTTTTCTTGGCATCTGTCGCATGTTGCCTTTTTGATGCATGTTTTCATTGCTTTAGGGCTGATGTCAGGTGCGTGTCTGACTGGTGTAGTCTAATTGAGCAAATGTGGGGGCCAGGGCACCAAACCATGATGTGTTTTAGTACTTTAAGAAAATGGTGCCTATAGTTGACTGATGATGCATGTTACAGAAAGGATTCATAATGCATTTAAATAATTCATCATTACGATTACCCTCATTAAGACTGGTAACCTTATTCATGTCTGAGCACATGCTTTGGCCCAGGAGACTGGGCAAAAACTGCACGTCAACTTCAGGGTTAACCCCTTTGACTTTCCTCAGCGTGGCCTTTATTTGATCGCACACTGTAGCCTACACAGTACTTTTCCAAAAGGGAATTCTGCCACTCTCTGGAGGCTTTTGCTTCCTCACTCTCTCCTTTTTTCTTCTTAGCTTCCTCCGTCTTTGCCTCTGCTATTAGATGCTGTTAGGCCTGGTCACTTTGCCCACTTACCCAGCTCCAGTTCTGGCAGGACACCAGCTTAACTTCCTGTTACCATTTGCCCATAACCTCCTCTTCCCAGTACTCCAAAATGCCAAAGCTGTAGTTAGCAGTTTACCAGAAAACATTTTCTCCATAAAATATGATCCAGTTTCACCAAAATCAGTGAAATAGTTGGTGGTGTGTGACTCAGTTCTGTAAAGTGTTATTTACTTCTTGCCGATGAACATAGTGCAGGAATGCAGAGTGGAGTGCAGAGTAAGCTGATAAAAAATATGTCACTTTATGCTAGAAAAGTTACACAATTGGGCTTTGATGAGATATCATTGGGGGTTTTGTCATTGTGTTGTGTTGTTGTGCTTTCCATATTGTTGTTGGGGTTTGTCCAGTGTTGCTATGTTTTGCACCTCTGGGCATGTATGAAACCTCCTGACATTCCAGATTGATCCTGCTTAAAACAGAGTTCTGAGTTATGACACTTCCTCAATCTAGTAAATTGAAAACACTGAAAGGGATAATGAAAAGTTCTAATGGAACTTTCCAGTCAATCAGGAGAGATTGCAGAGGTAGCATTGTTATGTAATTTTAGTGAATATTAAAGTACTGAAAAGGCGCCATGGGCACATCGTGATGTACATGCACAGCAGGCATAACAGAAGCTACAGCTCACTTTGGAATAAATGGATTTTTCTCTTGGAGCGTTGCTGAATACTATATTACATTACAAGCTTATCTCCAATGGAAGGCCCTTTGACAGAGGATGATTTAATGCAGGGCACACAAAGCTACCACCGAGAAATTAAACACAATCAAACACATAAGGCACAGGACTGCTGATAGGAGCATCCTCATTACAGTGCCAGGCATTGTGGGTAATGAATGGCAGCAGAGTTTAACCCTTAAAGGTGAAAGGAGTTTAAAATAAGTAAACAAAAAGAATCTTTATCTTTATCTAGTTACCTATAAATGTCAACAACAATAAACAGAAAATACAAACTTTATTATCCTATCACCTACAGACAACAATGTACTTCATCTTTTTTCACACACAGTGTACCTTTTTTTTGTTTTTTTTTAATGGCGACGGGCCAATGTGATATTCTTTGAGAAAATAATTAACACTTCCATCATAAAGGGCCGCGTGAAGTATAAATATGATTTTACTTTAGATCTTTGTGGAGCTGATGACAGAAGTTATTCAAGAAATGAATTACAACTATGCAACTATAGTTACACATTTTATTTCAATAATAATAATAATAATTTGTGTTCATTATGTGTACTTGTTTCTCTTCTTTTTTCTTTTGTCATCAGTGGAAACCAACACAAATCAAATGAACAATCTATGTCACAGAGAACAGCTCATTTTTCACATTTTTTTTCATAGTTTGACAGTTTTATTTATTCATCGGATGGTTTATTTTCATTAAAAGGTTATTATTTAATTATTTTACCATTTGGCAGAATGTTCCTCTTTAAAAGATTTTCAGACTAATGATTCCCAGAGTCACACAGTGTTAAACTGGTGGCACCTTGACTTTTAAATGAGATGTATTCTCTTTACGTCTGTCGGGGTTATGGGCAGTGCAGCTTTGTTGCTGCTGAACCGGGTCAGATTCAGGTTCTGCTGTTCAAAGGTTTGTTGTTTGTTTATTCCCCTGTGTATCCTTTCTACAAGCTGGCAGCACGCTGTCAATGAGGATGAGGATGTCTTCTTCAGCGCTCCGTTGTCATCAAACTGCAAAATTTACACCTTCTGTTATTACATATTTTATCATGTTATTCATTGTTGGCTCTTTTTTTTAACCACTGGCTTGTGGAGCCAGCGCGCCACTGCTTCAAGCTCCATTCCTCTCTCTGATGATGCACAGAAAAAAAGAAGACCACCAATAAAATGGAACAGCCTGCAGTGCTTGTCATCACCCTCACACCTAAATTATTGCCTTGCAGCAGGTAGGGCCCAAGAATGGCAACATCAGTGTCAGACGGTCAGTTTGTCAAAGTTTCATCAGATTTAAAAGGCATTCAGTGATACTAGCAGAGGACCTTCATTTTGTTAAAGGATGCAGCAGAATCGCATCAGAAGCTACAGCTATCAGAGGACATTGGTCAGTGTTCACATGAAATGACTGAAGTGAACTCACATTACAGTATATTCACATCTGGGATTGATAGACTATTATTGAATTTACTGTAGTCTTACTCTGAAGGTTGTAACAGAGTTTATGTCAAGTTATTCATGAATTAAAGGTTTATTAAATGATTATCTGCACACTAACTAATAACTACTAAATGACAAATTCATGAACAAATACGTCCATAAATAAATAGGATTAAATGTGTTGAATATAGCCATGAGCAAATATGAATGCATGACTAAAAGTAGGAATACAATACATGGACTCTTGGACATTGATTATCGTGATAATAACTACCTAATATAACACAAAAACACATTTGGAGAAACTTTATTTGAAGAGTACTTTTCAGTGTCACTTTTATGAAGACTTATGACCTGTAGCCAGTATAGCCAGCCAAGAGCTCACTTTGACTGATCTGTCATGTTCACTTGCATAAAGGCCAGCAAAATCCTCCACCCGCCCGCCTCCACCCAGTATACGCTACTGTTTGCCATGGTTGCTCTGCAAACATGTCCGGCTAATCGGCGTTAGCAGAGAATATCGACGGCAATACAATATTTTTCCACAGAGACAGCAACTGCCAAAGGGCCACAGGCCACCTCAGTAAGCGTGTTTTCCAAATCACCTAGCTTTGGATCCTTGTCAAGGCTAACTTAACTAAACTAGCTAACAGTAGCCAGTAGCATTTGCTACTAGCACTAATGCACTTTACTGTATGTGTAGCACATTTGTTTCTATAAACAGTAAAACATGAAGATGTGCTTTGCTGCTCAGAATATATTCACATCACTTACCGGTGTGAGTTTTACTGTTTATAGAAACAAATGTGCTAGCAAATCACTACTGGCTACCGTAGTAGCTATCCAATGCTACGTGACTTGGAAAAAATGCTTACTGAGGTGGTCTGTGGTGGCCCTCTGCCAATATTCTCTGCTAACACTGATTGACCGGGCATGTTTGCAGAGCAACCATGGCCAACAGTAGAGTGTACCGGGTGGAGGCGGGTGGGGGTAGGATCTTGCTGGCTTTTTTTGGTGGGGGGGGGGTTATGGGGTGGGTTGTAGCACCAATACCTGTGTCTGGTGGGTGCTGGTGATGGGCACCAGCTCCACATTGTACTGAAGGAAGACACTAATATGTTCCTGCTGGAATGAGCCAGTTCAACAATGTGTTTTTGGAGTCCAAGCTGATAAATCGTACAGTCTGCACACACACTGTACACACACACATAAACGTGAGGTTGTAGTTCTAATACTTTCTCCTTATTTTCCCCCATCAAACAGTCATCTTAAATAATCTGTATTATAGACTTTAAATATATCTAATCTAATCTAACGCTGCCTATCAAATACTGAGTCAGCAGCCTCAGGCTCCTCAGGGATCATGTCAGTGAAGTAACCTGACTCACCACAACAAAAAAGACTGCTCAGAGGAGGCATGATATCATGATAGTGTGGCAAATATGAGTATAAAGAGGCTGCAGGTAGCAACCGAACAATACCCATTGCTGGAACTACGAGTGGTAAATCTGGACTTAGGACTTGCACCTAAAGATTTTACTTTTATTTCTCAGAGGGTTTCCCAATCACCCTTGCACAGGTACGACTCACAAATGAATACAAGCAACGGTGTAGAAAAATAGCTGAAGTTTATTTAGTCACAATAATCATAAATTTAAGCTACTTATCTTCTTAAAAAAAATAGTTTATTTTTCCAGAAGCACATTAATCTTTACCGTCTGACTCAATAGGTTAAGAGGGAGACAAATTCAGCCGAGGTCACGGCGCAAATAAGAAAGAAAAAGAAAACCAAACAAAATCTTATATTTACACACACAACTCAAACCAACACAAGAAAACCAAAACCCATAATACTAAACGCCTAATTCTTACAGGTCCTACAAAACTGAACTTAGCAGCCAATGACGCGGCTGCAGTACAGGTACCGGTAAGGGGCGTGACACACCTGCCGCAGTCCCCAGACCTGCCATAACATAAAAACTGGGGGACATAGAGGGGAAATACAATATTATGTGCACACTAGATTACCACCACATTACAATAGGTAGTTGAATGAATATTTAAATGCATCACGTATTTATTTATATTTGCACCATCTCAGCATAAAATTTCCATGCTACCTATGTTTTATTTTTATTATGACTTTCACATCAGACGGTGGAAGAGTAAAAAATAAGTCCTGTCAAATTTTTCAGGGGTTCGCTGAAAAATGAGGGGCTCCCTGGTATCTTCTACATCCTCTAGGGGTAGAGCATAGATATCCCAATCATCACAGTTCTGCCTGCTGCTGTCTGGCATCTGGTCCTGCACCACAAGGCCCAGGGACATCTTCATCCTGCAGACCATAAGACAACTACGTGTGTGTGTGTGTGTGTGTGTGTGTGTGTGTGTGTGTGCGCGTGTGTTCCACTCATGGACTTTAAAAACAGAACCATGAATCATTTTTCTAGAGGGAAGCTTTGCTGTAGTTCAGCTCACTTCTGTTTGAAGAAACTGCTTCATGTTGAAGGAAGACAGAATGTTCAAAAGTTTGTTTTTTTGGCTTCTTTGGCTGTAACTGCAGTGACAGAGTGTGTGTGGGACTGACTGTGCTCTCAGTAAACTCATCAGTGTAAGAAAGGGTGCAGAAGTGTCCTGTGATCGTTTCATTAGGAAATATCAACGCTTCATGATGGGCCAACACACATAATAAGTCAATGCTCACACTGTGGAAGAAAATGATGTGTGATATCTGCTTGTTTTTCCATCAGACCCACATCTGATCATTTGTAATGAGTCTGAACGGCACAAAGCAGCACAGAATTACATATTTTCAATTTCAATCTGGAAAACATAACTATGTACGTCTATGCGTACTATAACCATGCAGCCTGAAGGTGACTTGTATCTGAATACAGCATGTTGCCATGACAATATGGAGGTGCTTGTCATATTTTGGGCAGTCACACTAGATTGTCTGAGCCAGCATCAGCACAGCAAACAACAAGGCGGAACAATCCAACAAAAGCAAACAGCTGATGGGAGAGCTCAGTCACTTTGCTTCTTTTCAACAATACTCAGTTTATATATCTGTGTCAGCACGCACAGCTGACACAGACAGGGTCAAAATCTCAGAGTTAGAATTTATGCTTAAGACCCATCCTTCCAGATATAAACGTGCAGATACTTACAGGATGTCTGCTTATGAGTTAGAATACATTTATGCATTTTCTATAAACCCTTTTCCTGTTCATGGCTGGCATGTATAACAGACAGATCAGCCTTCTAGTACAGTGGATATACATAATGTGAAATATATAAAG
Source organism: Nibea albiflora (assembly GCA_014281875.1). Classification (NCBI taxonomy): domain Eukaryota; kingdom Metazoa; phylum Chordata; class Actinopteri; family Sciaenidae; genus Nibea; species Nibea albiflora. The sequence continues at coordinate 161,568 of CM024804.1, forward strand.
ATATATTTCTCTGCGGTCAATAACAAACAGGTAAATTTAAGTTTAGACAGGAAAATTAACGGAACTACCTTCCAACATCAACCACTGAACAAATCATCCATCCGTTATCTGTAACCACAAACACAAATCAAACTTCTTTGTGTCAGTATTTTGCAACCTAAATTGCAAGTCATACTCAGATTTAGAAGCTGGTACATGAAATAGACAAAGTCAGGACACACACGCAGCTAGAGTCTTAGAGTTTACCATGAATCCACCTGGAGAGTCTCTGCTCTCAGACATTTCAGACTAACTAACAGGTTCAACTGATTTGAGTGTCTTATTGGCAGCTGGGGTGTGATGTCGGGCTCAGTTGTTCCAAAAGTTGGATCTGTCTCAGCCCCTTCCCACACTGGAACAGTTTTTCGCTGATACGCCTGTGGCATCGACCGGAGCCAAAAGGGACGACTTGCAATTCAAGTGCAATTCCCTTGCACTTGAATTAATGCAAAAAAAAATCGCTGAATCCTGTCTGAATGCAGCCTTAGGTTACCCTGGACATGTCAGTTCATCACAGGGCACATTGAGACAAAAAAAATTACATTCACACCTACAGGCAGTCTAGAGTCACCAGTTAACCTGTTAAGTGCTCGCAGTAGCAAAGCCTAGTAGCTAGGAGCAGACATGGGGAGAACATGCTGTGAGGAGATGACAATAATTAACTCTCTAACTCTTTGAAATGTTCTGCCAATGTTCTCTGAGGATCTGAGAATAATTTGCAGACACATTTGCTCCCTGTTATATTTGGGGTGAAATAGGGTTCATTCAGACAGGAATCAGGAATTCAGGCACTGCAGCAAAAACACAACTTTTTCCATTCATTTGAGTGGGAATCGTCTGTTTTGGCTGTGGAGGTGTGGGCCACACGGGTGTCTGCCAATAAATGCAGCAAAGGAGAAGTTTGTTGCATTTATTGGAAAAAGACAGATCAATGTCATGCTGCAGGCGCCAATCATACCCTCCACAGTCAGTCTGAAATGCCTCTGAACTTCTCTACCTGTTGTGTTCTCTTTGTTTATTTCATGTGCTCATCGTTGAAGTTTAGTTTGGTTTGTGTCCGCTTTGAGTGGGAGCTTTGGTCGAGAGACATAGACACTGAATTAGAGTAAGCGAGTCCCAGTTTCGATAAAGCCGTTTAATCAGCAAAATTAAAAGTTATATCCTGAATTGTTTCACAGTTATGTTCAGCACAAATAGACACACCAGCAGCAGCCCACCACCCTTATCCTACCTGAAGGTAACCTTAAATCATGCAGCCACACCAACTCTGCAGGTCTGCAGGGTGAAATGAAATAAGGAGGAAAAAAACACAAACGCAAACACAACATGTGCAATCTGTAAATGTGGTAACGCTGACTCAGACTTCTGTTTCTTTATATTGAGCTTTGAGAAAGAGAGAGAGGATTTTTTCATCAGATGAAGCTACGTACAGATAAATTAAGCCTGCCTTTTCCCTGAGTTTCCTTGTGATTTTCCTGTGAGTGTAATGGCCTAAAACCGTCTTCGGCCAGCCCGGCTGTCAAACCAGTTCAGCACACTGCACAAGTCTACCAGAGCAATACGCCAGAGGCCATTTTGTGTGTCACTGAGGCCATTTTGTGTGTCTCATTTTGACAGAGCTGTAATACATCACCCTGCTGTGTAATCTGTCTCTTCTGTCCACTCTAATTGTGTCTCCTGTGGCTGGAGATCACAGCCATGCCAGGAGCTTGAGCAAAGCAGCTGTCTGAAGACAGCGCCCCCACTGGGTTTGGAGGACCCAGGGCCACGGTCATGCCGCAGAGGTTCATACCTACACAGAGTATGGGAAGCGTGAACGATTAATTCAATCAGAGCCACCCGCCAGATTTCCTCGGATTAAAAATAGAAACATTAATTCCAGCCTCATGCAATGTAAATTCAAATTAATTAAAACTGTATATCATTCAGCAAATAATTGGATCTCAATCATCTGTGTAATAAGAGTCGTTTGATTAATCTGCTTAAAAAAAAAAAAAAAAAAAAGCATCCAAAAGTGATCAGACCTGTTTTTTCCTTCTTTCTTTTTGAGGAGATGGAGGGCTCTCAGAATTGAATAAATGCCTGTGAAGTGGGTAGGAACCCAAGCACATGTTTTGGATATAGAGATGGGCGAGATATGGCTGTGAATGGATTTTTATCCCCATCCAGGCTGTGTCAGTAGAGCGAGGGAGCGTGAGCAGAGATAATTTCTATCTAGAACTTGAAGGCTTACTGTGCAGCGAAGGAGAAGTGTGTATGACTCAAGGGCCTAGTCGAGGAAAGTGAGCGGGAGGAGGTGGAAGGAGGCGATGCTTGACCTTAGCTGGGGGTGCGAGCCCCTGGGGGTCAGCCATTCTTCTGATTTCTTCCATTTGGAGCAACATTGCAGCGAGGAAAGATGATCCCGCTGTGCAGCGGGGACCAAACAAATGCACATGTCACTGAGAAAAGCAGCTTGCTATCGCTGTCTTGCACCATAACTTTCTTCCTCCTGTCTTGTTTTTCTTTGCTCTGGTCTGTACCACAGTCTGATCTCCAGGCTGTCTGGAGGTTTCTCTCTCTTTTGTTTAAATAAAGATGAATTTACTGCCCAGGTGTCAGATCAGGTTAAGACAGGCTTCCAATTGTTTGATAGACACACTCATAAATATTTATGTAGCTACCTGAATGTTTTGTCTAAGAGCCTAACAATGTGTTTTTAGCACAACAACTCTAACTTCTTAAACTTTGCTTCGGTTCTTCAAACTCCAGAACTTTCATTTAAATTCTACTCAAAGTGTTCATGAATACCTCATATGCAAGTCGAATTTAGTGTAAATGTATATATAACGAGAGAGAATGAGATAAAATACATCCATCTGATGGAACAATGCAGCCATAAAATCATGAAGTCTTTGGTTTAAATTAAGAAACACTTAATACGTCATGTCAGACGGAGTAGAAACAGCTCATTTCAACAGCCCTCAAACTATAGGGGGTAAAAATGTGTTTTGGGATTCAGTAACAAAGACATGTTAGTCCACATGCCTGTATGCAGAGCTACAAACGAGTCAGAAAACATTTTCATCCATTCAGCTGGATCATGAGACAGTCTGTAAGTTTTCATATTCATTGTGAATCTCCTTCTCTGATCGTCGTTGGAATTCAGGGCCGAGCCCTCCGGTGGTTTACCTCACAGTCAGAATCAATTGTTTTCTTTGCATTCATCTCCTTGGTTCCATCCGTGGTCCTATTTTAATCACCTTAGAAAGGTTCTGTTGGGCTCTAGAAGTCTGAATGTCATTGACGTGGATTCTGGTTTAGTTTTAGATATGTTGTAAAATCAAATCATTGGCACTGCTTCAGGATCTGAACACTTTTCCGTCCTGATTTTCCGACTTTCCTCACAGTGCACTGAAACAAGCATTTAGTGAATGAATGGATACTAATAATTCAGTACACTGTAAAGAACTGCTTGGCCATTATTACTGTTCTCCTTCCCATCCCAAGCACGGAGCTGCTTTTCTAACCTCTTCCTTCCAGCACAGGTAGTTTGTGTTGTGGTGGTGGAGGAGGGATGCATCTGCATTGGATACCCACCAACCCCAACCCCCTCAACCCAGCCCCTGACACAAACACCACATCAGCACCAATTCCTGTTACTTCACTGTGGGCCTGATCAGGAGTGATTACTGTGGGTGCCACCTGGATGGGTGAGCCTAGCCAGTGGGGCGGCACTGGGCCTCAGCTGCTCCTGTAATTTGCAATGACACCTCATTTTGGGAGCTTTCGCCTCCTAAGCCACAGTGGGAGCAGGCCTCTGAGAAACGTAATCTAATCAGTGAAGGATGGGGCGATATTACCCTCTGTTTTCCTCTGCTGTGTCCATTCTCTGGTGAAAAAATAGCACGATAACAGTTTGCTCACATGTAGCACTTCAGTGTGTGCAATTTCGTTTTTTCAGATGTATGATGCACATGTGATCTGGCAAAACACTGTAACTGCTGCTGCTTACAAAGCCCCCACTGAGTGCTTATCATTCTAGATAAAAGTGCATGAGCTCTGTGGTTCAGCTGCATTTATTTTCTCTGTCACACCTACACATACGCAGACACAAAATCTAATTATCAGGGCAGAGCAGACAATGAACGTGTGAGTGTGATAACGAGGCAAACAAGAAGCAGAGTTTGAATATGTCTGAGGAGAAGCAAGAGAAAGTTCAATATTTTGTTTGTTAATCAAGAGCTCCAGGCTTTCCTCTGGTGCCCCAACTTCACAGCAGAGGAACAAGTCCCCGGTGCCCCGCACAAATCATCAGAAAACACAAGGAAATGAACCCAACAAATACTGAAAGATTTGCTCAGGCTGTGGAGGTTCAGTGAGCCAAAGAAGACTACAATTAAGGAATGCAATAAATTCTGATGACCTTGGGCTCTCAAAAGCTGCAGCAGTACAATTTTCTGAGAGGTCAAACTCTTCACTGTGAATCAAATCAGAGCTACAAAAAAAAAGAAAGAAAACAAGGACTCTCCTTGTGACTTGACCTTGACACGTTCAACAACACCTCCAAAAATACTGCTGTTGCCTGCAGTGCCGCTCTCTTTCTCTGTTTCAACACACAGTCCTGTTTGCAAGGTGATATTTGACAGGGTCTTCTTACAAATAATGAGTTGGAATCATAAACACAGACGTGTGAATGAGGCCTGGCTGCATACAGGCCCTTTTTCTAAAATTATCCCAGTCCAAGTCAGTGGAGGATTGGCAGTGGAGGACGACAGCAGGTGGTGTTGCTCTATAGTGTATTTACTGAGGAATTAAGCTGTAATGTCAGAGGCTGCTTTGTCAAATGACTCTTTCTTTTGTCGAGGTGGTAGGCAGTTTGTGTTTGCAGGAAACCAAACCATCTGGCTTTCAGCACAGGAAAGAGATGATGGGTCTTTTTCCCTGTGGTAATATCACAACCAAATGGAACACAATGGAAACGGTCATGTGGTTAATTTGGTCAGAATGACTAAAGCAGCAGTTTTCAGGAATATTTTGTTATTTCAGTGGACAAATGTTACCATTATTGTATAGCACAAAGTCAACAATGAATTTTTGAATTCATTTTAGTATGACTTGATTCTTCAACATTCAAAATGGTTTCAGCCTCAGAGACTGAAACCATTCCATTCGCCAGATTGAGATGTTCATGCTCATATATGCTGGTCATCAGTGAGGTCAGTCAGTAGTGCATTCCACCAAAATAACTTATCATGTTCCTGTAAAAGTGTGTGCATATGTGATTTTTTTGGAACCAGAGCCAGAATTGGAGCCAAAGCTGGATCCTGGGGGGTCAGCCATGTGGGGACGAGATGAAGGCTGGCGGTGGCAGCATCCCGGACAGTGGGCTGAAGCACGGACAGTGGGGCCAAGAGTCAGAGGCGGAGAACAGCGGCAGGACACGGGGCGGGTCATTTTCAAGTATTCTGTGTTTAATAAACCTTTTAAAAATTATACCCAGAGGTTCCGATCTGTTTACCCCTGTGTAGCCTTACTGTAGCTGGTAGAGTCATAGGCTCTTTCTAACGCAGATAGAATTTATTGGTAGTACATTTCAGCCCAAATGATCTATCTATAGTTTTTGTATTAGTATTAGTTTCTTATCCTAACAGTAACCCACAACACACATGGGTGGCTTTAACTATACATTGTATGTTTGCTTGTGGGTGAGAAGCCAGAGAGGGATCGTGTCCTTAGAGAGTCCCTCTGGTTGAGGAAATTATTTCATTTTGTTGCTCATCATTGCTCACACTCAGTATTCAGTTTTACTATTAAAACAAACCAAAAAAAAAAAAACCTGAGCTCACTCAGTCAAATGTTCCTGCACAGCACATGAAATATTTAGACATTAATGTAGATTGTTTGGATCCTCAATATGGAAACAATATGTCCCCACCTGTCAGGGAATTCCTAAGCTGACAATATATTTTCAGTGACTGTGTTGGTTGAGAGGACTTGGGGAGGAGGGATGGGGGGTTTAAATATTATTGAGCATAATGCATTCAGAGGGGAGGAAAGGAGGCTGAGGTTATAATTGAAAATGAGCTGAAACTGGCTGACAAAAGCTCAGCTGAAGTGATTATCTTTTATTCATTAGAATTTCCATCTTCTGAGGTCTCGCCACAAGGAAAATTGGAATTCACTGTCACTACTGCTCACTTGTTATTGTGATTCAGAGAATGTATGGTAGAGAAAGTGCTCTATTCAGCCTGCACACAATGAAGAGGACATGAAACCAGACCAAAGATGATAGAAATATGAATCCAGAGATACAGAACCATGACCAACCTTTGACAAGAGAGAGAAAGAGATCAGACAACGCTATGTTCTATTTGGTGTATATGATATAATACAATCAACAGACAAGTGATTTTGTTGTTAAAACTTTAAACATCTCAGACTGTTATGTTCATAACTAAAACTATCATTGTTGATGTTTACGACGCCCCACCTCGAGGTGGCACATCAGCCCTTACTCATTTTCAGGGTCAAGCGCACGAGTGCACTTTGACCTAAGACTCTGACTAGAGAGAGCCCCCATTAGTGAGTGAATTAACGGACATTGGTAAGAAAAAACAACAACACAGGAGTCAAACATTCATGATTTATCAATTCAAAGCACTGTCTAATATGTCCCTTGCTTATTTGGAACAAGTATTGTGCATGTGTGGGATAAATATATTTCAAGTGACACACAGGGAGCAAAACCTCATCTCAAATCTCCAAAACTTTAAACACATTTTCTGCTTTTCACACATTTTGCAATTGGAAATGGCACTTTTTAAGTGTACTGAACGCAGTTCATTGTCATTTTTCATTGTAATTGTATAATATGTTTGTGTTGATTTGTTCTGTACACACGGGAGAGGGATCCCTCCTCTGTGGCTCTTCCTGAGGTTTCTTCCACATTTTTTCCTCAAGTTTTTCCCCACTGGAACCGAGGGTCTAAGGACAGAGGGTGTCACTCAATGTACAGATTGTAAAGCCCTCTGAGGGAAAATGTGTTGTGTCACTTTGGGCTATACAAATAAAATTTGATTGATTGAATTTGAAGAGGGAGGGTGAGAATGAGAGAGGGAGGAAGAGCGAGAGGTAGAGGTAGGGCAGAGCTGTCTAATTATTTTGCTTTCCTCTTTATTTTATTTTTTTTCTGAAATTGTATTTTTCAGCTTCCTGAGCATATTTTACTTCACTCCAATGTAAATATATCTGCTGTGCATATGTTGCACTGCCTAGTTTGGTAAAAAAAATATATATATATATTTCTGTGCATGTGAACAATGTAAAGAATTCTCTACAGGTTGAACTATGTTAGCATTATGGCAAAGCATACTAAAGATTTAGTTGCAGGATTGTTAATTTTAATAATATTTTGATCAAACCAGCCGAGTTTGCAAAACTGTGTTTTGAGCAATTGGAAAAAAACTGTAAAGAAACTCTGGTAAGCCTGGATGCTACATGCTATGAGGCTAGACCTCAGTTGTTGTTAGTTGTTGATGTAGCTGTTGTATGAAAATGCCTTCCATTGAGATGATTTTATTAAACCAACCAGAGGTACAGGAATATTTCCTAATGCTTAAACTCACTTTGGTATAGTTTGTATCATTGTGAACAGTGCAAACTGACCATAACAAAAGATAGCTAGTAAAGTTAGTGAGATGCTAACGGTAATCACGAGTGGTTGCTATGGTTATGGTAGCTCTTCTATTACCTGTAATATGTAATATAAGTGCTAACAGTGTAGCTGGGTAAGCTAACATGTCGCCACAGTAGTTAAATGAGAGAAAAAGAGGAGGCATATGATGCATATTTGTGCTGATAAGATTGTTTTATGATAGTTGTTATGTACATAGGGAGTGTATATATTGCACTGTAGTTATTTGAAACGTGAAACGTGGAAGTGGGATGATATGATGTGATTGAATAGAGAGTAATGGTTATGTTTTCTGCACTTCATGTGTAGATTGTTTTGTTTTTTGTTTTTTTTGTATGCTGGTTAGGAATTGATTTGGATCCGAATCCATGGAGGTTTGGTGGCGAGCCATGGGAGGATGACCGATTTGGACGAAACGGTGCACGGAGTGGCCAGCCGTAGTCTCCATTCTGGAGAACCCAGACATCATCTCACCCCCCTCACTATCACAGATAAGAAAAAAACACAAAAATCTACCCAAGTAGTAAGTCATATGACAGAACATTACATACATACACCACAGAACTTATTGAGCTCTATTTGTTTTTATTTTTCATATACTGCCAAAATATTGTTTTGTGAAGCAATAAATTATCAACTTCTCAACTTCATGCTCCCCCATTTGAGTGATTTAGGAGTCAAACTCACCAAACCTAGTAAGAGTGTAAGTCTATAGTGTGTTCTTCCAGTTAGGCTAAAGGGCGCTATATTGACTTTTGTTCTCATAAATGGAGGACTCCACTTTCTGATAAAATTTTACAACTCTGGTAACTCTGGTAACTCTGGTAAGTTGTATTCTTAAAGAGCTTGAGTGAGTCAGTTGGTCCTTAAGCGTTTTGTCATTGTATTCTTGCAAGTGGAACAGCTGCAAATGCACAAGACAGTCTGCATGTTGAGTGGGGCAGTCCCACACTGATTCTTATTCACCTCTAGGAGTATTTCTCATTATTATGATTTACTTTTCTAACTGTCACAGGTGGCTACAATGGAATGTACTCATCACTATCAAACCTCACTAGCAAGATCAAGTTTATACGTCAAACAACTACTGCTACAAACAACTTGCATAATGAGAGACAGATTTTTAGGTAAAAGGTACTGAGTGGAACCAAACAAGAGTATAAGGCACATGCTTTATACTTAAAAACCTTTCAGAATATTATTGAGATGAAATATGGATATACACTCACCGGCCACTTTATTAGGCACACCTGTCCAACTGCTCGTTAACACAAATTTCTAATCAGCCAATCACGTGGCAGCAACTCAATGCATTTAGGTATGTAGACATGGTCAAGGCATGGTCTGCAGTTAGTTGATGCGAGAGTGCTGAGAGTATTTCAGAAACTGCTGATCTACTGGGATTTTCACACACAACCATCTCTAGGGTTTACAGAGAATGGTCCGAAAAAGAGAAAATATCCAGTGAGCGGCAGTTCTGTGCGTGAAAATGCCTTGTTGATGCCAGAGGTCAGAGGAGAATGGCCAGACTGGTTCGAACTGATAGAAAGGCAACAGTAACTCAAATAACCACTCGCTACAACCAAGGTATGCAGAAGAGCATCTCTGAACGCACAACATGTCGAACCTTGAGGCAGATATACATTTTCCATTACAGTTACCTCACAGCAAGAAGGTTCTGGGTTCAAAGCCCAGGCAGCCAGCTGGGACCTTTCTGTCAACTTGAGTTCTATCCAGGTACAAAGACATGCAGGTTAATTGGTGACTCTAAACTGCTCATAGGTGTCAATGTGAGTGTGAATGGTTGTTTGTCTATGTGTCAGCACTGTGATGAGCGACTTGTCCAGAATGTACCTCAGCCAGTGTCAGCTGGGATACGCGTCTAAAGGATATGTGAATATGGAAAATGGATGTCATTGGTCCAGAGGAGGGTCTAAAACTATGAATTTATGATTGACAGTTTAAATGATACTCTGACCGCTGAATTCAGGCTGAATTTATGAACACACAACAAATTTATAAGCAAACAATCAGCTGGATAATAGTTACTTTTAATCATGAATGAATCCAACCATGTCCTGTCACTGTCCAGGAGCTGTTGCCTGTAAAGTGTTCTCAGTATCACAATTTTAGGCAGCATACCAGCTTTCAGTGTGTTGAAGGTGTGTTTGTAGGCCACGTCTGTCCTTTAATCAGGACACAGTGGCTGCACGTCTCCAGACAAGTACAGATTGTCCAAATCCACAATTTATCAGATCCACACGTGTCTCATCAGGTACACTTTCTGTGGAGTCAGTTCCAGGTGCAGATTTCACAAGAGTTCCTTTGAAAGATTAGAATGGATTACTCATAATTCATAGCAGGAAATGAACATGAACGTGAGGCCTGGCAAACACAATTTAGATAAACGGCACAAATACACCATCCAGCAGACTGTCGGCCTCCTCAGACAAAGCTTGGTTTGCTGCCTCATGTGGGCTCAGTTGCTGGATGCTGTCGGATCATGATTATGTTATTTGATTGCAAAGACACTCAACAACTGAGCCAAGGCTAATATTGCTGAGTTAATGGCATAACTACACCTAATACATACGAATACATTCTGACTCTGAGAACAGTAATCTTTAATAATCTTTAATATTCAGGCTGTTCTGTGTAGTCTGCTTTTGATAACTCATGTATCAGTTTGGGTTCAGGAGGCACCCTCACTTTTAAGAGCATTATGATGTCCTATATTATATTATATCAGGATTGATGCCAAATTGAAGATCCAAGAATGAACCAAAGTGATCTTCAGCCACTGCATGTCACCAACTTGCTGATCCAAGCTGTAAAGAACTGAAGTCAAATAAATAACGAGGCTCTTTGTAGCACGACTGAAGATCCAAAGTGCAGCAGCCATATCCTCTGTTTAGTCTCAGGTCAAGGTATGAGCTCACAGCTCAACAAAAGCAATTATTCCAGGTCAATGGTCCGCTGGTCTGAAGAAAGCGGAGGGGAGGGCGATCATCTCTTATCACCGCTCTGCGCTTGTGTTCATGATGAAGGGGGTGAGTGAGCAGCTGAGCTGTGGAGCTGTGCTTAGCAACACACTGCACATCTGTACCCCGTCCACAACTAGTGGACACACAAGCAACCAAATGTAGATTCACAAATGACAAATAAACACACACACACACACACACACACACTGCTCCACAGTGATGAACAAGCTTTTTTATACACGCTACCCTGCAAAAGGATGGATACAACTAAGTATTCACACCTGCTTCAATCACAAACAACCTCCCACCAGTACTGACTCTCTCTCTCTTTCTCTCTCTCTCTCTCTCTCTCACACACACACACACACACACACCGAGGTCTTTTTAACTCTTTGTCTTCGGGGCTTTCTCAGCACATCGACTGCTCAAAACACACCAACAAAAAGTTGTGAAGAGGGAGAGGTAATGAAGCAACTGCAAGCCTAACAAGCAACACGCTTAGTGCGTACCGCTGGAAGAAAAGCAGTTTTATGTTCAGCTATAGTGGTGTTTAAAAATCCTATTTGCTTGTTTCCCTCCGGTATGTTTCTGCAGCAGCTGAGCAGAGATCACACACAGGCAGGTCTGGAAGAGGGATGAGGACAGAGATGACCCGGTCTTTCTACCAAATATAAATCCTCACTTGGTATTCCAAATCTGTTCTTCTGCCCTCCACTAAAGCACAGAGTAATTGCCTGTCTTCAATTGTATTCTCAATCATGTCATTCAAGGTTTGGGGACCAACAGTACTGTACCTTCACAACTGCACACGTATATACTTTCACTTTGTGTGTCACTAAATGAACAAACGTATTAGTATTGTCTATTAACAGATTTTATGAGTGAAGTTGACATGACGCTGAGCAAGTTTCTCATCTGTCACATGGAAGTATTTCAGCAAGAACAAATAAAAATCAAGTGACATACACTGCACATTGTTACATGCATTTCCTCTTCATGTATGCATATACTGTGCCATACTTCAATGAATAAGATGTTAAACAGTCAGTTATTTAGCTTTTTGTCTTTAATAAAATAATTAATGAAGGGGCGTGTTGCATTTCAGTGCTGAGAGCAGCACTGATATGATGAGACTAAATGCACAGCCGTTAGTTTTCGTGAGAAAGTGCAATGAAGACACTGTCAATGCCATGAAGAAAAGGCAGCTAATTGTCCACTCACAGATCGGAGGTGGAGCCCTGAATGGAGCTTATCGTCACTGGCACAAGTTGATAGGCAGCATGGCAGACAGCCTTTCACATTAAAAGAGCAGACTATACATGTGGTTACCTTTGTAATTAAGAATCAGTTTGAATCTTTCACATACGGCCACATTATGAAAGTCAGATTTATTCAACTGGAAAAGCAAGACGATGTAAAAACAATGCATTGGACAGGAAATAGGAAATACTTATCTGTCGTGTGTTAAATAATAAATACAAATTTGTTGGGTAACTATATATTAAATCTAATTTCCTAGTAATTCCCAGGTAATAAACGGACTGTAAAATGTAGAGTTACCAAAACGGTTGCTGTCATTCACTACAACTCCTTCTATGAACTGCTTCAACCACCTGTTCAAAGAATACCTGCTCCTCTGATATGACATTAATCTTTCAAAAGAAACATCATATTTATGTGCTCTCAGTATGACTGATTTCAAGCGCCTGCAGCCTGCGTGCCTGTCAAGTAGAACATAAACTCTGAGTTCTCGTTCACAAAGGCTTCTCCTCGACAGATTGTTCCTCACTTCTAGTTCACAAATTTTGACTTCGACTTAATAAAATATCTGAAAACCTCCTCTTCAAAACACAACATGGTACAAACACTACACGCCATCTTCTTCTGAGCTCACAGTCCAGCCAGCTAACAGAGCTAATGTTAGTGCCATAAAGTGTTACATAATCTAGCATATGACTGTACCCAAACTCACAGCGGCTTGTCACACAAACACTTTACCATTCATCAAAAACGTTAGAACTCCGTTAATCCAACTTTCTGGTCAAAACAGACCAAAAACCCCAAAAAACCAAAAACCCCTCTGCTCTCTGCTGTTTTCCCTCTCTCTCTGTGTTTCCCGCTCCTGCTCTCATCTCGCATGATCTCAGGTAACCAAACAGGAAATAAAGTAGCAGTAAAGTAAATAATTATTGTGCTCTCTATTACACACTGAAAGTCTTAGCTTATTTTGATAAAAATACATACACATTAACTGAATCCATGTCTCATATAATATACCAATATTCAAATGTTAAATCTTATTGTATGGAACTTTCAGTAACTCATAACTCACCAACTGGACAGAAGTTAAACATCTCATGAATAATAACCCACGGTTAAAGGAAACAAGTATCAACATGATGATCACTCACAGAGCACACATACACATGGATGTGACTGGTCGTGATTCTGCAAAACACCGGCCAAACTCTGTAATATAAGACTTTATGATGTTGTAGTTGTCTAGAGAACTTTAAGTTCTGTAACTCAAGTGTTCAATGCTCTTGTGATGTTAACTTGTGTAGATGTGTTGTTGGTCTGTGTGTTGGTGTGTGTGCACAGAGCGGGTAAACATGGTCCTCATTCAGGTATGGAGCACCGAGCTGCTACAGAAACAGCCTTGATGAATTGCACTTTCTGCAGCGACCCTGTGGGACAGCTAGAGGTCAAACATGGCCGTTCGGCTGGGAGAGTAGATTTTCACAGATCCCTCAGAGGATCACGTATTACATTTGTATGGGCAAGGTCTGGAGCTGCTCCTTTTCCAAGGCTTCCCCAAAGCTCAGCCACAAGGGCAGCAGACTCACAAGTAAATAATAATGATCCTATCCATCTTCCCAAATTGTAATGCTGAATTATCTTTCCTTGGGCCTGCTAACTTCTTTCTTCCACTGAATCAGGAACAGTGTAACATTTGGGTCACTTCTCTTCCTGAGCACACTGAATTGAAAACATCAGAGTGGCTGCATAGTAGTCCAAACTAAGGAGGAAAAGCTGTAAACTCATAGCCTAACTCTACGCTTTATAACATTAAGGTATAACATGCAGATCATACTGAAGCTGAAGTCAGACAGCAGACATGTTCATCACTGTGAATTAATAATGCCACTGCAACATAGCCTGATTACACTGAATTCAATGGGTAGAACTTGTGTAACACAGGTTGTGAAAACTTCAGTCCTCTGATAAATACTAATACTACTATATTATAATGTACTACTATAAATACTACATTATTAAGTCTGAAACATTCTTCCTGACAGTCCAAAAAGGAAACTGTTGACCTGTCACTGCAGCTGATTTTCATGTAGTACTGAAGCACACTACGACACGCATAGATCTGGTAATGCGTTCAAAAATGCATGCATGTATGATTCATTATAAAATCATGAGACATTGATATATAAGAACTTTCTGGCTGCTAGATTTGGTAATAGGTATATATAGCTGGCAGACAGCAGAAAAAAAAGGAACATGTTCAGTCAGAGTGATCACTGAAACATTGTTAGAAATGTTGATTCTAAGGAAGAAAGTATCTGTTTCACATGTGAAATGATGTAAATGTATAGAAACATAACATCACTGTTAAAGCAGGTGAACTTCAGATCATTTGTGAGAGCTCTGGTTATTCTCTCACGTCTTGCAAAAGAGAGCAAATTAAAGAAGAGAGAAGGCAATGCTGAAGCTGCCAGTGCATACTAATGCATGATGTGCTTTACAGACGTGGAAATGTAAAAACACAACAGTGATGAACACAGGGAGAAGTTCCACACTGACAACTCTCAGTCCAATAAGTTCATGGTAAGAGACCAAAGTGGAAGACATGAGAGGATGTTTGATAGTTAAACTTCATGGAGATTAGAGACAGAGTTTGACTATCAAGATATACTCTCATATTCTCTAGAAAAGTACTAATGAACTGTTTTATAGTCTTTGAATATGAACTTCAGATGTGCAGAGACACACCGCATGATATACAAATCCTGTATCTGCACTGTTGGCATATTGCAGACGAGTATGAAGTTCACAGACTGTAAATCTCCAGCTAACAGTGATTTACTGACAGGAAAGATGAGGCTGAGGACATGGAGATGAGGCTGAGGACTTGGGGATGCTTTTTTCTTATTATTCTCTGAAAACACATTTTGCTGCAGTGAAATCACTTTGTTCAAGTCCAAGAATAATAATGATGATGTTGTTGATCTGTTGCAATGAAAACCAGACTGTTTTAAAGACATTCAGTCACTCAAGAAGTGAACGTATTAGTCTGTAATTGTAAAGTATCACAAGGATTGAAAATGGAAACAGTTTGAGACGATGATGAAAAAGCAGTTTGTTGCTACCTCTTTTAGAGAGAGAGAGAACAAATGCTGTTTGAGAACAAGAGAGACTAAACATGTGAAACATGTTGGACAAATCTGTGACTGAAGAAAATAAATACATCTTCACTAAAACACATTCGCTGTTTTTTTTCCTCTGTAATAATTGTATTAGTATTTGCCAGAAAACTTTCTGCTCTGAAGCAGCTGGAAATATTTGCAGATCCTCAGTGTTTATGTTTCCGTGAACTTGGCTCCGTGTTCTGTGGATCTTGAAGCTTGGTATCTTTTGCTGTCTGCTTTAGTTGTTGAAGGATGTCTGTGTTTATCAATCACTAAAAAGATCTCTTTTTATTTTTTAAATCTGGGACCATGTACAACATGAATCATGCATGTTAAAATTTGATGCGTTGTACCAGAGTTAACTTAAAAGGAGTTATCATCTGTGCCATGGGAGATCAATTAAAAGTCCAAAACTATTTATACAGCATTTCATACACAATGCAATTTACATAAACTGACAGTAGAAAAAAATCCAGATTTTAACAAAGTTTGTATGTTATATTATATATATTATATATATATATTTCTACTAGTAGTTTAAGCACACACATATCATCCATTTTCCTTAAAAGCTGAACAGGTTAATATAGAAACCTGATCAGCTGCCGTCAGTAATCAATACACAACTATCGATCAAACCAATAACTAACATCAGTCAAGCTCATTGAGAATAACTTGCTTTTGTGTGATACGGCTTTAATATGTACAGACTTACATGCTTTTAGTTCTGAACTTGGAACATACTGTATATTAAGATAGCATATCTTTAGGCCTCTGTATAATTCAGCTGGATCAGCCTCATGCCCACACCACACACTCTTTATACAAGTCCCTGTCATAGATGCCATCCATTTAAATCCATCCTGTTCTCATTCATAGAAGCACACTACCATGAAAGACATGAAAGCTTTCAGTCAGAGAGAGATGATCGGGACTTGTTATCATATAATGTAGGCAGGGCTGCAGGCTTCCAGTGGATGCTGTTGTCAGCACGCTCACACTCTTATCACATTGATTTTTTTTTTTTCCCCAGGAGGTGCATCTGAGATCAAGTTGTAGGAAATGAGAGGTTCGCCACTGGCCGCGTGTCACTGTGTTTGCATGAGTGTGGGTGTGTGTGGGAGGACGGGTCAGAAACATATGTATATCAGAAAGACAATAACAACAGAAGCACTAATGGAATGTGGGCTCTTTTTCCACTCAGCAATTATTCCTGAAAACTCCCGGGCTGATGTGTTTGATGGAGGCGCTGTGGTGAGAGGAAGATTTCACTTTGTGATAGTGGACCACTGATTGATGCTAATTAATAGCGATATGGAACTAATGTGCTACACTGTGTCATAGCAAACAAGCAAAAATGTGTTTACCACAGCTCATTATGAAGGAACTCTAACAGGAAAAGATGAATAATGCTCTGCTGCATATCTGTATGTACATGCAAACATTTTCTTTAAATATTCAAACAGCAGGGTTTAATACTGTACTGTAGAATGAACAGGACACTAGTTTATTTGCATCCGTCTTATAGATACAGCCTCTGCACTGTATGGCTTCCTGTTTCATAACTGATTTAAAGATCTTTTTATTGGCCTGAAAAGCTCCTAATGATCTTGGTGCTAGTTATTTATCAGATTTGGTTTTCTCCTAAGTGTTGCAGGTCTTTCAGCTCTTCTGACATTTGCCTTTTAATTGTCCCTGAGGTCAGAACGCACACTTACAGCGAGATGTGATGTGTGAGATGATGACCTCTGTTTACTATTATCATTTTTATTTAGTTAGTTATTTTGTCTACATATTTATACATCTTATTGACTATACAACATAAAATGTTCAGCTTAGTCGATATCATTTGTGGATGTAAAAAAATATGTGATTTATTTTCTTCACATTGAAGTGTATTCATTAGTTTTAGTGAGGTTGGCACAGAACTTTTACATACATCATCATGCATGTTTTACACACAACTAAATTATATTAAAATGAGAGCATATGATGTCAGCTACATTTCACATACAAATGAAACTTTTCTGTTAAGATCAGTTGACAAGGTGCACATACACATTATCTATTACTCTTAAACGCAAAATACTGTACTCCTTTATCTGTATGTTTGCCGTATACATTTACAATAAAGTATGAATGTAAAACCTGTGTTTGCGAATGATCTAGAGAATAAATGAATCTTGTATCTTGTAGACAGGACAGTCTCTGTATGTACTGACTTCTGATCTGAATCCTGCAGGCTTCTGAGTCCACCGACAGTCACTGAGTGACAGCAGAAAAGGACAGACAGCTCTATAATGTAACCTGGATCACTTTTGATGATTTCTTATGATATTTTAGCCCTAGCATTTTGTGGAATGGATTTATGGAGGAGTGTTAAAGCTGTCAAATATGACTGCAAAAGACAAAATGATCTGCTGTTGCATTCATGCTGTATGTGGGAGTGCATTTTACATTTTACATGTCAGTACCAAAGGGCCAATCATCTCACAGTCTGAACATGCCTGTCAGTCATCAGAAATATAAAACGTTGAAAACTGTTGCCTCCTTTAATGTAGCATAACTATGAAAACAATGGTGCAATTTTTTTGTAACATTTTTTAACAAGAAGATGAAGTAAAGTGTTCTCCTCTGGTCTCTGGAACTGCTGGACTTGTACTGTATGGCTCAAAGGCACCAACTGTTAAGGGAGTGGAGGCAGTCTGCTATTTTTGAACCAGCAACTCTCTCATCACTAACCTGTTTATCCAGCCTTTAAAATCCTGCTGCCTCCTGTCTGGTTTGCAACAGATGATGTAGAGTGGTGCATAAACAGTGTGAAACACTGCCGGATAATGGTGGCCTGAGATTCACGGTTGGCCACACTCAATCTGTAAAAAAGGCAGTACGAGCCGTGAATCTAAAACAAACGGGACATTACCTAAATGATTGAGTCTGAGGGATTTAATGCATTGCCTCACCTGCTAATGCTCCTCACTCCAGTCAGCACATTTGTCACCTCGCCTTCCTTTCACCTCAGCAAATAAACATTAGAGCAAATGATGACTTCCCTCACATAAACACACAAGGCTTCTCTCCCGCTTATTTCCAGAGATGGAGAGAGAGAGATAAAGAAGGGGAGAGAGGAACAGGGTGCGTAAGTAAATGTGATTGTCTCAGGCTTCATTCAATGCTTTGAAGGTATATTTTGTCCTCCATAAAGAAGACACCTAAGTCAATGACTTTTTGCTAATGAAATAAATGTTGCATTTGCTGATCCTTGGCATTATGAAAGGAGCCCTGGAATGGCTCATAGGAAGCAGTGAGGGAGGTGGGGTGGACATGGAGGTGGAGGTGGAGGGTGTGGTAATAGCAGCTGGGCAGATGATTAATCATTGGAGTGGATCATTGGGGACAGTAACACTCCTCTGCTGCTCTGTCTGACACGTTCAACGTTGCTCTTTGCTGATGAACACAAATACATAATTATACTGAATCAATCTTAATGCCGGTACAGCCAGCGAGAACACAAGTTATTATTGTGGTTAACATGGGGGGAGGCAGAGAGCAAGTTAGTCTGATGGTCAGTGTTGTGTGTCAGAAGCCTGGATCATGAGTTAGAGAATAAGGCCTGACTCCTGCAACATTTTGTTCATAAATCCAATCTTACCTTCAAGGAAGGCTGTTACGGCCTGGATTGTGTTTGTGTTTGGTGTACTGAGCTTCCCCTTTTTTTCCTGTTGTTTTTTACCTGCAGTGTTGGAGGGTGGCGGAGGCGGAGCTTACCACGTCTGGCAAGGGCAGTGAGGCACACCTGGTTTCAATCGTCTCCTGATTCAACCTCCCCATAAAACTAACTCTGACTTCACTTCTCTGTCAGATAATTCCGTCTCATCGTAGAACCAGTTGTGCCTCTTCAGTGAAATCCAGTGAATTGAGCTGCGCAGTAATTCTCAATTTTGTGTCTTTGTTCTCCAGTTCGCTGCCTTGCTGCCCTTTTTTTTTTTGCTGTGGACCTGCCTCCTGCTACCAGCCGTGGACACTTTCTGTTGGACTTAATTTCTGAATAAAATGTTGATCATGAACAAACAGCCTCCTGTATTTGGGTCCACTTCCGTTGTCCAGCCTGTCATCAAAGGAAGTTTTTCCTCGCCACTGTCACCAAGTGCTTGCTCATGGTGGAACTGTTGGTCTCTGTAGCTAATATTATAAAGCGTACGGTCTAGACCTGCTCTGTATGGAAAGTGTCATAACTTTTGTTATGATATGGCGCTATATAAATAAAATTGAATTGAATTGAAATCATGGTGCTCTCTCACCACATGTGGGGTGACCTCTGAGGAAGTGACAAATGCAGGCAGATATAGTTCCATAAATGTTCCCTTGTTTGTGGATTCAGACTTCTCAACCTGACTCTGGAGATGGGCAGCAGTGTCACCCAGCCTGGGGCCATTTACAGCATCCACTAGTTTTCTCTGTCTTGGCAGACTTTCATTCCAGGCTGATCAGATCAGTGGTGTGATGTTCCACAGCCTGGTGGAACTGATGTTACCACTGTTGATGTCCCATGAATGCTCACTGTCACTGACCTCTGGTGCTTCTCTACTTAAACTTCATTACAGTGAACATGTCACTCAAAGCGAAGTAGAAATTAGGGCTCTAGATCCAGACAAAAACAACAGCGGAACATGAACAATATCAACATCATGGACAATTTCAGGTTCCACAACCTCTCTTGCCTGGACCGCAAGATGCTAGAGAGGAGCTGATGAAGGAGAGAAAATGGATTGAACTGAGTCTTGTTAAAATAAAGTCTGCAGCTTCTTGTAAGGTTATTGCCACCATTCACATACTTGAAACCTGACAACATAATTCTCGATCACAAGACTTTAGGAGTTTCAGTTATGTAGATTCAGACACTACGAGTTCCAGTGGTAACAAAGCAGATATTGAGACTACCAGTGATGAAGCTGACATAGAACCAATCACAAGAGACTCCTATGAGAGAGCCTCACTTTCCACAAGTTCTCATAACAATGATATGGATATTGAACCATCCAATTGAAGCAGTTTCAGCCCCATGCTCAGCTTACATTGGATCATCTACTCCTAGTTTCAGTGAAAAAGATTCATTCCCTGAGAGCACGTTATGAATCATCAATAGCCACTGACTGGCTGACTCACTGAGTCATAGACACTCCTGGTCCCATTAAAGAGTCTGTTACTGCTCCTACTTCCAGTACTAACAATACAGTTACTGATGGTTAGCCACTTATGAAGACAGAGCTTCAGTTGCTGTTTTTCCTCACCACTGTCACTACTAACTCGCTCATGGTGGGGTAAGAATTTAGGAGAAATTAAGTAAGTATGACATGTACATTTCAGAAGGTAAGTTGTTGTCAAATGATGGCTTATGTTTTTTTTGTTTTTTTTCCCCAAGAGTGATATTTATTATCACTATATACCGTTACACTTTTTATTTAAAGATCAGCTATAAATTCAGAAGATGGTAGGTGGTCAGGATGGTGCTTCATTTCTTTTGTCCTGCAGGAGTTCTGTTTGATTTTTTTTCAACAACAAATTACTTCTTTTATTCATATGAGATTGTTAGAACTTCTCACCCTTTGAATTCAGTTTGGAAAAATAACCTTTCACTAGCCTAGCCCACTCACTACCACTGAAAATAATGACTTTAACTAAAAATAAAACAATGCAGGTCCTGGCTTGGAAGCTAATGGCCTGAAACAAATAGCTGCTTCATAAGCTACCAAAATAAAGCATACACACAATGTTAGTTTGTACTAACAAGTCCATGGGGTATTAGCTGAGTCATTGGGGATAGATAAAGAACAGGCGAGGGATGAAAGGCTGTGGGTGTATTTCAGGCTTGTGGCAAAATATCAGAGTAAAGTTCAGATTCCTGGTCCTTTCTGTCATATTTGTAACAGCTCCGAAGTCCTTTCCTAACCACTTTTCCTTGACCTTGATGGAAAACATCACAAGGTCAAGGAAAGCTGTGTGCAGGAACATAAACGTAGAAAACCCGGTGAAAAATCTGACTTTGTGATCAACGTCAGAATTCAAATAATAAATGAATATTGTCCACCTGTCACAGAAGTCAGATGAAGTGTTTGTTACACTGGCATGGTCACTCACCCTCCTGTCCACTCATAGAAACATATTAACAAGTCATGGCAAAGATATATGATTAATAATCAACGGTAACTTCATGATGATCTGCAGGACGCTCGATGTCACAGTTAGAAACAGTTTTTACTGTGTGTGTGAACACAGCTCCACAGTAAACAACAGAACACACTTCATGATCAAAGTTTGACATCACATCAACACGTATGTTCATATTCACACGCAGCATTACCTCCTCCTCCTTTCCTTTGGTAAAAGATGGTTTGGTGTATCCTATGCTAAAGGAAATAATAAAGGAAGCATTGAAGTTCCTTTCCTTAACAGTTAGAGAATTGGAACAGCTCTTATCATGGCGGCTACGTTAACAGTTTTGGGTCATTTTACTCAGTGAGGAGAAAAATAGACTGCACTGACAAACTCCAGGGTACCACCAGCCTATATCTGTTTTGTGTTTTGTGTTTTTGTATTTTGACCTCTGCTTCACACATCTTAATTAGCACTTCATATGTCACCAGTTCAAAGTATATCCATGCCCTCATAGATCAGATAACTTTGGGTTGTGTATTACCAGCCATAGTTCTGTCTTGCTGCAGCATTTTAAATGTGTATGACGCACAGTGACAGTAAGCTGCAGACAACATTGTCGATTCTGTGATGACCCTGTCTGCCCCGTCTACCTGTTACTCGGTTTGTGTGGCTGCTTTCTGTGCGGGGACTGGAGGTGGGTGTGGTGGGTCATCAGTAAACTAGCCCTATGTTCTCATGGCACATTCTCTGTCCTCCCATTAGGTTTTGGTTTTGGTTAACATTTGGCTTGTGTTGCTACACTGTACAACACTTACACACACAACCAGTTGTGAAAAGTGACTGGAACAGTGTCTTGTGTTTTGGTGATTGCCATATAGCAACAATAGGTCCCTACACAAATAATTTTGTGTGTCTGTGTGTGTCACACCTTCCATGTGACCTCTTTCAAATCAAATCCAGTACAGAGTGTAATGTTTTTCACCAAACATGTTATTTATGCCATCAATACAAAATATCTGGAGGTGATCTCTGAACAAGTTCAGATGTACAAAGATATCTTTGATGCAGGAAAAAGGCTTTTCCTGGTGGTACAGGGGGGCATGTAGAACCATCAGCCATTACTCTGAAGGATGGGTACTCAATAACGAGCAGGGGTGTTATTGTGGAGGGGGCACGGTGCACGCTGCAGGGGAGAGGTGTGGAGACGGCTCAGGAGGAGCAGCGAAGGGTAGATGATTAGCACACCTGCAATCACTTTCCCTTTTATCAGTAGTGCGCTGGACCAGGCAGGAGAGCAGTCAGAGGAGACAGGAAAGCCAACATCCAGACAGCAGTAACGAAATACATGAGTAGCCTGTGATCGGCTGAATGTTGGGTGGTTTTGCCTGGTGAATATCACCTCTCTAAAGAACACCTAAACAGCTTTGTGTGGTCTGTGAGCTGAGAGAATCCACAGTGGCAGCAAACTTGCTACGGTCATGGATCTCCAAAATCAACAAGGCGATTTTCAGGGCTCTCTCAACGTGTTCAGAAAGCAATGCGGTAACAGTACTGGTCTTTGCTTTTCAGCAAACAACGCAAAAAAAGAAAAGGATTTGATCCGAAATATTGTCACTTTGGAACCAGCTGGCCGGCTGGAGTCATTTGAAAGTTTCTGTCCCAGAAACTCCTGGAAAGTTTTCATTTGCTTGGCCAGTGAATTGTTAAATTCAGCAGTGCGTCACACAGATTGGTTCGGAGATGCTGTCATGTTTGATTTTGTTTAGGATTTTCTGAAATAAATGAAATATGCTATTGCTGATGCACAAAGTGATGCTGTTATGCTGCTGGTACAATATTCTACTACTGTCCCAACAAGGGATGCTGCAGAACCTTCAGCGTCTCTTCTGCACTCCAACATAGGATAGTGGCTCATCTCTGGAAGCAGAAGATATCACTTACCTGGCTCAGAACACAGCGAAGCACTGCATATCCATTAAACATCACCTCCATCATATCGTCAACAGCTGCTAGCTGATGAGAGGGGCTTGCCTACACCCTGATGGCCTCTAATCCATCGATCAGAAGGCGATAGGTGATACAGAAGACTATTGATTTTCCTCAGAAGCTGTCACACCTGAAGTGTGACAGACTTATGAATGTACCAGTATAAATCACAAGGCTGCATGTGTGTCAACAGTTGTGCGTGCATGCATTTATGATGAGGGTCAATAAGACAGGAAAAGGGAGAAAAGATTGTGACATTCTTGTCACAGGGTGAATGTGTGGACAATCTGGAGCGTGTCAAAGTTGAGTGCAGCAGTTTTTTTTTTCTTCACAGAAAATACAAGCATTTTTTTTTCATGAACAAAAGTGTTTTTTCAGCTCAAAACATCATTGTTGGGGCGGTCGGTAGCATAGTGGGTTAAGTGGCTGCCCCGCATGTGGAGGCTACAGTCCTCGCTGCAGCTGGCTCCGGTTCGAATCCTGCATCAGACGGCCATTTACTGTGTGTCACTTCCCCTCTCTCTGCCCCCTGCTTCCTGTCTATCTTCAGCTGTACTATCATAAAAGGCCAAAAAAATAATCTTAAAAAAAAAACATCATCTTTTATAATGGTCTAATCACAGCATTGGTACCACCCATTTTTATTTCCCTCCAATAAAATAATAGTGTCAAAATCACATGATTCTCTAGAATCCAATCAGATTATTTGGGGTGGGTTTTCTAAACCTACTAACATGGCATATATCACATTTGCTGATACAGCATGTGGAAACAAAATGCTCATCATGATAAGACTTCCAAACTCAGATGTTTTATTCCAGGTAATCTAGTTTTTACAAAGAAGTATGGATACAGTCCCAAATGGATCCCTGGAACCACCCTGGAACCACTGAGAGTTCAACAACCCCTGTGAAGAACTCTGACAGTAATCCACCTAAACTGGAGAGTGAGCCTAGTCCTGTTGGGCAGGAAAACCGTCCTCCAGACTACTATAGATCCTAAATGTTGAGAATTCTTCATGTTATCTGTCCATGCTGTTATTTTAAAGTGAGCATTTCATTTTGAAGGTAGTTTTAGGCAGTTCCTTTTCCTGCCTGATGCTCGCTGTTCCCGCTGTTTGCTGACAGTGTTCACAGTGTTCACAGCAGTCACTGATGATGTAAGTTGTGAATATAGACAAGTGAAGTGAACGTGTACATGTAACTTACCTTTGGGAAAGCATTGTGTCGTTTTTGGCATATATTTGCACTCCTTAAAATGTCGCGAGTTAGCATCTTCAAGCTAACTAAGTTGAGGGAGTTTTACTCTGGCTGTTAGTCTTCATATTATGTCCGGTGTACGCACGTTACATGACGTGTCATGATACTGATATGAATGTGTTTGCATCTTACGTTTACACATTTATTTACAAGTCTTAAGGAGTATCTTGACATTGTTTATATTTGATATTTGGTATTTCCCTAGAGGCAGCTCTAGGAGATCAAGGCATGTGTTACCTGGCAGGAAAAGTATATGTGAGGACCCCTGCTGTCCTTTGATGTGCTATGTCCGTGCTGAAGTAAAGCCTAAGAGCAACATGTTAAAATATGACACAGGGCAGTTGTAATAAAGTGAGATCCACAATACAGTACCTCCTCTGTATAATTATCTTCTTTTTTACTGTTATATGAACTCAAAGGTTATTAAAAAATGGTCAGATAGAAGAGGATTCTGTGGATAGACTATTAGATGATCAAGTTCAATGCCATATGAGAGAACGAGATCAAGAGTTTGGTTCAGACAATGAGTCAGTTTATTTACACTCTGACAGAAGCCCATTGAATCTAATAAAGAGCCCACATGAATATTAAAATTAGCTACAATAATGACTTTATCTGTTTTAAGGATCACTGTGGCCTTCAGTTTGCTGCTATGCCTCTTTCGGGCAGTCACCCAGTGTCCTGACTGCTTGGGTGCTGCAGGGGGGTGGCTGCATGGGTCCAGTGCTTTAATCATAGAAACGGAATCCCACACCCCCCACTATGGAATAAGGCTGCCTAACTTTGGCTATGAAGTATCCCACTCCTTCAGTTATGAATTTCGCCCTGTCTGACTCAACACTGTATTGCTATTTAAAAACTGTGGGGAGTAGAAGTTATCCTGTTGACTCTCTCCCCTCTCTCCTCCTTGGGATGATGTCTCCACAGGTGAGCTGACATCTTGGTCATGTTGCTGTTAGCGTAAACAATACGTGTTGCACAATGCTTGCACACTGTCGCACTTTCATCAGCAACTTTCTTACCGCCGTCATCATAGGTCACTCTAAATGCAAAGTGGTCCCATACAGCAGACCTATAAAGTGCTGCTGGCGCATCTTCCAACTCTGGCTCTTTCCCACTCCCCATACCAACAGAATTCTCCACAGCAACTGACCCAATACTATCTATCTGCTATACCCGACTACACTGCTTCACTTCTTGTTGTTGTTTACTACTGGTGGTTGTCTTTAGGTGCAATACCCACACCTTCTGCTGTGTAATAGTACACACTTACTTCGCCTATGAGAAAAAGGAGCAGCGCATGAACCAAACACAACACACGCAAATTGAACCGAGACAGTCAAACCGAACAGTTTGGAAAGTTTGAAAGAAGAGAACTGTGACAGTTGGTATTTCACTCATGAGTGTTTTACTCAAATGAATGAGTACCAGCTTCCTCTACTGTACGTATGTGGGCAGAGAGAAACAACCGATCCTGGAGTGCAGATTCCAGATTATCCTGCTGATGACCGGTCAACGCTACAACCACTTCATCATTGTACTAATTATATTTATGCTGTTATGTGAATTGTCACTACTATTAAATTTTCATTTTGTGAATATAAAGATTTTTATTTGCTCATTTACTCATAATTGATATAATTAGCAAAAGTTGATTAACTGCAGTCATTTTTGTACCTGTATTTGAATAAATACACAATTCTAAATGGAGTCAACTCTTTTATTTCACTTATCTTTCAAAAATTGAACATGAAAGCTTCAGACACTAACTCACTCATTGCACAATAACAGTGTCAATTAGAATCAAGAATGGCACATCTGCCCAGATGTGTGCATCCATACTATAAAAACTATGTGCCAATGTAACAGTGTAGAATGGCACATGTAAACTGTTCACGCTCAATCATACACAATGTAACTCACTGTATTCTAACTGTATTTCAAACAGAAAAAAGAAAAATATGTGCCAATGTAAGAGTCAAGATTGGCACATCTCGCTACAGGTAGGCATGCATATTATAAAAACATTTAGAAGAAAAAGATGCGCAAATTTGGTGAAGAATGGCACATGTACAATAACAGTGACAATATAACACTCAACCACACAAAAGAAAAATATGTGCCAATGTAACGGTCAAAATTGTGTTGAAATGCATCAAAAGTGTACTTGAGAGTCTTTGGATATGACTTATTAAGAGCATACAGAAGGTATGCAAGTGCAGAGGGAAGGTCTGGTATTTCATCCAGGACGATGGTGTCCTCCAAAATCACAGCAAGGCTCCGCACCATTGCTGATGAAGTTGGTGCAACGCCTTCCTCCAGAACAAGTAGTAAGCCCACAGCCACTCCAGTGGTTGCCTCCTCTTCGGGATCACACTCCTGTAAAACAAGAACGGTATTTACATTAGATTTTAAGTCAAATATTTCACTACAGTACAAACTACATGCTTACATTACAAGGCTCGGAAAGCAAAGACAAATCTGTCAAAGGACTGCCCATCTTCACCGGGGTGAGTAATTAAAACAGGGGTCACCAATCCTGGTCCAGAAGGGACGGTGTGGGTGCAGGCTTTTGTTCCAACTAACCAGGAACACACCTGATTCTACTAATCAACCACTAGAGCCATTGCTACGGACCTTCATTAGTAGCGGACCCCCGTTTTGAAAATGGCCGACATCATGCCATGCCACCGCAAGTGAAATGACGTGCTGGCGGGCAGCCAAGCAACACAGGCGGCGGGCAGGCGAAACGAGGCCGGTAGAGGAGGGAGGCACCGCTGAGAATTTGCATGTGTGACTAAAAGCGCGACTGTAAAACAGGTCGTGAGGGAACTGAAAGCAGGGCTAACTTTCTAGCATGCAGGCCAGTAATGATAGATAAACTGAGAAAGTAGCCAGTTTACACATTTACACATTCGATATTCATCTATATGTTCTCAACCCATTTTAGACGGAATACTTCATTCACATTCACATACATTCACATTTGACGGAAGATTATACCGGATTCAAATCAGCATCTTGCTTTGTCCACAGTAGACATTCTACTTCAACTTTTCTTCTTCGGTGCTGTGCTACTACAGACTGGGTGCTAACAGACAGACCATACTTGCCATCGCCACCCAGTGGCCAATGTCAGAGCTGCAATATGGGTTATTTCTTTGGGATTTGTTGTACCAACAACAAATTGCAAATGCTGGTAATTTACAATAACAAATTTTGTCATAATCGAGGTGCACATTATTGCTTTAACATTTATTTTTTAGTTAGATATAAATATTTTAATTTCCATGTTCAAACCATTTAGTATACACACTCTGGTGAATAGATTGTCGTTGTCTTTTTTACAGTGGCGTGTCTTACCGCCGTGGACGGTTTACATTGGAGTCATTTGAGATTTCATACAGATGTGGAAGGGTACCTTTTGCGTATCAGACATCTAGGGGTGTGACAAATCATCTGTATTTTATGACTTGGGAATAAGAACGGGTTGGGTATGCATGGCACAGTGTCCTGAGAATTCCTGAGTGCACAGGTGCTCTGTGTGTATGTGTGTGTGTGTCTATATGTATGTGTGTGAGCATTCGTCCCCAACAGCTGTTTGCATTCCATCTCTACAGCTGTAGTGTTAGCTGGTCCAAACCTAATTAACAGTGTCTGCAGAGGGAGAGGGCTGGTGCTGAGTGCTGGCGGTAATGTGATGTCACAGTGGATTAGGCTGATGGGCGACTGAGTAGCATGTACGTGTGTGTGTGTGTGTGTGTGTGTGTGTGTGTGTGTGTGTGTGTTGGGGTGTGGGAGATCTCTAGCAGTCCACTCAGCTCGGTTTAGATCAGCTCAGAAGAGCTTGCTTAAAATATTTCACGAAAAAAAAGCAGCGCAGCACAGTCATTATTTAACACTATAAAGACCAGACTGTCTTTGAAGCCTATATTGCCAAGCAAACGCACACACACACACACACACTGAATCCTAAGTAGAAAATTTAAGAACCTAATATGCTGATGTTGTTCAGAAGTCTTCCCTAAAAATATGCAATTTATTGTTCCTCCCTAACAAAGTCTTCAAGTATTGATGTGTGCAAATGCAGGTGTGTGATTGCCAGGCCCCAATTGGTCCCAGGTGAGCAGGCGTGGTCATCAAACCCCTTCCTGGAAGCTAGGAGGTCCAGGGTTGGAGCGGCACTTTTGCCAATCCACCAATCGGAAGGAGCTAATCTACCAATGCACCTTTATCAAACTTGAGCGGCTAAACCATCAGGACAGCTTGTGTTTTGTGGTTGAGCTCATCTCCTTGTGAGAAATTGTGAAAATTAGCTAGTGTGATGAAACCTTCTGTGTTGTCTGTCCATGATGCTGTATGATAGATACATATCTGCCATTTTACTGCTGATGCAATGTGGGGTTTCATTGTTAGTCAACAGAATAATCACCAAATTTGGTTCACTGAACCATAGATCACCATGTAATATCAGTCTTGTGATACAGGCTTTGTTTTGTTAAACCAGCCTCTCTAATGCTCTGATATGAAGGGAATTCAGGTCTGGTTGAGACTATAAAAATATTTGCCTCCCTTAAATTTACTTCTATCGTTTGATTTGGTGGCTATCAGGAAATTTGACTATTGTTCAGTTCAGTTTAAAAGAGTACACAATTCAAAAAGCTTTTGTACACTTTTAGTTATTTATCAGAAAACAAGTTATAGCAATTACATGCTATTATTTTGAGCAGATTTCTTGTGAAAACATGGTTCAGCCCCCTAAGCCCTAAGTGACACAACTCAGTTCAACTCTTTTACATAAGTCATTAACTTTTTTGGCCTCATAGGAGTGAAACAATTGTCATTGTCACAGCAGTAAATATTTTAGTGAGTCAGTGAGTTATTTAGAACTTTCTTCATCCAAGCTTTATGTGAACATGAGCATAGATGGATTACCATAGCAACATGCAAGAATCTTGGAGTTGTTTTTGATCATGATTTGTCCTTTAATGTCCACATAAAACAAATTTCGAGGACTGCATTCTTCCACGTATGTAACATCGCCAGAATCAGACACATTGTATCTAGTCCAACTAGTCGTTACTTCTAGGCTGGACTTTTTGTGAGTGTGTGTGCAAAGGTGGGTATGGTGGTGAAATCACTCCAGTTCGTGGGAAAAGAAAAATATCCAAAAGTTCAGTTCAGTCTTGTGTAATGTCTGTATGTATGACTGTATATGGGGAGGTAGAAGGGAACTGGACAGGGAATACCCACACAGGAAGAACCTATATGAGGATATATGCGCATATATGAAACCTACTGTATATGCAGAATATCTGTGCATATGCTGTATCATATGTGCACATATATGATAATATATATGCCACATATATGCATATATACAGTATGTCACAATTTTGCTGCATATAGGCAATACTCAGGTGCATGTGCATATACAGGGCATATAGGTCTCCTACATTGCTTCTTTATATCCACATACAAGCCCTACTTTATATGTACATACAAGGTATGTCTCCTATATAAATGATGGTTATTGTAACCTGTTACAATGTGTGCTACAACATGTTACCTAGGTACTTATATAGGTGACAATATATGTGTAGCCATGGCTCAGTGGTAGAGTGGGTTGTCCAGTAATGCAGAGGTTACCAGTTCAATTCCTGCTCTCACTACTTGAAAGTTGGAAAGGCCTTACCATGTCTGAGGTGTGTTCTGACAGGTGCCAATGGGTTAAAATTTACATGTAAATGTTTTTAATAAAGTTTCTAAAGAAATATATGTGCATATATGTACATATAAAATATGAAAACAGCCAATTTTATGTATGTAGCATATATTTGAAACCTATATCAAAACTTATGTGTTTATATATATACGTTTTTCCTCACTGGAACCGAGGGTCTAAGGACAGAGGGTGTCACTCCCTGTACAGATTGTAAAGCCCTCTGAAGCTAAATGTGTTTTGTGACTTTGGGCTATACAAATAAAATTTGATTGATTTGACTTGAAGGAGGGGTTACTGAGCTCCAGCCTTGTTCGCTCGTAATAACATGGTGGTTGAAATGTATAGTGACAATGAGATAAACATTCTTCAAAAAAACAGCACTGTGGTGGGGCTGGTAAGATTAAGGTTGATTGATTAGATTGAAGTTATTTTCTTTACCGTTCTGTGTTGGAGATGAACATTTGATTTGAGGTGAAGAACCCTTCTTTATTTGCCCATAATGTAAAATGAGCAGAGTTTATCTGCAGGGGGTGTAAATGTTTGCTGATCAGTACTTGGCTGTGCTGTGGTTCTTGAGTCTTTCCACTCTAACTCTGTAACCCATACCGTTTTGGAACACAAACTCCCGATCCACTGAAGCTTCGAGAAGCTCCCATCTGTCATTTCTGCTCTGTAGGATAAAAACTTTGAGCTAAAGCCAAAAAAGCAAAGGACAAAGCTGTATGATTACAGCAGCATTTGGCACGATGATATTTTACTTCTTCTTCTTCTAATTAGTTCACTTATTTGTTGTGAAATGCTGAATTGTTTGGTTGGTTGTTGGTTCCACTCAATCCCATTGCCAGTGGTGCAGAGAGCTGGCCTTAGGTCAGCAACAGAGCTCATGTCAGGTCTCAGCTGTGAAGGCCCTGGGTCTCTCAAGTGTTAAATTAGGTTGTGGATCAGTGTAACAAGCAATGACCAGTGTCAAAGGCAGTAACATGTTCACCAGCACTGACAACATGTCACTACTGTGAGTACTACTACTAAATGGAAATCTGTCTATAAACTAGGCAAGATCATCATTATCAGCTAATGAGAAAGGCAACCTGTACTCAATGAACACGTAGTCATAACCCTCCTGTCACTGCCCTTCACTATGTGTGTATTAGTTATAGATCACTCTTGAGCCTTTGAAGAGCTGTTCATCTCTAATGATAACATGATATAATGCTCTTTGACCGATTTTATATTGATTGTAAACTTAATCAATAGAATTGATTCTAATTGAACATTTTAGAAGTGTGTACTTGTTTTCTACACCCTGGATTTTATTCTAGTGGTGGTGTGGTAAGTTTTATGGTCATATAACACATGCCAGGCAGACAGTACGTTTAAATATCGTATATCCATCTTACTGAAAGTTACATGTACAGTTTGGGCAATTTTATTGTAAAGTAGGAAGTTTTTAAACTATTAAAATCAACCCAAGTGTGAAAATCACTGCATGGCTCATTCCATACTGTGCTAGCCTCTGTGTATTTAGACGGACAAGACAGTCCTCCATGCTGGTTTTGCTGTCAGAATGTGAACAGTTTGTGAAAGGCCCAATCCCCCCACAGCAGTCGGAAAGGTAAAATTCTTTTTTGTTGGTATGAAGAATTCATTTTCTAATAGGCTCCACGTCGTGTAATATTGATGGATTCACTGACCCAGTTGGAGAGTCCTCTATCCCAGTGGCAAACAGCAGGTTACGGCAGCATGAATGCCTCGGAGCTAGCCTCAGGCTGGAGGAGAGGGGGGCAAGGCCATCTGCCTGTCTGATCCAGGGCTACACCTGGATGAGTGACATGGTAAATACTCGACAAATAGAACGATAGCACTTTGTGTACCATTACCTGCATCATAAAAGCAGCTTATGACTGAAAACTCCTCCATCCCTCTCCCTGCATCCAGAATTTATAACATAAGATTGCTTGGCTGACATTTCTCTCTCAGCTATTCTCCTCAAACAAAATAACAATGTGTCTTTACCACAGAACAGAAAGGAGTGGACTGCACACTGTTTGATTTGCAACATTTAATAGTTCAATAGAGGCAAAATGGACAAAGACATGAGCGAAATACTTATGCAGAAACCAAGAAGAGGTGTACATTGTTCATTGAACAGGATTTCAAATCTATTGGATAATGATTCAAGGGTGCAAGTGCCATGCCCCATCCACTATAATCACCATAGTAACAAAAGAGCTCAGACAAATCTTTTTAAATACAGCACAAAAATGCAAGTACTGAAACAAAAGGACATCTTCAATTAGAGGAAGCATAGATTCAACTGTTCATTAAGGCCAAAGGGCATAACTGTGTTAAGTGTAGTAACCTAATGTAATGAAACTAAGCTAATAACTTATGATGCCACAGAGCTGTGGTTAGCTTGCTTATCATTCTGTGCAATAGCAAAATCTGTTTGTGTGTTGTTTCAGCATGTATGAAATGCAGCAAATACAGCCAGATCTGATGCTATATTTTGCTATATGCTATATATTTATTATCTTTTGGGACTTTAATGAAGACAGTGATCATGAAACATTTGCACTATTACAGTAAAATCAACAAATAAATCATTTTAGTCCAGAACTTTATTTCTTACCTCTTAAGTTTGCTGTCCTTCATGTGAGGAGCTCAGGATTCAGCAGCACACTGCACCTTTTAACTTATCATCTCTGAAGTGTTGTCTTTCTTCCAACAATGTTGGAGAAACTGTACTTTAGTTGGAACTGCCTGCCTGGAAACTGATTGGACTAATCCTAACGCACGATTGTTCCTTGCTAACATCTGTATGTACAGTATATCATGATCAACACGACTGACAGCTACAGTTAAAACATCTAGAGGATGGAGTTGGGCATTGTTTACCTCATTTACCCCTCTGGGGACAAAGTCATTTTCAGCTGGTTTTTACTTCTTTAACATTTGGGCTTATAAACAATACTTTATGTATATGGAACATCAAATGTGTTTGTGAATGTGTTTGGTATCTATAGATTCAGGAGAACCTGATCTGTCATGAGCATTTCAGTGTGTAATGTTCTAATACAGGATATATTAATGAAAATGAAACAGTACACTAAATAATTTCAAAAACGAAAAGGAGATTTTTGTCATTTTTTACTCGAAATCACACCTCAAACAGTACTAGTGAAGAGTTTTTGAATGAAAATATTATATCATTATATATTACATTATTGAATATATCAATCCCTTTACCTGACATACATATGCAGTTTTTCATTTTTTTTTTTCAAACATGTGAAGAACAATAAAATAATGCCCTTTCAATACAAAAGGCCCCAATTTTTGCACTCTGCTTCCGAGGGTTTCAAAAGCAGAGCGTTTAGCCAGCCAGACTTGGTTTACTTGCTCAGATTTGACCGTTTTTGTCGGTTTAGCGGCTTCTAAATGTGTAAATATGCTACACACATGCTATGCGACAATCTTTTCTCTTTGCTGTTTCTTTGTTTGGCTTCTGGCCGCCCACAGAGGCCGGCTTCCTGGGCACTTCTGAACCAGACCACACAGGGCTGGGTGGAGTTTGAAACATTGACTAGAACGTCTGTTTCCGTACTGGAAGGTTAGTCTAGGAAACAATCGAAAATCCCAGCGGGTTCTCTTTAGATTAGGTCAGGCAAGTTTCTCAAGATTATTGACTAAGTTGTAATGGAAAGAGTGTCTTTCTCCATGGCGACAAAGCAACTCCTGGGCTGAGGAAAGCGACAAGATGTGGCTGAAAGCTGTGGAAACACTCAATCATTGTTTAAAGTGTCCAACTAAAAAAACATCTCCTCTTGCTTTGCTTAACACTGATGGAAAAATATTTCTTTTCTAGATTTAAACCTTTGAACATTTACCTTCTGTTGAAGCAAGAACAAATTCTTTGTAAGCAATCATTCATTGTACCAATATTTCAGTTAACAAATAAAAAACAGCTGTGGAGGAGGCTTGAGGTTATTTTATCACGCTTCAGTCTTCCTGATGACAGCCAACAGCATGCTAGTTTGGTCACATATTTGCTGTAGTTTAAAAAATAATTTGAAATAAATCTTTCATTCAAACTGAAACATAAAAAACATCAGAAATTCAGTCATGGAGAGTTGTCTGTAAATGAGAGCCATTCTCACCAATAACAGAGAAATCCTCTTCAAATCTGTCAAGGTGCTGACTGCCAAACGACAGCTTCCCCTGAACTCAGAGCTGTGTCGCCGTGTGACTTACCTCTTGTCTGAGTGAGTGAGCAGTTAATTTTCACCCTCATCCTCAGTGTGCCTCCACAGACTTCTAGTACAGTGAACTGAGCTGCGTAAGCTGCACACCATAAGTGCCATTTGGTGTTAATTGTTATGCCAACGGTCGCTCTGCATGACGCTCGTCTAAATTGCAGAGAAATGCAATTAACATGGAGCAGCGGGACATTAAAAGCCATATTTGTCACTGTCAGGATCTGAGCAGGCGTCTGATTGCACAGCTGATTGGAGAAGATGGCATCCCCCCAACCCTGTCCTCCTCCTTCATCCCTCTGCTCTATCCAGAGAAGAAGAGGGAAGAATGCAAAGAGCATGGTGTGAAATATCTACAGTGTGGTGTCTTAACAGGAAACAGGATATCCTCAAGTTTGGAGCTCCAGCTACGAATGCTATGACAGCTTGTCTGTCAGCTACACTGGAGAGAAGTTCTCATATTGAGAATTAATCAGTCTTCATGTCCAACTGTTATGTCTGACATCTACAGCAGACAAACACTGACGAGGCATACCACCACGAGGATGCTTCAAAACATTTCTTTCAATTATTTTATGTTTCATCTCTACGTGTCTGTTGGGTACTGTGGTGCTGCGCTTCATGGAAATCACGTGTCAATCAAACTGTGTGGGCGGGACTGTGATGGCTGTCACATGACTGTAACTTGATGAAACTCAAGTTGGGCATTCGATCATTAGGACTGCTACTGCTCGAACTAAGACATCAGTTCTTGTTGTAGGAAACTGTAAACTGTAGGAAACATACAGTTTTCTGGATGTTTATATTATCTGTATTAGTTAAAGCCACAATATATATTATTTTTATGAGATTACATCCTGTTGGCTAGGGCAGATGGCAGTCCACTGTGGTTCTGCTCAAGGTTTTCTCTATGTTTCTTTGCCACTGTCACCAAGTTCTTGCTCAGGGGGAACTGTTGGGTCTCTGTTTATAATACTATAGTGAGTACAATATCAACCTGCTCCTCAATGCACAATGTTTGCACTATACATTTCAATGTTTTCAATGTTTTTCAAGGGCATTAATTAATGGGCATTAATCATTAATGCCCATGAGACAAACTAGCACCTTTCCAGCTAGCAGTCGACACTACCTTCTTACCCCTAACCCTAACCCTTAAACTGACAACCTCACAGACACGGACATTTTTCTTACCAGTCACCAAGTGCTTGCTCATGGTGGGTCTATGTAAATATAATACCTTAGACTATAGTCTAGACCTTCCTTAATGTGCAAAGTGTCATGAGATAACACAGAGTTGGATCAGATGGACCACCTGTAAACATACATGTCTCATTAATGCATATTAATGCATGTTACTAACTAAACTTCTTCCCTGGAGTTTCTGTGCTCTCTTGTCCAGCAGGTTCTCATGGATCGTGGCTGCTGCTGACGTCCACTACATATATTATTACTGTCATTATTGTTACCATATCTCCATTACAGTTTATAGTTAGTTTATGATTTACTGGTGCTGTGCATCTGTGTCTCTCTATCACAGGTTCCACTGCTACTGTAATCATTCTACCATTTATTGTAAGTCATTGTCATTGTATCATTCATTGTAATTGTACAATATGTCTGTGTTGATTTGTTCTGTGCACGTAACATCTATTGCACGTCTGTCTGCACAACCATCTCTAGGGTTTACAGAGAATGGTCCTAAAAAGAGAAAATATCCAGTGAGCGGCAGTTCTGTGGGTGAAAATGCCTTGTTGATGCCAGAGGTCAGAGGAGAATGGCCAGACTGGTTCAAGCTGATAGAAAGGCAACAGTAACTCAAGTAACCACTCATTACAACCAAGGTATGCAGAAGAGCATCTCACACACGCAAACACGTTGAAGCTTGAGGCAGATGGGCTACAGCAACAGAAGACCACACCGGGTGGCACTTCTGTCAGCTAAGAACAGGAAACTGAGGCTACAATTTGCACAGGCTCACCAAAATTGAACAATAGAAGATTGTAAAAACGTTGCCTGGTCTGATGAGTCTCGATTTCTGCTGCAACATTCACATGGTAGGGTCAGAATTTGGCGACGACACCATGAAAGCATGGATCCAGCCTGCCTTGTATCAATGGTTCAGGCTGGTGGTGGTGGTGTAATGGTGTAGGGCATATTTTCTTAGCATACTTTGGGCCCCTAAGTACCAATTGAGCATCGTTGCAACGCCACAGCCTACCTGAGTATTGTTGCTGACCATGTCCATCCCTTTATGACCACAGTGTACCCACCTTCTGATGGCTACTTCCAGCAGGATAATGCGCCATGTCATAAAGCTCGAATCATCTCAGACTGGTTTCTTGAACATGACAATGAGTTCACTGTACTCAAATGGCATCCACAGTCACCAGATCTCAATCCAATAGAGCACCTTTGGGATGTGGTGGAACGGGAGATTTGCATCATGGATGTGCAGCCGATAAATCTGCAGCAACTGCGTGATGCTATCATGTCAATATGGACCAAACTCTCTGAGAAATGTTTCCAGTACCTTGTTGAATCTATGCCACGAAGGAGTAAGGCAGTTCTGAAGGCGAAAGGGGTCCAACCCGGTACTAGCAAGGTGTACCTAATAAAGGAGCCAGTGAGTATATATTGTCTGTACAAACAATTTACTCATTCCAAAATGTGGATGTATTGATAAGTTATACTGTAAGGGTCCAGTGTGTAGCATTTAGTTGCATCAAGCAGTGTAGCTGCAGATTGCAACTCCCTCCACTCGCACTACGCTTCCAAGCAAGAAGGTGACTGCAAAATGATGTGAAAAACAACATGGCAGACTCTGTGGAAGAGGACAAGCAGCATCTGATACAAGAGGCTCTTGTTTTCAGGCGAACATACACTAATGAAAACAGAGTTATGAATATTATATTCTATTTCTATCATATTATGGAAATCTAAATCTGACACACTGGATCTTTAATACCACCTCCTACATCTCCTGCTGGAGACATGAAGTATGTTAGAAAGCAAAACATTCAATGCAAACAAATTATTAAAATGACATTCTCCTTTGCATAATCTTCATGTTTGTTTGTCATATTTTTGATTCTGATCAAATTTCTTTCTTCAGAATTCATAAATGAAATGCAAACCGGCTCCCAAGTCTTTATGAACAGAACAGGCAGCCTCCTGATTGCTGCTGCTGCACCACCAGCTATGATAATGTAACATCCAGAGCCAAATAGAAAGCTTTGCGTGTCTCTCCGTGATGGATCACCTGCCTCAGACAAGTTCTGAGTCAAATCTAATGACAAAACTTTTCACAACAACAGTCTGTTCTCAGAAACTGAGAAATGATGTCTGCGTGGCAACATGTGAGGATGTATAAGAAGAGTGCACTCACAGCTGGGAGTGAGCGTGTATGGCTGAATGATTCGGCCATATGCTTCCATACCAATAAAATATATCTTTGACTGCTGGGAACATGGCAGAGATGTTACGTTACTGCACTCCAGCTATGTCGGCAATTTCATAGATCCAGACTCAAGCAGGATCAAAAATGTCACACCTCAGCAGCATAATCATGATCTGTTTTTATGAATTTTTGTGATGCACCACATGCAATTCTGATAAATATGTGTGTCTCCTCTTCCCCACGTTCTCACAGCCCGGCTCAGTTTCAAATATGCAGAGTGACAGAGTCTTGAACACTGCCGGCCTGCACTGGATTCACTGCTCAGCTGCTTCTCTCACCGTCTCACACACACACACACACACAGTCTTTGTCGCGTGTCCATGCACGCACCAAGTCATTCAGTTCACATTCGAAACACTAGGGGGCAACGTCATTCTGTTCAAATCCCCCGCAAGTCCCAGAAAGTGAGTGTCAGAGCCTTGAGAACTTAAATTAAAGGATTTTGGAGACTTCTTGTGACTCATTTGTAGGTATTTGCATTTTTTAAATGTCACATTTCTTTAGATATCATTTCAGTGCACTGCTGTGAGCTGCTCCCATGAGACACGATGGGGCAAAATGTGTGGACATATACCCTTATGTATTTGTGGTTTGGGGCTGTTTTTCATGTCTTAATTAAGAAATGAAATATTTGCATTGATGGAATTTTAATGTGTCAGACTAGAACATGGGGTGGTGAGTTGCACGGTCCTCTCTCTCTCTCTCCCTCCCTCTCTCTCTCTCTCTCTCTCCCCCTCTCTCTCTCTCTCTCTCTCTCTCTCTCTCTCTCTCTCTCTCTCTCTCATCCAGTTGGTCTATTTGTGGGTTTAATATATTAAGAGCAACAACATTTTCTCCATAGTTTTTCGTTTACATTTTTTTTTTGTATGCGCATTTGTTTGTCCCTTTCCTATTTCAACATACTTAAGCCAGCTTTTGACCAACCTGCACAGAGCCTTGACCTAACACCTCTGGGATAAACTGAAATGGTTGGAACTGGACTTTAAGCCTGGCCTTATTGCCCAGCATCAGTGGCTGTCTCCACTAAGAGCCCCACATTCACTGCTTTCATAGTTTTCTTTTTCTTAATTTCATTAAATGTAAATTTGATTTGGAATTTGTCCCAAATAAAATACAATAAAGACTGAGT
Source organism: Nibea albiflora (assembly GCA_014281875.1). Lineage (NCBI taxonomy): Eukaryota > Metazoa > Chordata > Actinopteri > Sciaenidae > Nibea > Nibea albiflora. Next base: position 200,655 of record CM024804.1, read on the forward strand.
CATGCATTAATACTGTATACTGTATATACACTCTTGGGTACACCTTGCTAGTACCGGGTTGGACCCCTTTCGCCTTGAGAACTGCCTTAATACTTCATGGCAAAGATTCAACAAGGTACTGGAAACATTCTTCAGAGAGTTTGGTCCATATTGACATGATAGCATCACGCAGTTGCTGCAGATTTATCGGCTGCACATCCATGATGTGGTCATAAAGGGATGGACATGGTCAGCAACAATACTCAGGTAGGCTGTGGCGTTGCAACGATGCAAAATTGGTACTAAGGGGCCCAAAGTATGCTAAGAAAATATGCCCTACCCATTACACCACCACCACCAGCCTGAACCATTGATACAAGGCAGGCTGGATCCATGCTTTCATGGTGTCGTCGCCAAATTCTGACCCTACCATGTGAATGTTGCAGCAGAAATCGAGACTCATCAGACCAGGCAACGTTTTTACAATCTTCTATCATCCAATTTTGGTGAGCCTGTGTGAATTGTAGCCTCAGTTTCCTGTTCTTAGCTGATAGGAGGGGCACCCGGTGTGGTCTTCTGCTGGCCTTGACCATGTCTACATGCCTAAATGCACTGAGTTGCTGCCATGTGATTGGCTGATTAGAAATTTGCGTTAACGAGCAGTTGGACAGGTGTGGTCCATGGTTCATGTTCCTCAGAAGAATAGATTGTCATGTTGGTGTTGTATACACCCACATGGATATATGAGGATATATGCGCATATATAAAACCTATATGCAGAATATCTGTGCATATATACTGCGTATATATACCGTATATGTGCATATATGATAATATATATGCCACATATATGCTGCATATAGGCCAAATTCAGGTACTTATATAGGGGAACACATAGGAACAGCCATGGCTCAGTAGTAGAGCAGGTTGTTCAGTAACCCAGAGGTTGGCAGTTCCATTCCTGCTGTCACTGCTTGAAGATTGGAAAGGTCTTGCTTGAGGTATGTTCTGACAGGTGCCAACTGGATGGGTTAAATGTGGAAGGATTTATGCATCAATTTATGTGTAAATGTGATTAATAAAGTTTCTAAATAAATTAGAAAGAGTGACAATGGAGGATGCAGGGTGGAGGAAGCTTATAGCAGCAAAAGACTGACACTCTGAAAGAATGGCATGTGAGTGTTCAATCAAAGCGTCTGGTTGTCATTATATGTATGATATATACAATACACCATATATGATAGGTAAGGGCCAAACAGAAAATGTTTGGTTCCTGCAGCCAGGTCCAAAATCTGGTGGAAAGTCTTTCCAGAACACTGAAAGCTTGTAGCTGCAGATTAATGTCCATGGTTTTGAAATCACGTTAATCTCACATATGTGGGTGTAATGTCCACAGACTTCTGGCCATATAGTCTGTCGCTCTCTCTCTCTCAAAGCATATGCATGAAACCCTGCCGTACCTGCCGACAAGGAGAGCGAGGCAGAATGCCATGTGTGAAAGCGAATAGCAAATCAGTGTCATTTATAACTTTTGCTTCCATTATTTTCTCAGAGAGGCTGAAGACAGAGGCAGATAACCTGTTTGATATTCGGAACCACATCCAGTCTGAGCTGGAGCGTGAGTGGAAGCACAGGAGGGGGAAGCCAAAGCAGAGGGGGGAGTGAGAGGAAAAATACATAAGAGTTAGAAGGAAAAAAAAAAACAAAGCAAAGGAGGGAATAAGAGAACAAAGGAGACGAAAAGAAGAACGGCCACTGTGAGGAGGATTCATGGAGTCAATACACTCAGTTTGTCTCAGGTAGTAAGAACACCTATATATCTAGAGGGAGAGGAGAGGAAGAGAAGGAGGGAAAAGACAAAGACAGCAAAGCAGAGACAAGAGAGGAGGGAAAAAAGAGGTGATAAAAAAGTGCGGAAAGAGATATGGACAGAAAAGCAGACATAAAAGACAAATAGACTGATAAACCAACGAAGAAATCAACACAGCGCTGTGCGTCCTGCAGAAAGAAGCATGGCATCTGCGCACACCGTAAAAATGGAAGGTGGATTAAAAGCGCCGGCGGGCTGAGGACGAGAGGGGAAGAGGAGAAGAAAGAGGAGATGGAGGGAGTAGATTACTCCGCTCTCTCCTGCACTATTCTTCATTTTAAGCAGCTTGTTGACCTTTCCAGTCAAGCCTGTAGGTGTAGTTCAGATTCTGCAGCAGTGCCTGCAGTAATTTAGGTGAGAACTCGTGCAGCGGGGAAGTGAGACAGAGCGGAAGGAGGAGAGAAAACAAAGTAGTGGGGATGAAGAGGGAGACGGAGAGGAACGTAGAGATAGCAAGAAAAAAAGAAAAAAGGAGGGGATGTTGAAGCCACAAGGCAGTGAGCGCTTCCAAATGATTGCCTCTCATAAGGTTGTGTTTTATACCGCCTCAGATTTACTGTCCATTTATAGGAGCGGTTATTAGAGTGTCCCAGCTCAGAGCGACAGGGCTTTGGGGTGATACCTCAGTTTAAAGCAGCGAGTTGAACCAGGAATGGAAGAGTGGAGGTACATAATTCACACTCTAGTACCAACCTGGAAAGACAGAGGCAGGCAATCACACACTGGGCAATCACAAAATGGTCAAGAAACGCTTCATCAAGCGGTAAAACTAGCTGTCAGGCAAACCTCTAAAAGCTTTGACTGCCATGGGGCCTGAGGTGATCATACACCTGGTGTTGTGCGCCATCAACTCTGTGTGTGTGTGTGTATGTTTGTGGTACTGAGTTGCATATATATATATACTGTATACAGTGCCAAGTTAACAGTGTCTTTCTGACTGTTTCCTGGACTCATGTCCAGTGTGTGTAGATTATTAAGTGAAAGAGAAAGGCAACAAAATGAGTGGCAGCCAATAACTCAGTGTGCTGTATGTGCTGTACAACAAGCAACATATTCAAGCCAAAGGAACAGCCAATCACATGACAGGCTCTGCTCTGTTTGTCTTGATGGAGAGTCACTGGGGAAGATTAAAAACAGATTTGGGGAAAATGACAGTATGAAATAAAAACTGCAGGAATTAAATCAAAAACAAAGTAGGTAACACGCCCATAGTTTCCCTGGACATCACACACACCTTGCCTATGCGTGTATGTGTGTCATGTCTAATCTATGTCAGTATTAAGTCTCTATATGCACATAATCATCTGTTAGCATGATTGTTATTGCCTCACAGGTAATTGAAGCAATTTATGTAAAACGGTTCCCCACATTTGGTCCAGACTGATGACTCAGATAAGGCTGAATAGCACAGTGGAGGGAAGGAGCATTCTACTGAGCGTGTGCAGAGCCCTTACTTCCCCGTCTCTTTACATGTCTGAAGCATCATTATCTAGTTCCTCTATGCCGCGGACCCGATTTCAACCTTTTCTATCCTGGATTATCATGTGAAAAGCTGCTATTTCTCATCAGGCAGGCTCTTCAATTGGGAACAGATGTTTTCCCCTCCCTGGGAAATGATTCGCTCCTTAGTGACAGAGGGTGGCGGCCCCTGCTTTATTACTCACATAAAAAGCCTCTTAAACGACAGCATTCAGAGGAAATATAGGCCTATATTCATTCTTTAAATTTGGGGCCAAGTGGTATAGAAATAATTACAGAGAGTGAGTGAGTGAGTCTCTGGTGGCGCTGTGAAAGTGTCTTCTGCCAATCGCCTATACAGAGATGAGTATCTATTCAGAGAACAATATTAGAGCCACGCAGCCTCAGGTACACCAGCTATTCAACATGCATGTCTGTGGAGTGAATTTAGTCACATGAACTTCACACACATCAGACCTGCTCTGACGGACCACACTGTGCACACTAATGTGTTTGACACTAATTTTAAACATTTCATTTGATAGTAAAAAAAAAACAGGTTGAGAACACATGCTGTGCCACTACCATGGCAAACATGAACTCAATTAACAGTTCCATCTATTAAAACTGCAAAGGCAGAACTGGGTGCTTTGGACGGAGGTCCCTCAGGACCACCAACACAATGGTAGTTATAAAAAGCATGAGTTAAAACAGAGACAGAAAACAGCTGCTGGAAACCAGGTTGATGAGTAAAGTGAGGACATGGCCAACTGTATCACACCCTCTTCACACTAAATATTAAATATTATAAAACAAAAAGGTGTCCACGTGAGATTCACTGTGAAGGAAGCCCTCTAGAGACTGTTCTGAGTTGGGTTTGCAGAAGCTGGAGGAACAGAGGTTTGCCAGGAAGTGATGTCAGTGATACATTTCTATAATGCAGGAAAAAAAATGTCATCAAGATCAAGATCAATGAACTGCACTCTGCTCACACACAAACAAACACACACATTGTGTGTGTGTGTGAGATGGTTCACCAGTATTATGAGGACAGTTGATATGTCCTCATAAATCAAGCAATGCAGAAGCACTTAGCATGCACATGACTCCCTCCTGCCTTCTCTCAATTCAATTTAAAGTATTCACAGTATGTGTCAGTGAGGAAATGTTACCTGTGTGTTCTTTTGACATGTTTAAACACACACGTGTTGTTTTGTCTGTTTGTTTTAGATTATAATTATTATTTTTAAATCATTTTGACCATCAGTGTATCTCACTCATTGCTTCACTTCCTTGGTTGATTGACCTCGGCTCTCGGTGTCTCGGATTAACAAGATCCCACCAAAAACTTGTTTTCCCAATATGTTAATTTCTGCTGGTGTTACTTCTGTCAAAATTCAAATCAGTCCACCATGAACAAAACATGTTGCTGCGAGCTGCGAATGATTCCTCTCAGCAGACAACACATCTAATGGATTGGGGGTGTGTAGGGGGGCGGATGGGCTGATCCTTTCCCTCCCCAGCAGGCTCATTATTCATTTTCAGAAACTTTCACCAAAAAAAAAAAAAAAAAAAAAAAAAAAGAAAGAATGAAACAACATTTTTAGAATGATATTGCCTTTGCTGTCCCCATCAGTCAATGGTTATCAAACCAGTGTTTTCTTCCCCTTCTCGGCTCAAATATTGTTTAATCAATGAAACGTCACAGGGCTGAGAGGCTCGGCTGCACTGGGAGCTACAGATGAAACAGGTTAGTATTTGCATTGTACTGCTTTGGGGTACAATATGATTTATGGAATATAGCCCGCGCGCAGCACAGTGTTGGAAATGTCTTCTCTCATTTAAAGGCAAACCTCGAAAACAAACAATACGTGATTGCCACTTACTTCTATTTGAGGGACTGAAAACAGATTTTCATCGGGAACAGGTTTCTCATTAGCATAGAAATGAATATGATGACAGATAATGAATATATGCCTCTTGATGCTTCACAGCCATCCCAGAATGATCAAGAAGAGAGGCAGGGGGAAAAAAGAAAAAGATTGCAATATTTTTTTTAGGGGGGGGGGCAAAGTGGATGTGTGAACATTAGCATACTGAGAGAGAGAGAGAGAGAGAGAGAGAGAGGGAGAGATAGAGAGAGCGGGTGGGGGGGGGTTCTTTTGAAAGAGTGGTGGAGAGTGGAGGACAAAGTCAAGGTCAGCTTTAGATACAGCCTCCCCCCTAACTCTCCAACCACCTCTCTCTCTCTCTCTCTCTCTCTCTCTCTCTCTCTCTCTCTCTCTCTCTCTCTCTCTCTCTCACACACACACACACACACACAACACACACGCAACACACACACACCCTGTCATGCCTGCCCAGCTCTTTGGCCATGGAATGAGGTGTCACATTTGGTTGCCTGGGGTAAGATAAGCTCATTATTAGTTTCTAGCCTGCAGATAAACTGACAGAAACAGATTCCTGAATATGCAGTTCATTCTGTTCAATCAGCAGGCTACATGTGCTGTCAGTGTTTGATTCAGTGACTGAAAATCACTAATATTTCTGTTGTTGTTTTTTTTCTCCAACCCTCCATTAATGTGGCCTCAAAGGAGATTAAGTTAAATAATAAATACACTTTACCTGTCTGAAAAATTAAACTGTGTCGGCAAAGTGCAACGACACAAACACACACACTCACCCACACACAAGCGGTTCATACACAACTGTGAGGAAATGGTTTGCTTTTGTATGAGGGATGTTAATGGATGATAATCTCAATGAAATATTCAGCGGGGCCTTCATACTGCTGTCCTCTGACTCTGAACATGAGCTGGTTTTTAACATTTCAAAACAGCCAAAAAAAGTCAACAAGTCACTTCAAGTGAATGTACTAATGCTGCAACATGAGCGAAGCACGAGCTAACTTCTAAACTAACTCAAATATTAAGTTGTGTTTTTTTTATGTGACTATATGAGTACTGACTGACTATAATACCACTACACTAATGGTGCTTGCTCGTGGTGGGCAATATTGGAGGCAACCTGCTCTACATGGAAAGTGTCATTAGATAATCTCTGCTATGATTTGGCTCTATACGAAATAAAAATGAATTTAATTGAATTAATACAAAGATTCAAAACCAAAAAAACTGCATTTCAGAAAGAACATATGAGGCATGAAAAAAACATTTCATGAAATAATAAATTATCTTAAGAATCAGCAAAATATCAACCAAATTGAAATGGAACGGATGATAACATGTCATGCATGACATGACATGACATGACATGACATGACATGACATGACATCATAATATGATCCACCATGGCATCAGTAAGAGTATTTTTAATGGAGGAGCAGGCCAACATGGAAGCACCAATGCTGACAGTCATCTTCAAGATTTTTTAAGCTTGTGAATGGACACTTAATGACATGTAGGGAACTCTGATGTACCGTGACATGTATTTGTGATATGTGAGCAGTCTGTACAGTGTCTCATCAGTGGCTCCACAGCTCAAAGCTAAATAAAATGGAAACTGAAAAAAATAATCCTGGGAGCAGGTGAACAAGTTGCTGAACAAGGTTGTGGCAGCGCTCAGCACGCAGAGAGTAAAAGTAGGACATCCACATTATACTCCCATTTTGTATCTATTTGCATACAGATGATACCTACATATGTCACAACAAGGAACAGTCTGCTTAATTATACTGGGTCTGTTTACATTGCTTTAAAAGGGTCAGTGTCTAACAAGGCCAGACTGAACACTCTAATATATAGTAAATATAATATATAGTGTGGGAACATCGCTATACTTTAGGATTATTAAACGTTGAATCTGGTTCCAGTGTGGGCTCGGCACACTGACTGTTGGCACTGTGGAACAACGAAGCAGATCCCAGTAAAGATTACATATGGATGTGGATCTCCCACTGTGACAGCTTCAGCTCTCTCATAGGCTCTGCAGGAGAAGCACAGTGCCGACACATCACTTCACATCTCCCCTCCGCTACCCGCAGAGACTCCCTCACAAACAGCTTCAAACACACAGCTATGTCTGCCTCTACCTATCACGTATGCCTCCTTCATGTCAAGTATAGCGAGACAGGTAGGCAGGGCTGCGGTGATTCAAATCGGGACTCTCTGATTGGCTTGACATAAGACATTTGGTTAATTATACTTTGGAACTAATTCATAGGGCTGGATTTGATGATTGTTCTGGAATGACAGCTGCAGACTCCATCACTGTTACACAAGAGGCTGTGCTAGAAACACGAATCCCTATGCAAGAGCTCAACAACTACAGCAATATGCAGTATATCCATAGGTCCCGCCATCTTCTGGTCACCTTGCAAGGTGCCTGGACTCAAAAGAGTCATCCCCAAAGTTCACCAGGTGCGGACGTGTCCACATTGTATGTGTGCCTTGGTTGCCACAGAAGCGGGCCTCACAGGAAATACGCAGCTGTTCTATCTTTGACAGATGCCGCGAGCAGCCATCGTCAATTTAATCAGAGCAGCTCGAGCTGGCCGGAAGCCAGACACAGAAACAGCATTGAGAATCTGGTTGATTTTCAAAATAAAACACCCTGTGCAAACTGCCGGTCATAGAAACAGACGGAGAGCGAAACAGAGTAGCATATTTACACGTGTAGAAGCATATTTAGAAGCACAGGAAAATGACCAAATCCGAGCAAGTAAAAAAGTCTGGCTGACCAAATGCTTCTGAAACGCTCCCGATATGGTTTGAAGTTGCCTGGAGGACTGACCAAAACAGTGTTATGGCCGCAATGTGACGGAGACGTGCCTGGTGGGCCAATCTTTCCAGCCTTCAAACACAATGTGCTTTGTGGCCACAGTGGTTTGGACCAACCAGGATCTCATGAGCATGCTCACTGTGTGAGAAGTGATTGGAAAACGATGGCAGCTGCTAAAGCTGGAGAGTATTATCTCAATGAAAGAAGTGTAAAGACGTACTGGCTCCAGCAAGAGTTGGACTATGTTTCTTAATCTGATTTGTTGAATAGACTTTGACAGACAGATGATTTATCCAGTCCTCTGGCCTGTCTGCTCTTTTTTAAAACTGTTTCCAGTGAAAACTTCCTGGATGGAACAAACCATCTGGCATGTAGTCAGGTTTATGTTCTGAGATCTTCTATATCATTCTAGCTTTCAGCCCACTGAAAGACTGAAATCCATCCAAATCACAGACACAGGTGGTTAACGTGGAGTTGAGAGTCTGATATAAAGACTGGAGAAACTTAGCTAGCTCATCAGTGAAAGTGAAATCAGGAAAGACTAAAGTAAAAATGCTTTTTCACAGTTAGACACACTGATAAATAATATGTTAGCTGAAGCAATATGTAACATTTAGCACCTGCATTTAAGTTGGATAATTGATGGAATGTTTGTTTCATTTGCAATGATCTGTCTTGTATCTTCACTGTCTGTGTGATACTCAAAATGTGAACTCTTATTTCCTCTGAGAGTCACTTTAGTTTATTGCTATTGTGTTATTTTATTATAGTCTGTCTAATTCAGAATAAGAAGTCACAGTCATAAAGTAAAACATCACAGTACGTGATGATTGGAGTGGAGAAAATGGCGTTTGATGTTGTAGCCAAACGTTTACTTTCATTTGTTTCTCATGACATGATTAAAAGGGAAAATGATTATCTTCGGTTTAATACAAATTGTGATGTTTATTTCTTGGAAAAATGTAAAAATAGACATTTCATGTGAATGTTATCTAAAAATGGTTAATACTCATGCTTTAATACAGACAAAATAACAGAAATAATTCAGGGTTGCAGTGAAAAGGTTCAAATGAATGTGAGAATGAAGATAATCCAGGTGAATGGAGAATGTGCAACACTCATCCTGCTTCGCTGATTTCTGTCATATATTTCCAGAAAACTCCTATCAGAGGATTATCTATATATCTGTCAGCGGAGACCAAGCTGGGACCCACTACGTGTGCACTCATCAGTGAGGCACTAACATGCCTGTAAAGTACTTATTGCTGCACTAACATGTCCTTGTCTCATTGTACCTTTACTGTTTCCCTTTTTATGTAAGTTGTTTTGGATAAAAGCATCAGCTAAATGACTGAATGCAAATGTCTGTATCATGATTTCTGTTACCAGCAGCAGACTTCATGGCTTTTATTTATATATTTCTACATTCTAAATTCTATATGTATTTTTTTGTTAATTTATTAAGTGAATTGCTATTGGAGATATTAAAGATTTTACATAAATAATATATAATTATTTCTTTATTATCTTTTTCACAGAACCTCCAAATGATGTCCCATAAAACGCCTCTAAAGCCTTCACTCCAGACTGATCATTTATTCATGGGGTGGCTTATTATTCTGAACAGAACATCTTTCTTGTGATTTAAGAAGAATGATTTCACTTTGCTGCTGGCTCACACAGGCAGCCCTCACAAAAGCTAACAGGGCGCTGAGATGTATCGATCAAACCCCCCCTTAATGGGGAGGAAAAGAGAAAGTTTTGACGTTCCATAGAGGTTCAGTGGGTGAACCATAAAACAGCCTTCATAAAATCATGACCTCAGACCTCTCAAGTTCCATGACCGTGAGATTTATGCCCTTTTCTTTATCATTTCTCATCTTTCTTTGCCGTTATCTTTCCTCTGCTCAGTGCTGTGTGCTTTAGTTCAGCTGGTATCGTGACCTCTGACCTCCTGACTGCACCCGACTGTGAGGCTGATGTCAAAATAGGGCATCTCCCTGCATGTGCTTGGGCCAGCAAAGACAAAAGTGCTCCTATTGGTGCAGGAATCATTAATGTTTCAGAATAGTGTTTTTGTTCATACAAAAGGCTCGTCTCAGCGCTGCTTCCTGCCTGCATGGCTACAACTGATGAGCCACTGCAGAGTTTTTTATTGCAGCCCATCTGAACTTTGCAGTGGAATGGAGTCTGCTGGAGAGTGCTGAAATCATCTCATGCTGGGCAGACATTTTCACCTTGAATGGCTGCTATCTTTTTTCCCCTTTCACACACAAATAGCCACACAAACACACTTCAAAACGCCAAGTCAACAACATGAACAACAGCTTTTGAGAAAAGAGACTGGATGGACTTTGTGGAAATGCCAAATTGGTTTTTAAAAAAAGTCAAAAAGGAGCCTTAATTGGGTCATTCAGGAGACTGTACTGTTCATGTGTTTACAGGTTAGATCATGTCTTTGTGTTCTTATAGCTCAAAAGTGGGGTCAGTCATACTGGAAGAAGACTGATTGTTGTTTCATTAATTAAATAACATATATGCGAGATAAATGGTTCAAAGAGATCCACACAACACAGCCGGAGGTCATCATGCTGGGAAAAAAAAACTCAAACCACCAACCCAAATGTTGTGTATTTGACGACCTGCTGTGTCGTTTAACTCAGCTGCTTTGCAAGGTTATCTGTAGCTCCAACAATGATGAAACCCATTGTTGAGGACATAAAAATATCCAGATTCTTATGATCCATGATCCACAGGAACAAAATACAGATTGGATTCATGCGATGCTTCCTGCTGACCAGATAGTTCAATGACAAACTCCTGATTGAAGAATGGGACTAATAATTCACAATAAATTATTCATGTTCAATGCAAAATGCTGTGAAGGTCCTGTTGACATGCTGTGCATTCCTAGTGTGGCTGAGAAAAACATGAACATGGGCCTATCTAGTGCTTAGTTTGTCTGTTCTGGACTACTGTAGAAACATGGCAGTTCAACATGGCAGACGCTGTGTTATAGGACCCGCTTTGTCTGGAGATGTAAAAATCAATAACTTCTTATTTTCAGATGATTACACACAAATGAAAGCAGAATTTTGAATAGTATATTCCATTATTGTCATGGATCATACCTGCCTGGAGAAATTTGAGCATCCAAGGGAGAAATGATCTCAGGAGATGATGCTAAATATTTAGTGAATATCAGACTTGTATATGAAAGGCAGGCACATACATGACTCTGTTGAGAAATGTTTGTTCTCTGTCTGCTGATTGTAGCAACAATTTTGTTGCAATTCGAGCAATCTACATAAAACAGTTTTTAGTGGTACTCTTTTGGTATGGAAGTTGCATGTTCTCTTGTTGTCATATGGCTTTCCTCTGGGCCCAGAGAATGCAGAATAAGTGATACGTCTTCATGTGTAAGAGTGAAATTATACAATAAGCAGGTCTGACTGAGCAATCTGATTAGTCAACTAGTCATTTAGAATGCACTCAAATCAGCATGACAGCACACCTGACTAATCACTAAAATATCACTCCGCCATCTCCACATTGTCACATCCTGAAATCTGTAACATGTAAACAAATATAAATAAGTCCACTGGAAGTACTTTAATAAAGTGATACATCTGAATTTCCAATCTCAGCTTCGTTCAACCTTGTTAATACAGGTGTGTGCCTCCTCAATACAGGTGTGCACCTTGTTAATACAGGTGTGTACCTTCTTAATACAGGTATGTACCTCGTTAATTCAGGTGTGCACCTTGTTAATACAGGTGTGTACCTCGTTAATACAGGTGTGCACCTTGTTGATACAGGTGTGTACCTCATTAATACAGGTGTGTGCCTCGTTAGTACAGGTGTGTACCTCGTTAATACAGGTGTGTGTCTCCTCAATACAGGTGTGCACCTCGTTAGTACAGGAGTGCACCTTGTTGATACAGGTGTGTACCTCGTTATTACAAATGTGTACCTCGTTAAAAGAGGTGTGTACCTCGTTAATACAGGTGTGCGCCTTGTTAATACATGTGTGCACCTTGTTAATACAGGTGTGTACCTTGTTAATACAGATGTGCACCTTGTTAATACAGGTGTGTACCTTGTTAATACAGGTGTGCACCTTGTTGATACAGGTGTGTGCCTCGTTAATACAGGTGTGTGCCTCGTTAGTACAGGTGTGTACCTTGTTAATACAGGTGTGTACCTCATTAATACAGGTGTGTACCTCATTAATACAGGTGTGTGCCTCGTTAGTACAGGTATGTACCTTGTTAATACAGGTGTGTATCTCATTAATACAGGTGTGTACCTCATTAATACAGGTGTGTGCCTCCTCAATATAGGTGTGCACCTCGTTAGTACAGGAGTGCACCTTGTTGATACAGGTGTGTACCTCGTTATTACAAATGTGTACCTCGTTAATACAGGTGTGCGCCTTGTTAATACACGTGTGCACCTTGTTAATACAGGTGTGTACCTTGTTAATACAGATGTGCGCCTCGTTAATACAGGTATGTACCTCGTTAATACAGGTGTGCATGTGTCTGAGTCGTTGATACTGCACTAGCTTCAAAATTGACCACCAGTAGACCACCAGGTACCAGGAAAACAAAGGGGGTGGAGGGGGGGTCACACATTGCAAAGCAAAAGACAGACAGATTAGAACACAACAAATATTAAGCATGCAAATGAAACGGAGCAGGGCAGACAGGCAGAGGAGGCAGGGAGTGCTCTACCCATCACACAGGTATTAGTCAGACCCTGTGTATTGCGAAACATAGATCAGAATGGAAATGGCAATCAAAGAAATGTTTATGTTGAGAGCAAAACATAAAAATCGTTTGATGATATATTTTATTTAAGTTGGTCATTGTTGTATAATCACAATATTACACTTGAGGGTGTGCTTTAACTTATTATTGGCACTTCAGTGTCTCTTACGGACCGCATCACTTTTGTGCAATTAATGACGTTAATGCACACTCTCTTATGTAATATTGCCTTCTCTTTGTGTGCCAGCCCTGTGAGTATTGTCCAGGATCTATCTTGCCTCTTACCCAATGCATGCTGACAGGTACCTGACCCCCTCTGACCCTGCCTGACAGCATGGGCAGTTTAAGAGGATGATAATGACATCAGAACCTGGGTGTGCTTTAACAGTTTACCTGTTCAAATGAGCTCTGTTGTCTGTTTGGCTCTGTTTATCTGGGCCACTGCGAGAACTATAATAAAGTCTGGTGTGGACTAAACAACTGGAACGAGACAGGTTGGAAAGCAGTGGTCTCTCATATGGTTAGTTTGCGGTGTGAACACAAACCAGATCAAACACCGCACTGTGTGAACAGAGGTGTGTGAAAATCTACTAAATTATTTGATCCACATGCTGGACTATCAAGGAAGAATAATGATTATTATTTGGTAACCATGGTAACATATGGATGTGAGGGATACATCAGAAAGTGACAGTATAGACAGGACAAGATAATACGTCTTGTTTTCATCATGATGACATATGTGGTCCAGCTGCCGTCTATTCATTCTCATCATGATTTTTTGTGAGCTCTTTGTGACACCACAGAAGGTAAATAAACACACCGTTCAGCAAAGTGCTACATGACATCCTGTCAGTCACAGTAATTAGGTTTCCCTCCATTGTTTCAGTGCAGCATTGAAGATGCAGGTTGACATCACCACAATCTGTGCAGTGCCAATGCTTGCAGCTCTCGGTTAGTCCGTGTGAACACAATCCAGACCAGGAAAACTGACATGAGTCTAAAGAAAGAAATGAAAGCTGGAGAATGGAGATGAAAACACAAGCATTTTTTAGCTAATTGTTTGTTTTTTTTAAAACAACCATTAAAATCCTGAACTGAATAGCACATTTAACCTGAGTGCAATACATTGTCTAGACCACTTGGCAGTGAGCTAATTTGCAACTACAAAAAACGTTTTCAGGGAAAGTAGAATACATTTTCTATGAATATTAACGCACCTGACAGGTACAAGTCTCCAAAATGTTGATATTCACTGACAGTGTATTTCATTTATTTTCTGACAAAATAGACAGTCTTCAGGGGTGAAAGTAAGCCGGTACAGTCCGGTACTGCGTACTACTAAAACATTCAGTGGCAGTACATAGTACCAGGAAGATGGGAGAGCGGCTGTCTGCTATAAAGCCTCATTCAGAACCAGTCACTCTGCGTCACAAAATAGATCCCCTACCACCATGCAGTCTTCCATGAGTCTTTAACTCACTCCGAATAGTTTCTGAACTGTCCGTGCTGTGTTTTGGTCCATGCTGGACAGAGCCTTGGCTGGGCATCTGTCTCTCCCCCTCACCTTGGAGAGAGCCCGGTGGTCTCCTCTGCGCTCAGCCTTCCAAACGTGTACCACACCTTTAATGTCTTTACGTTTGATGCAAAATGTCCCAATTAAAATCAGTAGGAGTTATGTTTGGAGTTATTTTGTTCAGTTTTAACAATACAGAACAGCTCGGAGAAGAAGCTGCTAATGAGCTAACGACCGGAGAGTTCACTCAGCAGTACATGAGTGCGCATGTGCGTCTACCTCAGAAACACAGCCGTTGTTATGGGGAACGGTGTGTTTGATTTAATGCAAGAAGAAACGCTGCTTGCGCCAGGACATGACGAACAATAAATTACACCAACAAAATTCCACACATTCTTGTTCACATTCACAGTTCATGATTTAAATATCTGTCACTTATCGTCTACAGACATTTTAAATAAAAACAGAGAGAAACAGTTTTTAAAAAAAATCTCCATAGGCCTACAGGTAGCCTACAGTAAAATATTGAAAAGTTTTTATTGTTTGGATTTTGGCTTTGCTATTTTAAAATGCATGAAGTGAGAGAGAGATGAAGGTTTTGGTAATAGTACCGGCAAGAATTTAAAGCTACTTACACCCCTGGCAGTCTTGCAGTACACTATCCACTCATAGTGAATACAGCAATATCCAAAAGTTATGTTTAGGTACAGGCTGCACTTTAAATGTCCCATATTTGACTTGAAGTTTGAGTTACATAAAACATCTCTGTATAGTTTCTCCTGTCATATACTTCTCTTTAATATTAAGCCTATTGAGCCTCTCTTATATACTTAGACTTAGACATTTGGTCCGGTTGTACTGAGGCTGTGTACTAACTGGAGCAGCTGTGGCTCAGGAGGGTCATCCTCTAATCCGGTGATCCCCGTTCGATCCCCGGATCCTCCAGTCCTCAGTACCTTCGGCAAGATAGTGAACCTCAAATTGCTCCCGAAGGCCGCGCCCTCAGTGTCCGAGTGTGTATGAATGGTTAGCTCCTAAAACTGATGAGCATGCAGAGAGCCATGCTCGGTGAAATTCAGAGGTCACATCTTTCAGACAACAATAATGATAATGTCATTAAGAAGCATCTTTCCATTTGTTGAGCTGTTGTTTTCATACTGCTCTGTAATAGGCTTAGCTGTTACAGCTATGAGAGTCATGATGTGACTGGCAGAGAGTGTTTGTTTTGCTACATCCTCTATATTCAGCTGCACTTTGCACTTACAGTTGGTGCATAGTGATGCTTTCTTCCTACAGAAACTGTAAGAAACGTATGCCCTTGAGGACATTTTTGCATGTTAGCGAGAGACTAAAGGTCAGGGAGTCACCTGATCATTAGGATCCCCAAGATGTGAACACTGCCTGTGATCAAGTGTAATCAATGAAGTAAATGTAACCCTTCTTGAGAGGAAAAGAGAACAGTAATAAAATAACTAAGTATGAAGAGGGGTAGTAGAGTACAATAGCCAGTGACTTCAGAAGTTCTAAGTTCGACTATGGAGCCTAGGGTTGATCAAATGATAACACAGAAATGAGACAACTCAGTATTCTCTTTAAGAAACGTATAGCGCTTCCCTATTTATTACAATGTGGGAAGGATAAAAACACATTAACTGCACACATTACAATTCTTACCCAGGTAAGTAGAAAAATAAAAAATGTATAAGGATAACTCACAGCTGTGATTTAGAGTTACTTTAGAGTTCACAATTTCCACTTTCCCTTGCTTTCAGTCACTTCGAATCAGTTTCACTTTTAGTTCTGATCAGTCCACTGAGAAAGTGGAGAGAGTCTGTCCTACCGCACCGCTGGTGGCGTGTGTGTGTGTAATGTAGTGCTGAATTTCGGGCTCTCAATCCTCTGTAGGCGCCGTATCTTTTAGTTCTTCTCTGGGCTGTAGCTCGCCATCAACATCTCGATCCGAAGCTCCAACATCCAGGTAGATCAAAGGCTCAAAGGGGTCCAACAAAAAAACCTGACCTACAGTGAGTGAGGTCAGAATAGTCTTTTAGTTTTGTTTTTTAGCTTCCAACCATGAATTATAGAACATAAATCATGTTAAATTCATTCAATAAATTGTAATATGACATTGCAAAAAAAACAAAAACAACTTACACATCCTCATAATATATATAGATAATCTTTGAATTGAGTTTAATATCAAAATATCTTATTCTCATAGCAATTAGCATACAAAATTATAATAGACACCAGTAAGTTACATTTTGCGTACCTTTTGCCATGTGATATGTTTAAATCACAAATGGACCATTTCTTCAAGTGCAAAATATTCAAGAGAAAATACAACATTCACATGTAACTCAAAAATTGTCTTAATGTGCTTAAAATGCATGAATAAAAGGTGCTAAATCAACACATTTTACAATTTTGCAAACCAACATATTGCACAGCACCGAATTAAGTTTGTAGCTTTAAAATACCAAGCTAACATTTTAGCATCACCGAATGGCATCTGCCATAGTGCTAGTTAGCATTCCAGCTAGCGCTTCCCCATTAGCATTAATGCTAGCGGTTGCCTGTGAGTTACATGCGGATTAGCGTTAGCGACTAGCGCTTAGCATGATAACCGATGCTCACCGATGCGGTTTCCTTCGTGAGGGACGTCAAGCCTCTTCGACGGCACTCTCACAGGTCCAGGCTCCGCACGGATTATCTCAGTGAGTTTTTAATCAGTGTCTTCCAGCATTAGCTTCACGGGGTAAGTATCGTGCTCAACACGAGGGTCGCTCTGTTTCTCCCAGCAGCTCAAGACGACATCAACTCCGCTCCGAGAAAGGCAAAAAAAACGGAGCTGCTTCCAGATTGGCTGACGGCACATATCCAATCCTTCTCCTTCAAAATAAACTTTTTATTTATTTATCATTTTCTCTTCGCAGTTCAGTTGCTTTTAAGACAAATATCAATTTTAAATCAGTGTTTTAAACATGAACACACTTCATGAATTAGCTTTTAATACAATTTTCACTTTTCATGAATGTACCTTTTAATTTGAATTTTCACTTTTCTTTAGCAACCATCTCGGTTTTCAACATACAATGAACCTGCTTTTAAAGGTGTTCATTGTAGAGGCCTCTTTCAAGCCCTCAGGCAACTTTAAGTTTGTTGGCTGGTTAAAAGACCTGACCACTCTTGCTGGTTTGTATCATTTTAGCATGTCGTTTATATACTGAAAGACCATTTAGAGCTTTGTACACAAGTAGTGTAATCTCAAATGTAGCCGAACAGGTATGATGTGCTCAGACTTTTTAGTTTAGGTAAGAATGTGTGTAGCCATCTTTAAATGAATTATAGTTGCTGTATAGACCATTACAGTTGCCTAGTTCGTCTGTCTGAAGCCTTAAAGGCTTTCTATTTTGATATGTTTTTTGAGCTTAGAATGCTGCCCTGAGACATAGAGTCAATCAGTCTGATCAGTGCCATCGCTACCATAACGCATGCTGCGCATAGGTCACCAAAGCAATCACTTTTTACCTAAAAGTGTGATCTAGGTCATCAGGAGTGAGTCATTTGCGTAATTATGGCGATTTAATTTCTGTGTCTGTATAAAATGTGCCAGTAGAAGCATGTAGAGATTTTATAGTTATAGTCCAAGAATTGACCCTTGTGGTACACCGCATATACAGTAATAACCACTTTGGCTGCGGCAAAGTTTCTAATGGACATAATGAACTGCTTGTCCTCCAAGTTCCTGAACCAGTTTAGAACCAATAAACAGACACATTTACACAATTACATCATTTTAGCAGTTTGCATAAAATGATGTGAGAGGAAAAGAAAGGTGGGAGGGAGAAAAAAAATAAAAAGAGAGAAGGCAAAGACACATTTCATGCAACTGCAAAGAATTCACACTTTGTTAAATAAGGCTGCTGAGGCGAGTGAAATTAGTCCGACTTCAATCTTGTGTCTCCTTTAGACTTCCGCCCATCATTGTCAAGGGCAATGGTGGCTTTGTTATTGGTGTGTATGTGGCGTTCTTCTTTCAGCTCTAAATCACTGCTTTCATCGCTCTGCTCAGCTACTTATGAGGCAGTCCATTTGTGGGAAACGAGTACCTCTGGCACTCTCCTCTGGCTCTGATTTGAGGGAATAAAAATTCACACGATGCACCTATCAGTTGAATAACAATTGGCAAACAATGGTGGCTTGCTCGTGTGCCTGTGGTGATGTGGGGAGAGATGCAGGTAGAGTCAGAGGCAGGTATGAGAAGTGATGGATGTTGAGGCTAACACTTTTTTTGGAGCTATTATCCTGGTGCTGTTTGTTTTTGCATGCATTTCCATCACAGTAGCCCCTCTGACCTCAGCAGTGGGTGGATTAACTTTAACATAATTAGTCCATGAGTGCCTTTCTGTCTGTCTGTCTGTGAACATGTGCGCTGACTGCTGATCTGCACACATTACATCCAGGGACATATGAGGCAGGTCTGATCTCTCTGATTATTTTTTTTCCACTGCAGTAAATGTCTGCTAATTAAGACTGATGAATTAATTGGCACTCTTGTAAACAATTGGTTTGTTTGAGCAAAGGTTGTACAGAATTTAAAGACCTTCTGTCAACCTCATTTAAGAAGTAACTGGCTGGTCTGTGGTCTACCTAGAATGTTAATGATCCCCCAGAGATTCCCCCCCGGTTGGCTCGCAGCCATTCTGTTGTCATGCACAAAGCAAAAACCAGACAGCTATTCAGAGAAAATGCCATCTATCATTGCAGGCACAACATTAGCTTTGTAACTAGAAGTATTGTACGTCATTTTGCTCTAGGGGTGTTTTCACTGGTTTGAGCTGGACCACCAGGTTCTGTCATATCCTCCATCAACATCAGCCTAACATGTAGTTACATTCAAGTAGCACATGCATACCTTCGTGATTTGTTACGTGTAACGTGTGACACAAAAAACAAACATAAAATATATGATTCAAAAACATGCAATCAAACAGAACATAACAGGAAGATAAGTGTGGAGCAGGTTTACCCCCTTTCCACCAACTGGTTCCATTCAGGGTCCAACAACAGTCAACAATAAATGTCTTGGAGTAGGTCTTCACCATACCCACATCTATGCTACTGTATATTAATACGTATCATATTGGTGGTACTTGGAGAATCTAACATTTTCTGTGGTGATACAATGTTTGCCTGCTAACTTTCTTGTAATTAAAAAGGTGTGATAGCAATGATTGCAGTGGTCAGTTTCGAGTGAAGGACAGAGCTGCTGCTAGCTGACGTTTCAACAGATTGTTAGTTGTAGACAGTCATGGAGGCAGAGCCCCTGCTTCTTCAGGAATGAATTCCCACAGTCACTTTGGATCATCTGATCCTGAGCAGTTTACTAGCAGAGCCCAACGCTGAGTTTATTTTTCAAACCTTTGGGATTAAAATTAAAATGTATCTTTAATCTCTCTTCTTAACACTCCTGCAGGAACTGTGAGAAAACTTCATGTTTAAATAGAGACTTGAAACTAAGAACTAAGTTAGCATGGCTCTAACTGATCTGAACTCTGTTCAGTTCAAAGGCTTTTGTGAACAGAGCTGACAAATCACCATCGTGACGCCATTATTCATGCTTCATCCAGAAGTTCACAGTTACTAATAATGAATAAACAGCAGTGATCCAATGGTCGTGTTGCAACCATTTTAAGTGTCTGTACTGGATTACTGTTGAGACACTTTGGAAAGGTCATTATTCTTGTTGAAGACAATACAAAGTTTATTTCACGTGTCGTGAACATCATCAGATTGAGGGGTGGAGGAGGTGAAACACTGTCCCCTATTGTTTAGATCAGGTATACAGAAATGACACATTTTGCCCCTTCACAGCATGAAGGATTGTCCAGTCATGCAAACAATTTAAAAATCACATGTATCATTATCTTGCAGCCCATGGTGTTCAGTACTGCGCTTCTAACTTCAACAGTTTGTTTGTCCCTTCCTTTGTGTCCCTGTGCTCTGTGCCAGGTCCATAAACAAACTCTCTTCACGGTGATAAGAGAACAAAGTGAGTAAAGGAGAGAAATAAAAGTGCATTTGCTTTAATTTCATCATTGTTATGTTCTAAAGCAGATAAAATAACAGTAAACAGTGTGGGGACACTGCAGTTTAGTCATTAAATACAACTGAAATATCAGAGTCACAATAAATACACTGAACAACAGAATCATTCTGTCTCCTCCTCGTGTAAAAATTGCATTTCAAGTGCCACTTGTCGTTTTTTAATCCTTCATAGTTTGCAAATCTCCACAGTGAGTACCCCACTAAGTTTATATTCTGGTACATCTCTTTAATTCAACTCCTGGAACTTTATGGATTTATAAATGACACACGTTTCTCACAAGTATTTTCTTGATTGTTTTTAATAGTGTCAGGATGAATAATGGTCTCATGTTCAAATCAACATGTTCAAGCTTGTACGTCAAACATGAGGTGAAACAGGCTCCCACATCTGTCTCCATGAATGAGGTGAACCGTAAAATTCACTTTACAATGCCATCCATCAGGAGTGTGTGCTCGCATTTATTTAATTCAAGAGGTTCCAACTGTAGACCTCATGTGTGGTGACCACAGGTCTGCCTGCCAATAGGACAGGGTAGTATGCCCAGACATGACGTGTCACTTCCTGTACATTACCCTAAATATGAGCTGTCAACATCAGTCATGCTGAGGGCGTCCGACACAACTCCTGAACACTTGAAAAAGTTTCTACACATACAGACTGCTACTGAAACATTTGTACTTATACAATTACAGTATATTCTTAGCCACACTGCGTTAACATGTATGTTTATGCCAACTGTAACCAGGCAATGTGTTAGCATTCCTCTCAAAGCATAGTTGAACCTAAATGAATCAGACATAGATAAAACAGCAAGTGGCCAATCTTCATGTTCTTCATCACACAAAATGATTATTTCAATATATTCTTTTATTAAAGTTGCACAAAGCGAAATGTTATAGTATTCCAGCACATTGCAGACATAAATGGAGTGAACTTGAACTTAATGCTTAACATTAAACTAACTATGCAGTAACCTGTCACATAACTTTGCACTGAGTTGCAGCACACAGGGCGAGGCGCAGATATTATGGTGTTTCTCTGGGATTCTTTTGGCTGTGAAACACGTCTGAGTTTGCGTCCTGTTATACAGATGCAATTACTGTTTACTTATGTACTGTACCCACCATCCTCCAACAACCTTAACCTAGTAAGTCAGCTGCTTAACCGCAATCATACTTTAATCAGAGATAGTGTCAAAGCACAGCAGCCATGCAGAAATGTTGCAGAAAGTGACATTTCTAAATTCTGTCACTGCATGTAAAATAAAGATGAAACAGATTTGCAGATGTCTTTGTGTAGAGATAATCAGAATGGGAACAAATCCCTGAAGAGTTCCAAAATCTTGTTGAAAATGAGTGGAGGCTGGTCTAACTGCAGATTAATGTGTGTAGATATTATTGTGGAAGAACTATTACAGATGAGTGCAGTGTTCATGTATCCACATACTTTTACCATGCAGCGCATCCTGTTTGTTTGCAGTAACACGGTGTAGGTGTGCTCAAGGTGTGTGTGTGTGTGCATGTGTGTCTGGCAGCTCCTCAGTGTTGCATACCTACAGGGAGGGATAAAAACTGGAGGACTCTTCACTCTTGGGAGCTCATTTAGAGCAAAGCAGCCCTGCCTCTCTGTCATCCAAATTGGAGGATATATCACACACACACACACACACACACACACACACAAACACACACACATTCAGACATCGAAGCTCAACACTGCGAGTACGTACACACTTCAACTTATTAGCTTGCATTTGAGTTTGTTGTTACGTTCGACTACTCAGTGCCAGCGCAGGCAAGTCAATCAGAAGCGTCCCATTATCTATTCATCCTCCGGCATGCCCACAGCAAATCAAATTGCTGGAGAGCCAGAGAGGCTTATGGGACACACGTCAGCATCTCCACAGCAGCTCCAAGGGTGTTGAACAGAGAGAGGCAATCTGGAGGTCTGGTGAGAGAACGTGATGGTAATCAATAACTCCATGTGAAAGTGCACTGATAGAAATCAGAGTCTGGAGACTTTCATAAGAGTAAAGAGGCTGGCGGAGAGCAGGCCTAAAACACTGGCTCTAAACAGCTATTGATCACACAGAATGGTCAGTGGCTGTGGCTTTCTATAGAGCAACGCTGAAGTAGAGTGCAGGATCAGACCGCCATCGATCCACACAGCGGCGCAGCATCTGCTCAGCAATGCTGGCTTCCCATGCCTCAAAGGACTTCATCTCACCATACACTAATCCAACAGCCCACCACATCAGGCTCATTAAAACTACCAGGCAGACATACAGTGACTGCACCGCGAGTGTTGGGAGCTGCATCGGAGTCGAGCCTAAAAATTACACAGCTGAAAGATGGTCTGAAAGCTCAAGACGGTGTTTTCATGAGCAAGAAAGGACAAGAAGAGAAACTGGTGTTTCAGCATGAGGTGAAGGTCAACCTAATTACAGGTCTGCCAGTGCAAAAAACACAATTTCCAATGGCTCGGAAGCTCGCTGCAGCCTCCAGCAGCTTTATTCTATCTAAATGCTGCGGTTTGCAGCTGAATAGTCAGGGGAAACACTGATGTGGAACAATGAAAATGACAAAGCTTAACTACAAAACAAGATTCTTTTTCAGGCCTCCAGATCAAACTCCTGCTTGTATTTCACACAAAATTTTCACACAAAAATATTCCTGTTGCTGCATTGGATGATATATTTAGTGAATATGACCAACATTACCTCCTAAAACCAAACAGATCTGAAGTATTTGTTGTATTTTGTAACATTCCAAGCAGTAACCTCTGTGTCTGTGAAATGAGTTCCACACAAAATTCCAAAAAAAACTGCTGTTCCTCTTGTTGTCCACTTGAGGCTGGCTCCAGAAGTGACTCAGTCTCCATAAGTCCCCATGTTAAAGGGTCCAACTTCACAGCAGAAATAAACATGTTTACAGCCTGGTACAAAAAACAGTTTTGGTCTCTATAGCTAATTTCCCCGATCATGACAACTGTACTGAGGATGAATTTATATACAACTCACCTGCTCACTCACCTGATATTAAGGCTTAAAGTTATGCAGCTTTGATTGACAGGTGGCTTGTTTGAGCAACCAGGCTTCGTTCAACCTGCCCCAGCTCCTCCTGGAGCTATCACCAGAGATACTACACTGAGCTACAATGGCTCATAAGAAACCTGTGGGTCATAGAGGTTGTGCTCATCGTTTGGAAACATTTAGAACTCACTGTTACACTTAAAAGTAAAAAATGAATACTCACTCTCACACTGTTACATCCTGTTATGTGCACACTGTTATACTTACCATCATTGTCTCTGACATAAAGTACTG
Source organism: Nibea albiflora (assembly GCA_014281875.1). Taxonomy (NCBI): domain Eukaryota; kingdom Metazoa; phylum Chordata; class Actinopteri; family Sciaenidae; genus Nibea; species Nibea albiflora. The sequence goes on from CM024804.1 coordinate 224,428, forward strand.
TAGACTACTATTCCCTCCTTCACACAGTATAGACAGTGTCTTTTCAGTTGTTTTCAATTGTCACATGGCAGTGTGACATTTGAGCTCCCAACCCTGATGACATCAGAGAAAAATGGCCACCATCAGTACATAGTTTGCCCCAGCCTTCTGCACCTAGCATATTCTCTAACACAGGGCACCATGAACACATGACCGTGAGTGCATGTAGCAGAGTGATGTGGCAAAGGATAATGATGCATGTACTGTACATGTGAAACAGTATTACAGTTGGTGTAGCGGATAATGACACAAAGTGTGTGTAGGAAACAAAATGACTGAATGTAGAAGAAAACACTGAAAGGAAAGTTGTGTGTGCGCGCGCGAGCGTGCGAAACTGAAATAGATAAATAAATGAATAGGTTCATTAGGATGAGACTGCAGTGAGATAATAATGGACAGTGGACAATAGTGGGTTTAATGAGGCTGTTGGACCACCAGCGCCACATGTCATTTCATTGTTCATGTTCAATGCAGAGAATATTTCAAATGTGTTACAGTAATGTCAGATGTTGCATCAAGGACAACGTCACTAAAAGTGTGAACATGCTAATCATCCCTGAGCACAACGTTAGAGCTGAGGCTAACAGGAAGCTCATCAATACTCCCCTCTAAAGATAAAAATACAAAGAGGCTTACCAAAGTCATTACGACTCATCCTGAGAGGAACGTGAATGTTGTTGTTGGGATACTTTCTGATTTGAATTGCAGTACGCACATAAGTGAACACATCACTGTTACAACATTCAGAACATTCAGGCCTTTTATAGAAGGAAGTGACATACTGTGCATTACAGCTAATCTTAGAACAGTGCTCCCAGTCAGAACTACACACTCTCCAGTTTAAACCACACACATAATCAGCATTTTCACATTAGTGTTCCAGTGACAGAGCACAGAGATTCCTCTGAACACGGTGAGCCTCCACCCCTGATCCACGCAAAGATGGCTACCAGAGCTGACAGCTGTCCACTCATTCTTTGTCTGAACCCAAGTCTGAATAAAGACATTCAGATTCTTTTGAAATGCTTCCATCACACGTGAGTTCAAATCATCAAATGTAACTTCAGCTCGTCTTCGTATTGCACTGTGTTTACTGCAGCTGCTTTTAATGTGAATGTTGCATCTAGATTTTTCACAAGTTTGGTCAGATGACATTTCAAAATGAAAGCAGAGGCTAAAAATAAGTTATCACCATTCAGTTGTGCATGTTATTCTGTATGAATGTTGTTTTTTTGGAGAAACTATGAGATAACAAGTAAACCCACTAAAGTTCATTTCTGTTCAAAGCTGACGGAGGTCATCGTCTTTCTATTTTCTTACCAACAACCATCAAACACGGGCCGTGATTTCCCCTCCTGCCCGTCGCCTCTCAAGTTAAACATGTAATGTTAGCAGAATAAATTGGGTTATGTTTTCAGATACTATCAACTCTTAAGTCTCTACATTTTTAATTTAGTTTGTGTTGACACAGATTGCTATCTGCTATCACTTGTCTCTTATCGGAGTGATGAAATGGAATTTCAGTGCTGGATGTATAGGTGATTCTCCAGGAGCCAATCTGTCATAGTCTGGAGATGCCTTATCTGTCATCAGCTGGAACTTTATTCATGTTCAACTGCTTTCGCCCATGCTTAGATTTATGGCTGCTTTGCCCATGAACAAATCTTCCAGCATAACCTCCACCTCTAATTTGTGTTGTTAATCCTGGAAGTAAATGTCCCGTGGCAGTGAGAGAAGTGTGCAAACAGTTTGTTCAGCTTATATTTCAAAATATATTTTACAAATAGAATATTTCAAAGAAAAATGACTTTGCAGGCACAAAAACCCAAAAGGCTTTGTTGGTGTGTTGTATGAATTACAATGCAGACATCCACTGAGTAATGGGTAATAATGAGTCGGAAGGCTCATTAGACACCAAAGCACTGCATATAATACTCAGGCTGGATTTTACAACTCTTGGTGACAGTCATAATTTATCATGTGTCACGAGAATTGCAAGTTAACCAGCAGAATAACAGAGAATAACAGACACCACTTTATTTATGAAAATATGTCAATAAATGATGACTCTCACCCATATGGAGCAAACAAGGAGGTCAGGTGATGTTACAGAGCCTCCGTCTGTGGATGGACGGATCAACAGAACATTTAACATCGTTCCTGTTTCCTCCTTAGTGACAACTGTGAAAGTTTGTGGTCATGGAAAATAAACTATGTTAAATGCTGATTAGATTCCATAAACCTTTTATAGCAAATCCTATGTTCAGACGCAGAGCCTACGGATGTATCTATTAAGCATTGTGTCTTTATCAAAACTTGATATACATTCTTCCATTCCATCATTGTCCTGATGTTTCATTTTCGCAGCCCAGTGTAGCGTCTGTCTTTCAGCCTTTTTATTTCACCAAGCTCCAGTGTCACCAAGATCAGTGGAATAGATGTGGTGGTGCAAGAACAGATATATGGGTGCACAGAGGGAATAGCAGACACCATTCACCTGATTACAAATCAGTGTGCATCAAAATAAAAACAATGGTAAAAAGGTTACGTTATGTTTTCAAAAGACATCACTAAGCTGTTTTGACTTAGTGGTAATCGTTCATTACAGACTAATGTAACTCGGTTAAAACTGTGGGTAAAAAGGTTGTTGAAGCTATAGAATATAGTATAAATACTATTAAAATCATATAGATATGCTTTAGTTTAAAAAAAGGTTTAAAAACATTTAAGAAGAATTGTAAAATGGTTGAAATCATTTCAAATGTATGAGGTATGTTTAAAAAAATGCAATGTTTTAACTGGAAAAAGTGTAGACCAGCAGTTATGTAGTTAATAACACGCTGCAGGAGCGTCAGGTGTTCAGCACGGACAAAAAGTGTGTTTTCTGAGAGAGGAGCCACGAGCCTGAAGCAACAGAGAAGCAAGCTAACGAGTTAAAAAGTGTAACTGTAGAGCGCACAAAGCTTTGTGAATCTTGTATTTTCTTCGATTGTTTGCCAAACGGTCGATGTGTAAAAGGAGAAGTTTGCATTAAGAGCACAGGAGAAGAGACTGTGTATGTTTTAGAGCTAATGCTATCGCGAGCGCTATCGCTAGTGCTACGGCTAAGCTAACCTGAAGTATAGCTTTTATTCAGTCTACTGCCCGTGTACTGAGGTCTCTAGATATTGTTAACTAACCCAGTTGAACTGATTAAGAGCGGAAAGGCTGTTTTCGACCTGAAGACGGACCAGATACCCGGATACAGAGCGACTTGGACTTGGACGTGGACTTCATCTGTGCATGCTTTTGGTTACGGCCGAGGAGGGAAAGACGCTGCTGGGGTGGCTGTGGTGAGACCCGGACCTGCTGCTGAACCTGTACCTGTGCCGTTTGGATCACAGACAAGCCAGGAATTATCGCTAAGGTACCACGTTTTTATTTTGCTCATTGGAGAGCGAAACCGCCATTCTGTTTTGGGCTGCCACGATCACGAGCATCGATCCAGGCCTGCAAAGTTTTATGTTGGTTTAAGTAACCTGAGTTTGCCGGCTTTAGGGGACATTTATGCTAAGGTGTGTGTGTGTGAGTGGGCCCACTGAAACTAAATGTGTTGTGTTTATATGTTTACCTGGAAGAGGGTTAATTAAGGTTTGATAACTGAATCTACTTTAAGTTGAAAGTAAAAGTTTACTTATTCTCTTGCAGTAATATGGTAAAGTAAGAGTGTTTCTTTAAAGAAAAAAAGGGTCAATTTCATTTTGAAGTGTTGAAGGATATTCCTATAATTTTATTTATTGTTTTTGTACAAATAATACTCAAGTAAATAATTGAGTATTATTTTTCTAAAATAGTGGTGTTGTAGTGCTGAGTGGTGTGATTTTATTGCATTTGTCTGATAGTGGGGAATAATTTCATGTTTTAAGAGACAGATACTTTTGGTGTAAAATTAGTTTTGAAACTAAAACTCTAAAAGGTGAGTTCATCAAATGTGTGTTTAAATAATTTCATGTGTTTAACGTAAAAAGAGATCCAAGATAATTATTAAAACTGAGTTAATCAGGGTTAACAACATTTGATAAAGAACCCAAAAGCCCTTCCCTAATCTATATATCTACTAAGGCACAGGTGTCAAACTGTTCCACTAAAGGGCCGGTGTGGCTGCAGGTTTTTGTTCCAACCGGACAAGAGCACACAGTTTGACCAATCAACTCTCTGAAGACTGAGATCAGTTGATTAAATGATTCAAGTCTGGTGTGCTGCTGCTTGGTTGAAAAGAAAACCTGCAGCCACACGGCCCTTTTGTGGAACAGTTTGACACCCCTGTACTAAGGGGAGCGCTACACTAAAAACATGTAGTCATTAAAGGAAACTGAACATGACGCAAGAGTAATGTGCAGCCTCAGTGAAAAGTACCTCATACCACATAAGTGACGATGTAAACAGAAGGTGATGTGACAAATGATTATAATCACCTCCATAATATAATTTTGTTATTAAACACGTTATGAAAGAAGTCTCTCAACATCACACACTGATCTTTGAACACTCCGGTCCTCCTGGAGGTGGCAGGAGGAGGTGCAACAGCAGGGAAGCCAGAAGAAGTGAAAACTCTTCACATGAAATACTTTTTGACAACAGGGAGGCATTATGAGATCGTATGAATCATCCATCAATCTATTGTTCATATTAATAAAAACAAACAAACAACAACAGACAATTTTAATAACAGTTAGCTAACTTGCTATTGTAGTAGGTTGAAAAACGCTCTGTATGTAGTTTTTTTTATGTAAACAGGCAACCCCCCCTATTTTTGGATAATTTTGAACTACTCTAACATGCATTCTGACATTTAGGTTCTTTCATTCAGTTTTACATAGGCAATACACTTTTACGCCAGTAGGTGGTGCTCTAGCACTGCTGTGGATTCACAAGGGAGACCCAAGCTACCTAGCTTGGTTCATGCGCAGCTAAGAATAAACGAGTTCAGGCATGAGCAAGACGCCAATTTCGGTCCTCTCTCTTATTGATCCACAGGTACAGTAAAACTGATCTTTCTGTATTGAATATGGTTCAGTATCTAATGTGAACACGTTAGAAAGTGTTTTGTAATGTTGTGAGATGATTTTTGAGATATGAAGTATGTGAAGTAAGCTTGTTTTGTAGGTAATTGTAATTGTCCCGATGTGAGTCGGCGAGCTGAGTTTTATGAACTCCCGTTTTCACTGTGATGTTATTAGTATGAGTTTGAGTTACTCGCCTTGGTGATATTGGGAAATGCATTGAGTTAGTGTTAAGACATATATTATGTTCAGCGTACACGTCAGCGTGGTATCGCCATTCTGTAAACGCTGTTCGTAAAAGAGCACGTGTGCGTGTGTGTGTGAGTGAGAGAGAGTGAGGGAAAGATTATAACCCGTAGGAATGTTGTTGTCTTTTATTTTATTGTGTTAAATATTTTGGTCATGAGTTATGTCCACTAAAAGTTCAAATGGAGTGTATGGTGAATTGTTGAGAATTGTGAAAAGAATAAACGAGTTCAGGCATGAGCAAGACGCTAATTTCGGTCCTCTCTCTTGTTGATCCACAGCATCTTTTATGTACATTGGCTACGCAGTGCTCCCTAGCCTGTGTAACCATTTCCCCTAGGTTTGGCGCCGGTAACACTATAGACCAGCGCTTCTCAACCTTTTTTGGGCCAGTCCCCCCTGTCCATTACCAAGGTCCCTTACTGCCCTGCAACAAATAAGATGTAGGCTAATTGCCCTAAATATTAATTATTCTTATTATATTATTGTCTCACATAACTGAATGACAAGTAACAGATTTATTTGTTTACCAAAAAACAAAAAAGTCATGTGAACAGAAATTATATTTACGGGTGTTTAAAAGAAAATGTAACATTCAAACTTTAAATTGGGTATCACAAACAGCAGCCAAGCAGAAACAGGTATTAATTTAACATTCAAATCTCATTAAACAACAACCAATCAGAAATCCTAACCAATGATCATTCACTTAGTGAGAGGCCTGGCCTGGTGTTTCTCTGCCAGTTTCAGCCGTAGTGCACCTGAAGCCATCAAGCCCAAGTGGTTGCGGTACTTGGACTGCAGGTGGAGGACCTGGCTGAATCCCTGCTCGACCGGATACATGGTCGGGAAAGCAAGAAGAAGCAGCCTAGTCTTCTCCCAGAGAACCAGGTAACACATGGCCCATATCTCCATTACAGTTTATAGTTAGTTTATGATTTGCTGCTGCTGTGCATCTGTGTCTCTCTATCACAGGTTCCACTGCTACTGTAATCATTCTACCATTCATTGTAATTCATTGTCATTTTATCATTCATTGTGATTGTACAATATGTTTGTGTTGATTGTTCTGTACACGTGACATCTATGTAGGACAGAGGGTGTCACTCCCTGTACACATTGTAAAGCCCTCAGAGGCAACATGTGTTTTGTGACTTTGGGCTATACAAATACAATTTGATTTGATTTAATTTGATTTGACATGGCATATTGGGCCCACATGCCGCAGCCAGAGGTGTGAAAAGCCTGGGCCTCAACGTCTCACTGGAGGTCTACAAGGTGCTCCCGCAAGCTCACAGTCAGTCCACCTGAAAGAGCTGAACGACCCAGATAGGAACATCAAGGTCTCTGAAGCAGATCTCCAAGTCTTAACCATCTTCAGGTGTTCGACATAGATAACAAACATATAACTAATATATATGAATCCTAATAATCAGCTTCATCAGCTGTGGACAAACTGCCTCCAGATCCAGACTGGAGGTGAGAGTGTGGATGACCGCTTTGCACTGAACCACAGTGACACCATTACCTTGCAGCTTTAATGTGACTTTGTTCATTTTTTTGCAAAGTACTCTGTTAGGTACATGATGCCCAGCAGCTGGATGACACCTGTTCTCTAAGAGCTGCATCGGCCTCCTCCAGAAACGATGCCCGCCACGACCACAAGGTTGTGGCTGTACAAGACACAATGGGCTGTCAGCACATGTGTGACCTGCTCCTTCAACAGAGCAGTGTAGTCGTGCCAACCATAGAAGGGGCACCATCAGTGGCAGATGCCAGAATATGTGTGACCAGGATGGACTTTTCCTGTAGATACATGAGGCGCATTAAAAATGGTCTGGCCCTTTTGTGTCTGTTTATGCTCGACGCAGACAGACAAAATGCTACAACATAGGTCTGTGCAGAGGGAAGTTTGCGCTCAAATAATCTGTAAGCGCCTCTCTGATCCGTGTTGTAGGCACAGACAGCAGGCTGTGGTAGGTTGGACTCTAATGCAGCAGCCTCATCTGTCCAGGTGGGATTTACAGTCTCCTTCTCATCCTCACATAAGTTATGCAAAGCACAACATGTAGCGATCACGAGGGGCAAATGTGAAATGATGCTGTTTGAGCAACACACGCCAGAGCAACTTCAGTCTCCCGAAAGCAATCTCAATGGTGGTCCTTGCAGAGCTCAGGTACACGTTAAATGACAGCAACACCATTAATTTCTCTTGGGCCCTGAGTGAAAAAAGACAAGATGGCAATGAAATACTACAAGTGTACAGTAGATTATACCTAGTTTATAATAGAGTATGCTAAGTGTGTAGTAGAGTGTACTACGGCCTGTATAGGAGGACTTAGTTTAGGCAGCAGATGGGCATGGCTAAACAATGCCGACTGCCTAAGAACGTTTGCGTCGTGAGCACTTCCAGGCAGTTTGCAGTTTATGTTCCAAAACCTATAAGAAACCATAACAGCGTTACGCGCATGGTGCACAGACTGCACAGCGGACAAAATGGTTAAGAGGGAACGTGTTTGGCCACAACTCACCGATATGTGTCATCCACCACAGCTTGGAGGACATAAGAAGGCAGTGTAATTTATTTGAAATTATGACAGAATTAAAATAGCAGATGTTTGAATGGAATCTGGTTTGACATTGTTTTGTGGCATTCTAGACAACATAAATCACATTCATGTTCCATGTTTTGTGCTTTCACATTTTCTTTTAGTTCAATGATTTTAATGTTTAATGAAGACTTTAATGTTCACCACATGACCAATTTATAACGCTGCAGAGAAAAGATGCCACAGGTGGATAACGTTAGTCTCTCTAGAAAACGTAGCATTAGTCGGGTAATGTAACTCGGAGTCTCGGATAACTTGTTACCTGACATAATGTGTTGCCATGGTATAATAAAACTACACTAATTTTATTTTATTTCCAGGTTTCTCTTGGGTGTGAGCTCACATTGAAACAGAGGAACATTGGAGTTCAATGTTTGCAGGACCCAGAGCCATGTACAAAGAGTTGTGTTTAACTCTGTTCTCTCCAATGAACCTGTATTTCGAACTTCTGTTACACAGCTGTCACGTTTCAGCAAAGTGTCATTCTCCTGTATGTTGAACTGTTAAAGCAAGTCACTGCAATATTCAGTCATTGTCCATGTGGTGTGCAGTTACTCCAAGATAAGTTTTGTTGCTCACTGACGTCCAGTGATCTCTTGTTAATGCGACAGCATGTGCAGTCTTCAGGATTCCAGTTTACTTGCCATTTCAGTCTCATACAGGTCATGTATGCGTTTACCAATTGTTCCCTGCGATGGTAATGTGTATGATGGATCAGCAGGTGCCAAACGAAGAATGTCCCTTTGACCCACATCTTCATCGATGCTCAACAGTCTGCAGTCGGTTGCCACCCATTTCGCCACCGCTGTAGTTAACTTAGCTTCATCCAGTGGTCGGCGACAATTCACACTCTCAGTCATAGAGGTTTAATGAATCTGCTGCTTGCTACTAGCCTGGACCGCCCTGTGGGATGTTTTGCTTGTAGGTGGTAGCTCAGACTGCTAGTACTGCGGTGATTCTGATGGACACAAGGCGCATATTACTTTTGTTTTGTTGACTGAGCAGTCTTAAAGTTTTTTGAAGTGAAATTAACCATTCAGAAACACAGGTATTTTTTTTCCATGACCACGGTTTGAATGGAAGAAGTACTGCTTTAATTCTTCTTCTTCGTCTCTGTGGTTGGCATCAAACTTGAAGGTGCATTACCGCCACCTGGACTGGAGGTTTCACACTCCTGTCTAGTAGAGGACAAACTGGTCCACGATTAACCGCGATCAAAAAAAAATAATGCATTAATTTTTTTAATTAATCGCATCGCGATTCACACGTTAACTATGACAGCCCTAATTCATAACTATCTATTCATGCATGTATATTCACATGAAAATCCAAATCTTTTCATGCATCCAACATTATGGTTCTGCAGTAACTAAATACTGACAATGGACATGGCCTTTCAAATGTTTATCCTTTACACTAGGATGGTGAGGGTGATGTGAGGAGATTGCAATGCAGAGATTACATCACTAGATGCAACTCAATTCTGCACACAGTATGTGTGTGGATGCTTGAAGAGCATTGAGATAGTCATGGGTTTTTGGACTGTTGGAGGTTAAACTGAGTGAAGAAGACCAATGCTGAGACTAATCTGACAGATAAGAGCTGATGGGAGTGAAGTCATCAGACTCTTGCCTATCAAAGTTTATCCAAGGAAGGCTATATGCACTATCAAGTCAACTACAGGTGGCACTTTGTGCATCTACAGACCGGTGCACACTCGACATGTCAATACAGGGAAAATGATGTTGCATTATGTAGAGTGGAACCACTGGTTACTATTTACCACATACTAGTAACTAATACTGATACTGATAATAAAACTAATAACTTGGTACTTACTGTCCTTTGTTATCAGTGCTTCAGTAATAACTAGATTTATTACCATCTAGTTTTCTGCTAGGTTTCTATTTCTAACACTATATTGTGTTACTGTCTAGTTTTCTAGTAAAAGTAATTAGTGGACTCCAATTTAGACAGTGCTTAAATTAGTTCCCAACAAATACACTTTGTTCTGTAAGTAGGAAATGCATACAGTATGTGCAGTCACTGTTCATGAGTGAAACTGGTGCAATAAAGAGGATTTTGCAGTGTTTTGAATGCTTCAAAGTTTTGAAGTGAGACAGAATCAAACAGAGGCCCTCAGGAGCCTGTGAAAAGACTGTGTGACAGAACTAAAGCTACAGCATGTAAATCAGAAGGGACAGAGGAAAAGAGAGGAAGAGGAAAAGTAGCTATGGGTGTTTGATTTTTGTTTTGTTTGTAAAGGAATCTTATCACCTTAGTGGCAGACAGAATTTGTTACTGAAAGACATTTACGGAGCAGCAGATAAGAAGTTTTAAGATGACAAATCCAGCAGTGACACTCACAAAGCTGCCCAGACTGTCTCATTTAGTTGCTGATAGAGCACTGCAGTTTGGACAAAAGAGAAAAAACACAATGGAAAAAGAAAGAAACATTTGAGATTAATAGCCTGTCAGTACTAGTAGAAACTAATAACATGGATCAGTGAAATCTGAAGTTAGTGCTTTGTGTTTCCAAGTGGGATAAATATGTTTGAGGGAGCAAACCGCATGTTTGGGAATAGTCTGTGTGCAGGATTTCGGGCCATGAGGATTTTAGCCACAAATTGAAAAAGCCATCAGTCATCGATCACTGCTCAGCACAGTTCATCCAAACCAACGGAGCTACATGAAGCAAAGATATACACGTTGATGAGCTGCGATTAACAGGGCTGGTCCTCACTTTACTCCTGTGCAAATCTGAGCTCATGTATTCTGAACATGTTATTGATGAATAATCATGCCTCTTTTTTTTTTCTTTTATAGAGACCTCATTGTCAAATATGCAGTCTACATCCTGTGTAAGAATGCACAGGGCAACAATTTGCACATGGTGTTTTATTTTGAAAATTCTCTATGTCATTTCTGTGTCTGACCTCTGGCAAACTCGAGCTGCTCACACGGAACTTAAGGTTGAAGTGATTTTGGATAGCAGAAAGCTCTACACTACTCATAATCCTCAACCACCTTTGCTATGGAGACCAAGACGCCCCAGGACAATCCTGCTCTGCAATCACATAATGTTAAAGTTAATAATAATTCAGTATCTGAAAGTGAACAGATTTAACGTGCAGATTTCTCTAGTTTTCCTACTTTCTTTTCACATGTAAAACACATTTATAGAGTTATTCACCACTTGTGTCTGTTTTGCATGCTCTGAGCTTGGGCCAATACAATCAGACCAAACCAGTGTATGCAAAGGTTGATGGGACAGCAGAGAGACCGCAGAGAGACTGATTCAAACACAGGTATGTAAAAAAATATGATGACTCTGAGAAAGTGACGTCTGTTTTAGAAAGACTGATTGGCTGAATTTTTCTCAGAAAGTCTCCAAACAAACAGGGGTGATGGTTTCTGAAGAGGTTTAAGGCATTTAAAAATGGCTAATGTCAGCTTGCTTCCTAGGCAGGTTATGGTAACGACTACATGTGGCAGCTAATGCAGCATTAGCTATTTAATTCACCGATGCATTCTGCTGATGGTTGTAATCTATTACGAAGATTAAAGGAGTTGCACATTGATAATGTTATATGTCCTGGCGCAAAATAGCCTCACATGGTGTGTAATATTCAATTGCAGTAAGGAGTTTATGTACACATGGAGAAATTCAAAAGACATTTTGAGTGTGCCTAACTCTGGCCCCTTCGCCCGAAAATGATTTGGATTGCTTTCATTGTGTCTGTGTGTCTCCTGTCTGTTTATGTCAATGAGTTCTGTCAAAATCTCTTTCTTAGTTTGGAGGGAGAGCTTCAGGGTGCCAACAAAATCCTTCAGGATATGGAGGTAACGTGATGGCCCTCGGCTGTTTTGTGTTATGCTGACCTCTCTGTGCTCCTCCCTTCCAAGGTTCTCCCTGTCTCTCTCTCTTCCACATCGTCAGGGAGATCCACCTCACCTGTGGCCTCATCTATAAAGGCATGGCCTTTCCAAGCTGTCTCTCTCTCCCTCTCCTGGATGGCTGATGCCTCCAGGCACCCAGGGTAGGTTTGTTTGGTTTGGTTGTGTTCTGTTCTTTTGTTTTAAAAAAAAATCATAATTACACACACACTCACACTTACCTGCACTTAAATTCTGTTTAAATAAATGTATGGTTAATTTAACTGGTTGCTGTGTGGGTCTCCCTCCTTGGTTGTGGCCTTGAACGAGCTGGGCATAACAGTGATGTAGGGTAATAGTTGTTCAAGAGGCAACTCTCTAGTGTAAAAGTTGACTGTGGTACCTCCATTAGCACATTTCTACAGCATGTCCAGCTTCTCGAACCATCAAACTATCAAATGATTGTCTTTCAGTCTTTTTCTGACATTAATGTGTATATACTTATTTTTGTCACCATAAACGATGATGGAAGTGGTCAGTGTACAAGAACTATTTACACTAGTGCAGACAAAGATTTTATTTAGTGTCATCAGTGCTGTCCTGGGGAGATATGAGGTCTTGTGTGAACGTGACTTGAGGCCCAGCTCACTGACATACATGAATCAGTCACATATTGTAATTCCACTGCACGTCTAATTCGGTGCCAGCTTTCTGCACATGATGACTTTTGAAAGTTGACTGTAATGGAGTTTGGTTGATGGTGAAAAAGCTTGGCAGTTCTCATGTCAGTTCTACATTTGTGCTAAACAAGTTTGTCTGATAGGGTGTAATCATGTTCATTAGCTCACCTCTCATGTTATATTCTTTGAATGTTTAGATCTGAGGAAAATGGTGGGGCGGATCTTGGGGATGTGGACCACAGCTAAGGACTCATCAGGGAAGTCCACCAGCAAATTGGATGAGGAGGGGCTTGAAATAGTTGTTTGCAGCCATGGAGCCCTTCTTGGTGGACTAAATATGTTTTGAGGGGAATCTTTGCTTCCCCTCTTTTTCTCCAGAGGAGGTTAGCAGCTAGTGTCCTCAGACATGTGGCTTGCAAATACTGTCCATATTTAGCCAAGGTAGCTCAGCAGTGCCCTGAGATGAGGATCCTCTCGTCCAAAGGCTCACACTTGGAAATGCAATGTATATTGCATCATTTCATTTTGGATTAGTTTGAGACATTTAAAAAGACACTGTGTGTGTGTGTGTGTGTGTGTGTGTGTGTGTGTGTGTGTGTGTGTGTGTGTGTACACTGCAGCTATGGGTGGCTGATGTGCAGCAATGGGCTGAAGTGACTTGGCTTATTGATAAGCTTCTTGGCATCCCATACTTAGCATGACATGTTATATAGCACCAGGATTGGAAATTCACTTTTCAATCGATGTGAAATGATGTCATACTAGATGGTTTCATGAACTTGAACACCAACATACTTTGTTGTCCCATGATAACACAGCACAGGAAGGCTACAGATGTCTAATAATGAATATCTGTCTGCTATGTCACTGGTATCCGACTCCAGTGTAATTAAGTTCATACATCTCACTGAACAACAGAACTGTAAAGTGATAGTAGGCTTAATGATCAAAGGAAGTTATTATGGTCACTATCTTTCTGTCTCTCTGCGTCACACTTTTTTGGCAATAGTTTTACTTATTTTATTATAGGTGCATTTGGTGGGTGCTAAATTCTAACCCTGTACATATAGCACACATATGTGAGTTCTTAAAAAGAAGCATGGAGTTATGTCTCAGCCAACTTAAATGGAACAATACGCATGTCTGTGAATATTACTGCCCCCCTTAAAAGGGGCAGTGTATCCCTTGAAATTAAGCTTAAAAAAATGCTGAGTTTAAGTGAGTGATCATTTTTATGTACTATACTCATAGTCTACACAGTCTCACACTTACTCTCACTTGATCAAAGTGTTGACAAACCGGTCTGTCAGTTTCCTTGAAATAGACAGTCTGATACTTTTACAGTTACTGTTGGGCAAGAGCCAGCTCGTGGTCCAATGATGCCCTCATCCAGACTGACATTTGGCCCTGGCAGAACATAAGAAGTGAAAGTATACTCTTCATTTTAAAATGTTTCCACAAATATCCAGTAATATGCTACTATGTTTTCCCTTCTGGTGTTGATAGATTGTAGCTGCTGCAGACCTCCAGACAAAAAGAGAGGTCTTTTAGAAGGTGATGGCTGTGAGGTGCCTTAAAGAGGAGCAGATGATCCTGTGCAGAGAAATGCAGCAACCCTGGGTAGTGTTGAAAGCACACTCTCTGAAGCTGGAAATGATCTCAGACTTTGTTTACTTGCTCAGTTTTGGTCATGTGTATGTTACATGCTTTTACATATGAGAATATGTTACTTATTTAATTAGTGGCGAGTGCCGTAGAATTTTTCGTGAATAATTCCCTGAAAAAACGAGAAAATTCTCATAGAAATGAATGGAAAAACCCCGAAAAAAATAAAAATTCAACAGACATTTTAAAAAATGAACTGCTCTGGCATACTTTCACCGAGAGACTTCATTTAAACTTTAAAATGGAGGTACTCTTGCCTTCTCTTCATTGATTCACTTCACTTATCAACACCTTTTACCGTTTTTAAACTATCAAGGCTCAAAGGTGAGAAGGTTTTTGGTCAAATTTCAGGGTTTATAATGGGTGTGTATTGTGCGGAATGTTTGTGGATGACATCATCAGCTAGAGTGTGGAGGAGAGAAAAAAATCGGTCAAAAAATAAAACGTAAACTGCTCCTGTGGCCACAAATTTCACACTACAGACATGATTTATACATAAAAACGTAGGAAAATTGGTCTTCTCACTGCAATTCGTCTACTAAAGCTGTCAGTATTATAGTTTTGGCCTCAGACACAAAGATTCGCCACCAACACCCATCCACAGCCCCATAGACTGCCATGTTAAAAAGGCGGGAAATTTTCTGGAGGAAAGCAGAAGTAACCTTTCTTTGAATCGATTTTAATAGGTCATATTTCTTCATTTTACACACAAACTGCATATCTAGACGTTCAGGAAGGGCTCCAGATGCCCAACCTTAAGTCTGTTCAATGATTGGAAATACGGTTTGGCCAGATATCCTTCCTGTTCGAGCATGGTCTCAGCATTTTCTGTCTCTCTCTGTCTTCCAACTGACATTCGAACCGCTGCACTAACTGCCCAGCGGCAGCCATCTTAGCAGTTATTGTCAATTAATTTGAATTTGTCTGTCTAAAATGACAGAGAGAGACAGCAGATCAAGCTAGCACATCAGTGGCTAGTGCTGACACGCTAGTAATTAGCATTAGCATCTATTTAATTTTTAGTGGCTAAAAAGCATGCTCATTGCTAACAGTAGTAGCCAATGCTAAAATTACTGGCTAGTGCATCATGATAATTGCTAACATGAGTGGTTAATGCTAAAATTAGTGGTTTCAGCATTTTCTCTCGCTCTGTCAGCATTTCCAACTGACTGACAACGGTCAGTAACTGCTCTGCTGATGAGGGCCAGCAGGCAGAAGTCAGCAGGCAGAAGTCCAGTGGTGGCCATTGTAGCAGTTATTGGCACTGAATTTGAACTTGTCTGTCTAAAATGACAGAGACAGCAGAGCAGCTAGTGCATTAGCGCTAGCCATTAACTGAGAGAGTAACTTGCAGCTCAAGAAAGACATTTTTTGGCACTGAATTTGAACTTGTCTGTCTAAAGAGACAGCAGAGCAGCTAGTGTGTTAGCGCTAGCCTCTAACTGACAGACCGACACAGACAAGCGCACACACACACACACACACCTAACAACTTCCAAATTTTGTACTACAGTAATAAGAATTATATCACTAAAAATTAAGCTAATTTAGGACATTATTACTATATTGACCTTATACAAACCTTCTGCACATGAGCAGCTAGGGTGTTAGTGCTGAGCGTGGGATGGTCCGTAGCTTCTCTGATCATCTCACGGCACATATCCACAGTTACAGGCAAGATCAACTCCGCTACTTTCTTACTGTGCCACATGTCTGGCTACGAGGTGGCTGGCTTTCAAAGCACAATTAAAAAAAGGTGCCAGTCAGTGACATACTTACTTTTCTGCATTTGGAGCCCATTTTCTTTGCTCTTGAAAAATTATACCAGCTTTCCCACAAGCATTTGTTGTTTAGTTTCTAGATGATGCTTTAGTTTTGAAGGCTTCAGTGTTTCATTGGATAGCATTAGCCCAAACTGTCACGACCTGGCTCTAAAGCCATGACAAATACAAAGGGGAGTCACGGGTTGATGGCCCAATCAAAATAATTTATTGTGAAAAACTCACAATCACAGACAACTTAGACAAAATTAAACCAAAGAAACAATGAGGTGTGTTCATCACTACATCAGTGGTGAAGGTGTGTTCATGCATGAGTGTGACAGAGGGTGCGAGATGTTACATGAAATGAAAGGAACTGAGACAGAGCCTGTCCCTTTACAAGGGAAATAATTGATAAATATACATGTGGAAAAGTCACCATGACCTGCCCAGTCCTCCACACGACATTCCCACAGTGAGAGTCAGGTAGGTCGGTAACATTTAACAATGAGTGCAGTCAAATAGTCAAAAAAAAATTAGGTCCTAAGTCCTTTCCTAACCACTGAAGGAGAATTCATGAGGAGTTAGGAGAAGACGACCGCTGTGTTCAAAGAATCTGACTGCTCTTACACTTAGACTACGTCATTATGCGACGGTGAATGTTATTGACGTGACCTGTGGTAAAACGACTACTCTAGTCCAGAGGATGAACTACAAAACGCTCATCTGACATACTTACTAGATACTTCCTGTGTGCATTTAAAAAAAAAATATATGTATATTTTATGGCCTTTTCATTTGACAGAGGAAGAGCGTCAGGAAATGCGGGAAGAGAGAATTCAAATAATAGATAAATATTGTCCAGAAGTCAGATGAAGTGTCTGTTACGCTGGTATGGTCACTCACCCTCCTGTCCACTCATATAGAAACATATGGGGATAACACATGGGAAGGTGGAGACATAAAAGACAGGTGAGACATAACGAGAACTGAACACAGGATTTAACAAGACATGACAGAAACCCAGTAAAACAGGAACTCTGGGTCCTTTTAGTCATCCTTACCTTTCAAATCATTTCCAATATTTACTGTTTTTAACCACAGGAGGGCTTTTAAAACCGAGCTACGTCTGTGGGAGACGCAGATGCTGCAGGAGAACTTTAGCCATTTTCTGCACGGCCAAACAATGAAAGAGCAGGTCACTGCCACCGTTTTCCCCACTACAGTTTGCTGGAAATACTTGGTGCTGACTTCACACGGCGATTTGCCTATTTTGAAGCCCAAAAAAGCAGGTTTGAACTGCTAATCTATTTGCGGTTGACATGGAAAGCGCACCATCAAACCTCCAAATGGAGCTGATTGAGCTCCAATGTAGTGACACGCTGAAGGCAGAATGAGTCTGTGGGCACTGCAGAGTTTCCACGTTGCATCCCTGACACAATGCCCCAGCTGCACTCCCAGGCTGCTCAGACACTCTGTTTGGCAGCACATACTGGAGTGAACAACTGTTCTCTTTGATGAAGACAAAACTTTACACAGGAGTCATCTTACTGTTGAACACCTTCACACAATCCTGAGGATTTCCTCAGCTCAGAGCCTGACCCCAGACATTCATTAACTTGTACCCAAGATGAGACGCCAAGCATCTAGCTCAGACTAGTGAGCGTCACAGAGCAGCAAATAGAGCTTTGACATTTGTTGTATTGGAAATAATCTATAGGTCTTGTTAGTTCCAGGTTCAATATGCGAAATAAGGTCATTTCAATAAGTTTTCAATAAACAAACCCCTCCGGCCCTTGATGGTCCACTTTATTTGAGTTTGACACCTCCACATTAAACATGAACACAGATGAATTGTGACCTCATAACATGTGACCTCAGCTGACAGTCTGTAGACATGACAAATTACAAAATGTTGAAATCCATGTAAGGTCCAGATTGAACTGTTGACTGCTTCTGCAGTCAGGAATTTTTGTACCATTGGAGTACTTCAAGTCTGTAATATCACCTCAACACAAAGCACTAGCAGCGAGCTCAGAGGTTAGACATGCACACTGTCTGGTGGACTGGACTGGACTGGACCAGGGTCTGGATGACTGGACTTGTCTTTGACTTGGCTGTTGGTGAGTTGCTGCAATACAATACAATACATTTCAGTTAATATCAAATCCTTCTTCAAAACATCTGTGTTGCTGTTTTTTTCCCCAGGAGAAGCTAGGACAATTCATTTTCATAATTTATTTTAGCTGTTCACACTGTAGAAGTGGAGAGGCGGGGCATTAGCGAGTTTAAAACTTGGCAAATAAATCTGTGATGAATGAATGCACACAAAACAACATGTTTGAAAATGTGTTTTTTTCAGTGAAATGAATGTACTGAAATGAAATGAAATGTCCTGGTTCGATACAGAGTTGTTACACAGCACTTATTTGATCATTACAAATAATAGTGATCATTTTGAAACATTAAACAGGATTATTTTCCATCCTGGACTCTGTCACTCTCATTTGGACTTTAAGATGCATTACTTTTGCCAGGCAAAATTTTTGTGGATATGTTTTAGTCATTCAAAATCAGACTTTGGTAGAAAGCTGGATATTTTCACAGTCAGGGTTATTTCTAAATACATATATACTTTTGGATCAGCTTTTCAGGTTAAAAAAAAAATATATATATACTGTATATATAAAAAAAGTCCATATTCTGTTTAATTTATTTGATTCTGTCCCTCTCACAGCAAATATATATATACCTCATTATAAGATTACTTAATCACAAAGCATGTAAATGAGTTGATTTTTAATAATAATAGAGCCCCAATATTTAATAACCACAATTAAACTGTAATAACTACATTTGTCTTCCATTGTGTCAGCTACTCAAACTCAGCTTCAAAAACAGGACTTTAATTTTATTATTTACAAAAACACTGGTGTGAAAAGCTTTTCCCCTTACATCTCCCGTGTTCAGGGCAGATTAAATGAGGCTGACAGCTGATGCCAAAAGATTATCTCTGACTTTACTGAATGAGTCAACGATCTGAATATAAAGATGATTCCAGACAACATTGGCTTGATAAGAGAACGTCTTACCACCTACTGAGGTTTTATTTATTTTTGGAATAAGGAGACTAACGTTTTAGGACTTTAGAGCTCTAACAGGTCCATGGAATATTTTAAGTAGAATTTCAACCCTTGCATGTAAAGAAAGTTTGTTGGTTTGTAGTAATGGGTTGGACTGAAGTAAGACTAAACGTGTAACACAGAATTGATTGACAATTTATACTATATGCTTCAAATAACAGTCAAACCAAAAGGTGTATGGCAATCACTACTTAAGTAGACGATTACATCTGACAGTTTTCATCTTGTTATTTCATCCACTTCAACATAATCTCCGTTGATAGACTTTAGTACTCTGCTCCAAGCCACTCTCAGCCCATTCTTACTGCAGATGACCGTCCACATGAGTTCTTCCAGATTCTGCTTGCAATTTTTGCCTTTAAAAGAAGTTTTTCCTTGCCACTGTCGCCAGGTGCATGTTCATGGTGGGTAGTGGTGTATGGATCGCGATTCATCCGGATTATTAACCTGGATCCTCAAACTGACTCGGGATTAACGAGTCTGTAGTCTCCATTAACCCAGACATTTACCATACTACACCTACCTAACAGCAGGCTACATATGCAAATTAAAAACGATAAAATGTGGCAGTCGTTGCTCTACTTTTAACCTGTACGATCTCATTTCAACATGCCCCAGTCCGTCCACTTAAAAAGGCTGACAGAAATCTGCTATAATTGTGGACAATAAGCTTGTTTCATCCACTAAGAATAGCTTTGGGGGTCAGGACTCAGATGAGCTGACAGCGGGTCAGTGTAACTTCCTGCAGAGCAGACTCAGTAGCATAGACCCGGATTCAGATTCAGATGTTAAGTAAATCAACATGAAATGACATATAGAACAAATTGGTTTCCTATCGAAGTCACTGCTGATTGAACAGATCATCAGCATGCTTGTTCAAAGCAGTACTCTGTTTTGTGCAAAAATAAAACTAATATGAAGCTTCAGAGGTCCAAGTTCAACAAATCAAGAGATCATGATCATCCTGGCAGTCACATGGAGGCTTATTGACAGCCTTTGTCTCAGCTAATAAAGAAGATTTCTTTCTTAAAAAAACAATTGGCTGGATTACCAACAGAACAAATGGGCCAGTTGACCCAGAACTAGGCCAACCAAAGCTGGAGGATGTGTCAGTTTGTGATCATTTGATTAATTGCTAATTTGTTGGGGGAAACAGACTAGTGGTGGAAGGGAGAAGTGGAAGAGATTGTTTCATGCTTTACATTAATTGCCTATTCAGCAGCCGCATGACATCAAATCAAATAGTAACATCAAATCATATTCACTCGTGTATAGGGCAGCCAGTATAACCTGTTTGCTGATGCCTTCGTGTTACCTCTTTACAGTGTGGAAATCAACGTTAGCCATGAAAGCACTGCATGGATGTACGTTAAACTCACATTAACATCCCCTCACTTACATCAAAGACTTCTTAGAATTCTTTACCATTAAAGAAGTCTATGAAGTCTTTGCAGTAAGTGAGGAAGTTTATACGTGAGTAGCAACTGTCAGAAAGATATGAGTTATTTGTATGCAGGCTGTACAGACGTAGGTGTAATGGGTGTGAGGTTGGACCCAAGAACAGCACCGACTTAGACCAGTGTTGGAACAGTTCAACAGGGTCGCAAAAATCCACAGCAGGTACTCAGGAAATAGTCTCCAACAGAGCAAGCCAAAATAGTCCAACTCTCCAGCAGACACCTCCGGGGAGGGAATCCAAACAAACAGGAGACAGACAAGGGGCGAGCAGGCAGAGGAGTCAGGGATGGAAGGCTGGTCAAGTTACCAGGGCAGGGACGACAAGGACAGGTAAGGGACAGGCAGGGTCGAAACCGGGGAAGCAATCCAATGATAAATGCGTGAGCACTTAGCATACTGCTGAAGACAGTCTGGCAGAGACTGAGTGGAAGGAGTGGGTTTAAATCAGGTGAAGGAACACAGGTGAAGATGGTTGCACTGATGGTTGTGGGAGTGGCAGGCAGGTGAGTGGAAAAATACTGGCAGGGGGAATGAGAAACCAGGAGTGGATCATGACAGTGGGTCCTTGCAAACATGATATCTTCTGTGCACCACATCACAGACTTCTTATGCATCATGGACTAAACAAGTATTTCAACACGACTGACATGATAGCTCCAGCCTTCTGGAGCCCACTGACAGTCTCCATCGTCCTCTCCACTTCCTTCACTCTGCCACATTCAATAAAACCTTTATAGGCCTAGTGTTGACAGGTGCTTTTAATGAACGATACTCACTGGATCAAGGTTATTGTCTGGTGGCTCCATATTAATAAGTGCGTTGTCAGACATAGAAACTGTCAGGCAGTCCACTAACACTATAAATGGTTGATTGTGTGCAGTAGTATTGGAATGATATACAGAGAAAGTGGCTTTCCCCCCTGGATCTCCTCCAACACAGGCCTCCCACTGCTGGGGTGAATTCTGAGTTCAGTGGGCATGCCCCATGCCAGGCATGAGTCTTTTTTACAACTGCTAAGATGAGTACAAAAAAAAGTAGTCAAGTCATTTAAACACCTCATTTGTACATTGTTAACAATTTATCAAGGCACTTACTGGTCGGAAAATTGTGATCTTGACTTGATGCCAGTTCCTCTTTAGTCTGGTCATGTTTGTTCTGTATGGTTAACTGATTGCCACTTTGCCACTTTTAAGGCAAAGTGTATAACTGTTTGTGTATCGGTTACTCCTTGAATTCTATAATTATGAAGGTTGAGAGTAGTGGTTAATAATAAATGGACATTTTTAGACTGCTTACACATTCAACTGGCCTACTATTGTCTGTCATGCTTTATTTATTCACTATTTTATTACAGCAGCAGTGTTTCCTTTTTAATTATATATCCTTTTTTTCTTTGTAACCAGTTGCTCACTTGTTGTGATGTATGCGATCCACATCTTCATTTCAGCATCAGTATCTGTCATCGACTTTGTGGTCTGTTGAAGAAAGGGGCGAATGCACTTAGTCACACCTCGTCAACCTGGCTTTGCCAACGATGAAACGCATAAAGCCAGGATGCCAAACTGACCAGACTAGGTCAAGCCAGGACTGGGTTTGTGTTGTTGTGGATTTCTGAATCTTGCTTTTGTGAAATGGCCTCTACAGACGGTTGCAAAATCACAAACAACAGTGCAGATTAACAACTCATGATCATCTGCCACATCAGAACGATTCAAACAGCAGCGAGTTAGAATACATTTTGAGCCTGGGGCTCAGACACAGCCAACCCTGAGCTTAAGTTTAGATACAGCCAGGAGCTGCAAGTCAGCCAGCCTGGGGGATGGAGGTAGAATAAGCCATTTGGAGCCAGCCAGCCCATTTAGTACTTCATAAATTCACTTACAAGAGGCTGGGACAACGAACATGAATATTTAAATTACAAGACTCACAACTCAATCGGAGTTTGGCACAATGTTTAAGAGGAAGTCGGCAAATTAAGTGATGATGTCTTTATGCATTTCTGGTGGAAGATACACGAGCATACATTAAGAGGGGATTGGCCAGGCCTACTCAATACTGGGAAAATGATTAAAGTTCATTAGGTGGAAATTAAAATGTTTCTTAGACCACCCATATCCAGAGGGTCTAGGCGTGCATCCACCTGGACGTAGTTCAACAAGTGGAGCAAGCTCTCCAGTGTTAATCCAGGGTTCCGTCTAGAAATCATCTGGCTTGTATGTTCATAAGGGCTGTAAATACATCAGGGTGCATACTTTTGCATTAACTATACACATGCTGTAAACATGCACTCTGCCTCTATCAGTCAAAGTCAGAGGATTGTTCATGGGCAGCCCTCAGTGGATGTAATATGTGATAATGTATGGTGTTACATGTATGAAGAGTTATGTGTGCCATGTGCTGTCTGAGGCCCTGACGATGTGGGTCGTCTCCCGTCAAGGCTACAGCGGCATGGAAACTGGTGAATTATGGGGCAGATATACTTTTGAATTATGAGATGCTGACAGTGCTTGGCCCTCAATGATGATTAGGTTTTTAAAGGGACATTCACAAGGTTATATCCATGTCAAAAGCAGGCAGTAAAAAATATTGTGCAACATGGTGAATACTTGATAATTACACTATAATGGCATGACCCAGAGCCTGGATGAAGAGTATGTGTTTATGACTGAAGGGACCAGGCCGCAGATACTTTTATAACCAGACATGTTCAGTGAATCATGTGGATCCTATACAATTAATGTTTTAAGAAGGTTTCACATTTCCTTTCCTGTACACATAGCATTGTTTGTATGAACCTGTTATGAAACATACAGATGGTAGTGTTATCCTGTTAAGCCCTACACAAGACAGTGCCATAGTGAAAGTCAGTCATGAGTCCACACTGAAGCTGCAGGCTTCAAGATGTGGTGCAGTGCGAGTTGACAAATTACCACGGTTGGTAAGGTAACCAGTTCAATTCTAGCTAGCCAGGAACATGTTAGTGCTAGCCAGAAAAGCTTTCTTAGTGTTAAGCTTAGTCCCAGGCAGGACACTGAACCACAATGCATACCAACACAGGAGTTGTTTTAGAAGGGTTTTATTGCCAAGATACAACACAGACTGAGGCCCTGTTTACATGTACACAGGTATTTTTTAAAAACGGAGACATTTACCTTCGTTTGTACCTATCTTTTACACGCAAACGGTGAATTCGCCTCTGAAAACGAATCTTTCTAAAAACTCTGGCTAGAGTGGAGATTCTGGAAAACTACGTTTTCGCGTTTCTGTCTTACCTGTTGCTATGACGATGATCATGGAAGCATTCAGAGTCGCATTTCTTCTGGTGCAAACACTTTTCATGTGTTTGCATTTGCATACACACCATGTTGATGACCAGAGACGAATGAGGGCTCAGAGGTCAGCAATTTTGCCACTTCTCCCACCTATTCGAAGACCCAGTCTCCGTAACCGCCTGCGTTGCCGGTTTTGGGTCCGACCTGGGCGGACTGCTGTCTGGTGTGATCATTTTGAAAATGAAGTGGTTGTCCCAGAGGAGTGGCTTTTAGGATGTCGTGGTCATCACTGTTGGTACTCTCTGACTTGCTGCATCCTTACATCGAGGGCAAGATGACCATCAGGCGCTTTTATGTGGGTTGATGTAAACAAAAACTGATGCTGTGTGCACGATGTTATTTTGGAAAATGGAGGGAGGGAAATATTTGTTTCTCAACATACCCGGCTATGTGTAAACATAGCCTGACAAGACTGGAGGAGTCCAGGGGGAAAACTATGGGGCAGGAAGACGAGGACAGGTGAGCAGACGAAGGTAGGCTGAGCATAGCTAACAGGGCAGGTAAGTGTGGAAGGGCTGGAGACAAAAACAGATGAGCAGTCAAAAGAAGCAGGAGTCCAAATAAATCAACAACCAAGACTCCTCGAAGATTAGTGGTGCCAGTTCATATGACTGGAATACAGTCTGGACATTAAGTTATCAGACAAATGTAATGTTTTTGTGTCATGGACTCCTGTATCATCTTTTTCATGTCGCATGGCTCCGTTTAAGGTGGAGCCCAGCATAGCAGAAATATATAAGAGTTAATACTGTATCATTGATAATATGGCTGTCGGTCGTATGGTTGATAATTTGTTTGTTGCAGTGCATGTTGGATAACAGTGGTGGGTATATGGTGCTTCATTAATAATATGGTGGATTTGGATACTTCGCTGACTTTTGTGCAGCCTTGGCTACTGTTTCCTGCTCTCTCTCAATGTGGTCTTGGTAGACTAAGTAGCACATGTGATCTGCTGCTGATGTGTTTTGACTCTGAAACTGTAGTCTTGACTAACATGACTAGACTGTTTCCCCCTGTTTGTGTGTGTGTGTGTGTGTGTGTGTGTTTCTTTGGGGGCAGCTGGGATATGAATAAAGCATGAAATGACTTGTTGCACATTACTTCTTTGTGTATTCTTGTACTGATGAACCCACGGGTTTCTAATGGGATGTTTTAGAATCTTTTTTCATATATATATTTTTTGTTCTTGCACTCAAGTCGGGCTTGAGACCACCACATTGATAACTAATGATCTGAAAAGACTGAAGAGGAATGACACCTACTGATGCGGTGCCATTGTGGATAAAAAATAATAGGCCTCTAATTTATCTGTAAACTGTATTTTAACAAAATTAATCTAATCTGATGATGGGATTTTGAGTAGTTTGTGTCATTGTTTTTATATTAACTAAATTTGTCTGTGTTTGAAAGGTCCATTGTAGTGGACATGCAAAAGCAAATTTAACACTGACATATATATATATATATATATATATATATATATATATATATATATATATATATATATATATATATATATATATATATATATCTTTTTTTAATAAAAATAAATAAATAAATAAAGTTGTGACCAAATAAACTGTTTCATCCCATATGGGAGGATTTGAATAAGCGCTGTAAGAGGTTATTTTGTGACATAAAGGTATGAACAACTGCAGTGATCCAAAAGTGTCACAGCTCAGGTGTGAGAAAGCGTGATCCATAGACACACTGATATATTTAACACTAAATAGCATTTATTTAGATAGCTAGACAACTGGAGCAACCTGGAGGAAACATCTAAAATTTGATATGCTGTATAAATCATAATACAGTCATAATGTTAGGACACTCTCACTATGGATAGAGAACACCTGAAGACACACAGATATACTACATTCTAAATAGCATTTGTTCATATATTAGGCAAACCTGAGCAACCCAGAGAAAAAACGAGAAAAAGTTAAAATATAGCTGCAAGCAGTGATGGGGTGCCTAGCAGCAAACCTATGCCTGCTCAGGAAGGCGTCATGAGTCCATACACCAAGTTTCATGTCGATACATCAAGGCCAGAGATATTGGCCCACCTCCTGTTTGGTGGCTTCGCTGCCGATTTAGATGGCTGTTATGGCAAAAGAGCTTGGAGTTCAGACATGAAACTTCAACCATGAGCCAGCCATTATCTGAACACCATATCCATGGAGCAGGTCTAAACCGAACCAGGCTCATGGTGGACAGTCATCTGCCGCGAACAAATTGGTTTAGACAGTGCGGGTGTTCTAGGTGTTCTATTGTGTGGGCCTTCAAATGAATACTCTGACATTATGGATTCCCAAAATATTGTTGCCATATTGACATAGTAGTTTGTTATGTTGTCTTCATAAAACAAATAAAAGTAATAATAATAATTGTTATTTATGTGTTATAGTTTTATTTAATAGTTTTCACTGAGCTCAGAACCAGGACTGGGTTAATGGCACAGATTTAAATGCAGTACATACAAGTTCCCTAGAACAGGCACAGATTTCCTTTGCCCCTGAGAAGCTGTCACTCCACCTCTGCAAGCAGTTTTGCAGATTGCAGCAAGTGAAATTTATTTTTCTCTGAAATAACGAGGTCTTCATTCAGACTCATTAAAGTCACTATAATGAGCCTGTATGAGCCCAATAGCCAGATGGACATAAGGTTGGTGATGTCTCTCTCAGACATCCTCACACATCCTCTCAGTATTTGGTAACTCACATAATTCAGCACTCACTCTTCCTCTGATGCTGTCTCTCAGAATCATATGTATGCACAAAGCAAAGTTGCAATATGCCATACCCAAGATTAATTCTCCTTCACTCTCTTAATTCAAACAACAGTCAAGTAGAAATGACAAGTTGCCTCTATCAGCAACACGGGCTCGGTACATTTTAATTGCAGGATCTACTGCAGAGTGACACCAGATCAACAAATGAAATGGGAAGATGTATTGTTGTGGATGAGAGATGGTAGAAAAAAGACAGAGCCGCTTTATTGACATGCCAATAACAAGTCTTTTCCTCTGCTTTGAGGAGTACTCAGTCGATACCCTAGATGACATAAAACCTCAGAGCTCAGAATTAACATCCAGATTTCCATACAAACATGCTGTATTCGTCAGATCATAGTGTACAGTAAGAAAACAACTGAAGCCAATGAAGATAAATGAGGTTGCATATAAGTGGTTAAGTTAATGAGTTAAGTATAGTGTGATGTTAGGTCATGTGGTCTGAATTGCCCTGCACATCAAGAGTGAGAGTTAATCAGCGGTAGAGGGTATTGTTATCAATAAGGCCCCGAAAATCAATACATGGTCTGAGGGTCTTGTCCTTCTCCACAATAAGAATCCTGCCTAGGGGCAAGGAGGAAGAATGAATTAGAGAGGGGCCCCTGTCAGCAATTCAATGGCACAGTCGTAGGACGGTGAGGAGGCAAAGTAAAGGCTCTACTTTTACCGAACACCTCGCGGAGATGACATGGGACACAGGTTCAGTCTTGTGGGTTACCTCTGTGAAGGCTTTGCCGTCCAAGGCAAGAGCAGGCATGGGCTTGTCCAAATGTTGCACCTGAATCGATTAGGGCTTGCAAGGGGAACACAACATTGCAAAAGCACAGTGCATTAACTAATAGCCAAGCAAGGGATGGGGATGTTTCAAACCGAGATTTCTGGCACGTCAATACCCTCCATATTTATTGATGAGCCACCCCTTTTGGGCAAACCGGTCAGACAGAGACAAAGTGACCAGGCTTACCACAGCACAAGCACTCACCAGCTCGAATCCTGTGGAGTCATTCTGCGGTGTTAGTTTGACACATCCGAGTTGCATAGGCTCATCCTCCGCAGGTCAAGCTGGGGGTAGACTGGAGCTACCTGACTGGGCAGAGGCACTGTTGGAAGAGCAACGACCACTCCTGGTCGGGTTTCTAGTGGAGACACCTGCCTGCTCCTGGCAGCTCTCACAAAGGATTGTCAACCTTGATGGATAGGGACACTAGGGCGTGTAGATTAGCAGGCGCATCACAGATGGCTAATTGATCATTAAGTTGCTCATTCAGACCCCTGGTAAAAATGACCTTGAGAGCTGAGTCGTTGCACTGAGCATCCACTGTCAAAGTCCAGAAATGGAACAACAACCCTGCTGGAGACTAAGAAGTTGGTTGGAGGCATTTCCGCTGTGGCTGGGGTGGTCAAAAACAGACTTAAGTTTAGCCTCAAAATTACAAAACTCACCTTCAATAAGACAAGACAGGAGTCCAGGGGGGAAACTTAGTAGCACTATGAAGAGGACAGGTGAGCAGACGAAGGTAAGCTGAGCGTGGCTAGCAGGGTAGGTGAGTGTAGCAGGGCACATGAGGTACAACGATGAACCAGCGCAGTCTGGGAAGGTGAACCAGAGTTAAATACTGCATTGATGAGATGCCCAGCCCGCAAAGACAGGGGAGACAGACAAAAACAGACGCAGAACATGAAGAGTAAGGAGACCCCAGGAAGACACAGGGTAATAGACAAACCTAGCATATCCAACAGTATCTCCTCATCATTACAAGAAGTGACTGTTTTTTCACTCCTTCAGTGAGCGACATCCTTGGTGAACTCTGCACTGTAAAACTGAGAAAAAGGTTGTAATTAAAATACTAATATGGCCAGATATTCAGTGACATGTTATATGTTTGTATCCAAGATGGTTCCAAAAGTATCCAACCTGAATGTGATATACTGTATGCACCTACTGCAAACTGTGGTCATTTTACAAAACATGCAGTACACGATCACAACCTGTTTAAAGCTGACATGTAAAAACTTTCTCTGCTCAAAAATATTGGACCACCTCATTAAGGCTGAGGTGGGACTGGTGTGCTCATTTTTAAAAAGCTTCCACACCCCTATCTTTGGCTTTTGGAGCCTTATTATATATATATACTGTATGTGAGAGAAAGCAGAATCTAATGGCCATGTGGAGATGGCCAGTCAGCACACAGCAATGCATGCTACTTTCTGGGATAAAGCAGCAAACAAATCCTGACCCACTGACCCCACCAACTCAAGGAATAACAAGAAAACGTGAGGCTCGAATAGTCGAGGCGAATGCAGGTATAGGGAAGAGGCAGTCATAAAGGAGAGTTAGTTTATACAGGCTGCTTGGGCCTAATGATGAGGGATGCACTGGGAGAATGCAGACTGTGGCTGATTGCTCGGAACTACAAAAGAGCCTGTTAAAAATGAGCAGGGGAACAATAGAGAGACAAGCTCCGAGGAGGTTCTAAAACACTGCTTCTGAAAAGACTTATTAGAATGGGACTATAATAAATGACCTACAGGACTGACCGCATTAATTCTCCTGATTGAAGGCACGAGTGTGCACTGTACTGTGGCCCAGCTGGTAGGTCAACAGGAGCTGTTGATTTCAATTTAGCTTGATTTATTAGTGATGCAGAGCATACAGCGAAGCCAGAGACAGACTGTGAATCCTACATGCAGACGTTAACACGGAACAGCAATTTACAAAAATAATGATATTAACATGAGCAACTTGTTTTTATTGTCTCTACTAACCTGGATTTTAACTGATCTGTGTGGCGGTCATAACAATGACTCACCTCAGTTTGACGGGTTGTTTTATCTTTTCTACGCTGTTACGCAAACTTTTGGGCGTACTCTGTGAACAACGGCGTGCGGCAGAGATAAGGCCATCGTCAGGTACTTCTTCCTTCACTTACCCTTGCCACAGTGGCTTATGCTTTTATATAACTCAGCAATGATACAATACGGTAATTGTGTGTACCTCTGATATCGAATCATCCGTATCTTTACGCTGTTTTTATCTGCCCAGGAAATTCCCACAGATATTTGTCACAGAGTGGTGTAAGTCGTCTTTTATTAACATTAACGTGGTATAAACTAAAGAAATGCTAATGGATTTTAGAAAGAATCCCCCCACCCTCACTTCTACTTTCATTAACAATCAAGCAATCGAAGTGCATCAAACTCACTTTTGAGCCACATGTTAACGCTGTCTGCGATAAAAGAACTTGCGCTGCTGTGATTTTCTTTTTACAAACTTCGTCATTTTAATGTGGACAAGACTTTTATGAGGATGTTTTTCTGTTGGTTTATTTAAACTATCATTTCCTTTACTTTTTTGTGAAAACTGGTGTGGGCCAAAATTGCCCATATCCCTCTGACTGATCTAAATTCTTTATTTGAGACAAGAACCCTTGAAAGGGTGCAGTCCTGACTGACCCAAGTCACCCCCTGAACAGCTGCTTCACACTGTTGCTGTCTGGCCACAGACTCTGCTTGCCTAAATACAGGACAAACAGACAAAAACACTTTTGTGCCTGCTGCTGCAGGCTTTTTTAACAATTCGATGCGCGATGTGGAACCTTATGTAGTATGTATTTTGTCTCCTGCTGATGGTAGTTGTTTTGTTTGTATATGTGTTGTTAATGTTACATCCTGCTCTTGCACAATGAATTGCCTCTCTGGGATAATAAACCTTGAACCAGTATATTATGCATTTGAAGCCCCTGTCTGTGTTAACTGTAAAAACATCTATATAAAGGTCCAGACAGAAATAATCTCTTTTAACTCACTCTCTGCTTCAGAACTCTGAGGTTAGCATCATTATAAATATTTATATTTAATCCATTCTTTGAATAGCCAGAGATCAATATGGGTGAATCATTTCACATATCTGAAATAAATAAAGAAGACAAGATAAAACTGTTGCTACCACTTGAATCTACTGCTTTTAGACTGCAGGCAGACTTCACAGGAAACGTATTATATGATTCTAGACCAAATGTGTGATTTATGGCTGATGGAGACAACATTTGAATTTAGTTCCTTTCAGTCATTTGCTGTATCAAACAAAGTTTGTTGTGTTTAAGAAAAGAAAGTGTAGCTCAGTGTTATGTCATTTTCAGTGTCAAGGCTACATTTAGCTGATTGCAACGATGTAGACCAGGACTCTATTAAAATGACATGAATAGCTCACAGAGGATGAGGAGAGAGAGAGAGCCGATGGACAGAGGAGGATGAAGCAGTTATACGTCAGGTGCTGCTGCTGTGGGTGAACAAAACTTTAAAGGAGGCTTGACACAGACCAGATAAAGCAAAGGTTCATAAAACAAGTCAAATCTCTCCTTTCCATAAGGTTGTCAGACACTGTTGACGACAAATACAGGTAGTTACAGTTCGACTCTTAACTTTCAGTAATCTTGCTCAGCTGTCCAACATCACCTTAAGTTTGACTTCAGCCTCTTTCACTGCAGCCGTTAGTGCAGATAATCTAACTGAACACTGCAGTCATCAGTGACAGTTACAGATAACAGCTAAATGCTGAAACAATGTAGGCAGAGGAGTCAGTAACTCAGTAATTTTCAAGCTAAAGTTTGTCACTTACCCAACAGATGAATCTGAAGGAGAATCCATCTTTCTTTTTTATAGAATAATTATTTTGAGTGTATTAATAATAGTTATTCTTCTTTCAAATATAACATGGTCTCACTTTCAGGTTGCAGTATGTCATACAGACAGAAGACTGTTCACCAACTATCAGCTGAGCTCATTTGAAAGTTCTTTTTGGGAAATATATGAAAACATTCAGTCTGACTGATGCCTTAAATATGAACTTTACATTGATGGTATTTAACATTCAAAGGGGATAATCAGGTGGATTTGTCACTGATAACCACCAGCAGATGTTCTTTTTGGATTGGCTAACATTTGGCTAAATATCTACAGCAGGTGAACTCAGCCTGTGTCAGTGTGTAGCCTATGTCACAATTCACACACTGCTTTGTGTCTGTGTGTGTGTGTGTGTGTGTGTGATTGCACTCTCAGGAGGGAGCAGGCAGATCCTCGCTTGAATAAACGCTCCTGTCTCCTCTCGTTATATCTGCACTGTAAACACAATAAAACAGAAGATCAGCACCAGTGGAGCAGTGAGGAGCTCAAACCGCAGAGTGTGTGTGTGTGTGTGTGTGTGTGTGTTTAAAAACCTGATAAAACACACAGCAGCACAATTTGGCTTCAGCCACATAAAACTACATCCATCTTTAAATGATGATACTTGTAAACATTTGTGATCGTAATCCTAAACTGATCAAAAATATGAGATTTTTAAAATATGTGCTCAGTACTTCAATACTTCCTCGTGTTTGTCTCAGAATCTAGAATTTTGACACTGACTTGGACAGTGGACTGATGATGATTAGAACTGATACTTTCCACTCTTCTAACTTGAACCTTTGTTTTTAAACCTTTATTTTTATTTATTTATTTTTTAAAATAACTTTAAAAGATTGACAAAGTTGGGAAAACAACAGAGAAATGTCTTGAGGCATGATCAGCATATTCTTTCCTAATGTATATATCAGCCCAAATATATATTTTCCATTACAAAACTGGCACTACTACAATTTAATCCAAGCTTACAAAACAGAACAGTGTTAGGCTGTGGGGTCGTTTTAACACAGTGTATTGCAGGGTATTTCATGTGAATACTGCAATTTGATACTTTGTCAGGATCCATCTGTGTCAGAGTTAGGACAGAAAGCTAAACCTGTGACAAAAAACATCAACGATATATCATTTATAAAAATGTTACAACCAAAGACACACACACATGACCTTGAAGAATCTGTTTATGAGAGAATGTCCTTTGGGTGCCTGTTAAGACATTTGAAGGATTAGAATGCACACACACATTGCCCTGTCATGCCAGCACTCATTTCCATGGGCAAGGCACACATAATCCTTAGCGCCACACAGGAGACAATACTCCCTCCTATAAAGTAGAGCCTTGATGCACAAACTCAACTTTGATCAGTTTGCAGAGGATTCATAATCCTGCTGTTTGAAACTGGGTTATTTTAGGAGGCCACATGCTGAAAGTGAGCAGTCTGCTTCCTGCTCTGTGATTTTGATGTCTTAATGGGATATTATGGCAGCTGTGTATTAGTGCAGGGATGGGATGGAGTCTTGGAGACAGACTTTGACGAGCGTACCACCCTGATCCTAGTAATTACAGTCTGCATGCCGTGCGCTGATTACAGATCTAAAGTGAGAAACCTACCAGGCCGTCTGACAAGAGCCTTCCTTACATCACTAATTCAATACTCTGTTAATTAATTATTCTTTTGTGGTCCTTGTGCCTTCAGGGCATCATGCAGGCCTTTACTGTCTCAGAGATGAGGGGATGGCTGGCATGTCAAACCCTCTATTGTCTGATACATGACCATTACTGTTACACACAGCTGGAACTACAGTATTTCAGGAGTCAGTGTCAGGTCCTGATGTTACAGTTTTTTTCCATTGCTTAAACACAGTTTTGCAAACTCAACTGGTTTTATCAAAATACTAACAACTCACCAAACCACACACCCAAACCTCAAAATACCTCATATATCCTGCAAAATGAAGCACTGCAACCAAAGTCTAACTTTTGAACCAAATGGCACACACTTCATTCATATTCCAGATTTTTGTCTAACCAGCTACAGACTGTTGGGCGTAATGAAAAGCACTCTCATCTTTAGTATTCTCTGCCATAATACTAACATAGTTCAACCTGTAGAGAGTTCTTCACATTTTTCATATGCACAGATACACACACTATTGAATATTTATTTTATTTTTCACCAAACAAGTCAGTGCAACATTATGCACAGCAGATATATTTACATTGGAGTCAACTAAAATATGCTCACAAAACTGTAACCCGTCTCTCGAGGTTATTATAATTTCTGATTTGATTAGAACAGAGGTTGGACCAATATCAAAAAACCCTAGGTACGACTACGGAGCCTTAAGTAATAAATGTTAGTGAAGAACACACAACATGAACAGGTAAGGTTGAACATTTATATTATACACAAATAAAAACATAATGTACACTCTAAAAAGTGTATTTCAGCAGTAGTTGAAGTTACGTAAGGTTCTGAGTGAGTTTCATTCAGATTTCTGCTTTAGTGGAGGCAATCTAAATTTGTGGGGTATATTAACTTGTTATTATGTGTTGTTCCCTCAGTACACATCTAACCTGCAATTCTCATTTGAGTGAACCTGCATCAATTAGGTTTCTGTGCGTCTGACGTCATGACGTCTCCGCCTTCTCCAAAATTTTCTACCTGTGGACGGTTGGGACGCCATTTTTTCGGCGCCAACAATTTGGGAATAAGGACCGAAGATATAACTTTTTCCATCGTCTTTGAAGGTAAGTCAAATGTAGAACAAATATTTTAATATGTTAAATATAAAAATACTCCAACTGTATTGTTAAGTCCGTTAAATGTTTAGTAAACGGACCTAACCACACCAGCTATCATTCAGCCCTGCTAACATTAGCGAAATGTACGTTAAATATCAGACCTGTTGGTAGTTTGTGCTTGGACATGTAGGTTAGTAGTTTGCGGGCGGGACTCTCTTGGTTTAAGTTAATATCGGAACGTTAGCTTAAAGTTGAGTGTTCATGCAGTGTGTTGGTGTTTGGCTCACTGTTAGTTATTAATTAGCATTAGCATATTATAGCGGCAAGCTGGGCCGTGTTCGGGCACGCGCACGTGTTGCTTCACATGCCTGTCGGCGAGCACAGTTCATGCGGTCACGGGTGATGTGGGAGGTAAGGTTAACTAAGCTTTAACTGTGGTACCTCCAGGAAGCGTGCATTTACTGCCGCATGCATTGTTTTCAATGTATATGTAGAGGAGAAAGCGTGCGTGCAGCTGGGCGCTTGTGTGGTCGCACTGCCCATGGATGTATTATATTAACGACTTCTCCTCCTCTCTCCGCGCCCGTCAGACATCGACTGCAGTCGTCCATACACGTATTCACTCGGTTTTCCACACACACGTTAAACGTGTGTGTGTGTTGTGTTCAGACGCAACTGATAAATACACCTGTCTGAAACCGCCTCCGCTCTGGTGTGCGGTTCACGGTGCCGGTGACAGGACTGCCTTCGTATTTATGCTTTATATTTTCATAGATGTTTGCTGTGTGATGAGTTAACCAGCTCAGTGTTGTTGTGCCAGCACCTGTTTGTGCCTGCTGCTGCTGCAGACTCCTGTCTTTCCTGTCCGAAATCAGTTGCCAGGTGGTGTAATGAGCAGTGACAGTTATATATTTTGTACACAAGTCAAACTTAACACTGGAATGAGAATTTCCTTGTGTGTGTGTGTGTGTGCACTGCTGGGATTAAACATTGACATTATCTCATAAAAACTGTTTTTTAAACTCCTCCTGAGTTAAAATATTCTTGCTGTGTTGTTTAGGAATAAATATGAACATTCTTTACATTATTATTATTCAAGGTCTGAAAAGACTTGATATTTTTTGTAATTTTGACTAGCTAATAAAAGCTCTAAATGACAATATTTTTATTTCAGTTTTGGGAGAAATGTTGTCGGTAGTTGAATATAACTAAACTAAAAAAAATAATAATAATTTTACTCAAACACATAAACACACATAAATAGTAGTGAGAACGAGAAACTGATCATTTGGGGAGTGGTCTCTTAATTTTTTCCAGAGCTGTATTGATTCCTTTCTTCTTCTTCTTTTTCTCCATGACGGCGGTGGTCTTGGGCTGTACACAACTCATTTGGACCACCTAAAGTAAGTTGCACTGCTACAGACCAGGCTGAAATGTGGCTGTATGTAACTTACAGGATGGTGTGTTAAAGTGAAAAAATATTTGAAAAAATTAATATAAATTCAACACTTACAGTAAATGTGCAGATGATTGTTTGTAGGCCTTTTTCAACATATTACAACACATTATAATGTACAGTACTAATAGTTTTACTGTTATAATCAACACAACTCTGTCTTTGTAAAATGGAGGACAAATGTCTATAAATCAAAATTAGAAATCATAGAACTTACGCTATTGAACACAGAAAATACAGCTGTCAGATTTCTTGTAGACCCAGCACACTTACAGTCTCTGTCTGAATACATTTATTTAAGTAAATAGATGCTGATGAACACTGTAAACATGATGAAAGACACACTGTCATAATATGATTACACAGACTAACTCAAACATATCTTTAACCCTCAGGACTTTGAGTAGAGCTTCCTTTCCTTCCGGTCAATCTCTCCAGAGGAGTGTCTGCTGATGGCAGAAGAGAACCTGGACAGTGCCGCAACCTTTGGCTGGGTGTCCAATGTGATGCCCCTCCCCACCATCACCTGGCCTAACTAATTCTCATCTCTGTGACTACTTCAAGAGGGGCATTCCTGTGTGGAGCCGTGCCAGGCAGCCCGTTTTATCTGTGAACCTGCGTACTTTCACTTCATCAACAACAAAGGTATGCAAGCTCAAAATTGTAAAAAATTGTAATGTCTCATTTTAACTTTATCTTTACAACTAGTATTGATTGAGGAATAAATTGCAAAAAAAAATGCTTTTAATGTACATATGGGCACTGGGTTTTGTTTTTAACTTTTGTTTTGAACTTCTCCCTTAAAATCTAATAAGAGAGGGCTGGCTACATTTGATGAACACATTTTGTGTTTAAATGATTTGCTTTGTGTTGGGCTATGTGGGGGGGGGGGGGGGGGGGGGTCACATTACAATCGTATTCATGCTATCCAAAAGCTGAGATAGGATCTAGTCTCATATCACCATATTGACAGATTTTAACCCTACCTCTGTGTTTTTTCCAAAATTATCTATATACACCCAGTAAAGTGCATCTCTTTGTTTCTCCAGTGTTATGCTTCATGTGGAGATGCAAGGACTGTGGGACGACATTAACAAAAAGATCTGAACTGCTCAAGCACTACAAACTGATTCATAGGCATTACGGACGAGGCCACACATATCCATGCACTTATTTAAATTGTGCATGTAGGTTCAAGACTTGGAACGCCCTACTGAGCCATCTATCAAGAAATCACTCTGCCCAACAAGCAGGCACCAAAACTGTGTCCACGTTCATATGCCATATTTGTGGCCATAATCAACTCTCCACAGAAAGAGAATATTTTCAACATATCTATCAGCATCTTAAAAATAAGGAGACTGTAACATGTGTGTTCCAAAACTGTGAATATAAAACCAATGTCTATGAGAACTTCAAAAGTCATAAATACAGAAAACACTCTGGTACAGTGAACACCTTTAAGCCTGAAGTAAGTTCTGTTGAAGAAACCTGTGCCAGTGTTGCCAGTGATATTTCAGATGTGGAAATTATAGAGAGTAATGTAAATTTAAATTCTGCTTTTGACAATGGGCATTCTGAAAACTTAGAGAAGGATATTGAGCTTAAAATTGCTTCAGTGCTCCTTAAGTTGGAACACATCTTTCTTGTGTCTAATGTAGCTGTAGATGAGCTTTTGCAGGAGTTAAACTATTTGATTGGTTCTCTTTCTCTGCCAGTTACCCAAAAGACTATTAGCCAAGTATTACAAGACAATGGATGCCAATTTGACCAGTCAGTTGTTGAAAAGCTTGCCAGTGTACTCTGTGAGACAAACCCTGTAAAGAAAGCAATTGGAGATAAAAGGTCCACTTTCCAGTGCTTGGAGGCGAAAAGCTTACTATAGGAGCCACTTTAAAGTAGTGGAACCAGTGGAATATATACTTGACAGAAAAAATAACAAGTCATTCCAATATATTTCAATTTTAAAGTCTTTGCAGCATATTCTTGACTGCCAGACAATCTTGGATCAGGCTGTTAATTTGAATACTGTTGACAATCACCCTCAAAAAACTACTGTGCACTACAAAACTATCTTTGATGGTGCCTACTTCCATGAAAATGGACTGTTGTCTAAGCAGGAAAGCATTTCATTGATATTATACATTGACGATTTTGAAATCTGTAATCCCCTTGGCACATCAAGGAGGAAGCATAAAATTTGTGGATTGTACTGGATATTAGGTAATTTGCCACCAGGCTGTAATTCTGCTTTATCCTCCATCTATTTGGCTGCTTTAATCAAAAGTAATGATCTGAAGTGCTATGGGTTTGAGAAAGTGTTAAAACCTGTAATTAATGATCTTGTAATTTTGGAGCAGAGTGGGATATTTCTGTCAAAGTTGGGCAAAACAGTCAAAGGCACCGTTCAGTGTGTTGTCGCCGACAACCTCGGTGCACACAGTATTGCTGGATTTGTTGAAAATTTCTCTGGGACATATGTATGTAGATTTTGCACTGCAGAAAGATCAGAGTTCCAGGCTATTGAAGTAAAAAGTGAAGCCTTTACTTTAAGAACAAAAGACATTCATGCAGATCATTTACGAATTCTTGAGGAAAACAAATTGCCCAGTTATTATGGTGTGAAATCAAAGTGTATTTTGTCAAAGCACCTCTCATATTTTGATGTTACCACTGGTTTTCCACCAGATGCTGTACATGATCTTTTTGAGGGCATCGTTCCTTTTGAACTTGCTCTTTGCCTCAGTTTGTTAATCAAAAAAAAGTATTTCACATTATGTACATTGAATGAAGCAATATCATCTTTCAACTTCAAGTGGGCTGACAAAACAAATCGACCTCATCCTGTGGCCCTCAATTTTGCATCCAAAAAAACTGTGGGGGGGAATGCACATGAGAACTGGTGTCTTATCAGATTTTTGCCTTTGTTCGTTGGGCAGAGTGTACCCTGTGAGGAGCCTGCTTGGCACATCTTAACAGACCTGAAGGACATTGTTGATCTCGTTGTCAGTCCTGTTCATACTGAGGATTCCATCGCATATCTTGGTTTTAAGATCTCCGAGCACAGAATTAAGTTTCAAGAGGTTTTCCCGGACGTTGATCTTAAACCAAAGCACCATTTCTTGGAACATTATCCGGACTTGATCCGGAAGTTTGGGCCACTAGTTGCACTATGGACTATGCGCTTCGAAGCGAAGCATAGCTTTTTTAAAAGAGTTGCAAGGAATATCAGATGCTTCAAAAATGTGCTTCTTTCCCTTTCACAGAGACATCAGTATCAGATTGCACATCATTTGCATGCAAGTAGCTTTTCCAAACCCCCACTGGAAGTAACAGATGTTTCCTCTGTCCACATTGATGTTCTTAACAAGGACATCTCAAATGCACTGAGACAGAAGTCTCCAGATATGGACAATGTGTGTTTGGCTAAAAGTGTAGCATACAATGGACTAATATACAAGTGTGGGATGATCTTGATCCACGGCTCACTGGGAGGACTGCCAGAATTTGGTGAAATCTTTCAAATGGTGATACTGCAGGACAAACTAATCTTCATTGTGAAAAAGCTCAGTGGATGGTATATGGAACACTTCAGAGCTTATGATCTCAAAACATCACCAAGTAAAGAAGTGGAACTTGTTGAGCCACAGGAACTGCATGATACTTGCCCACTATCAGACTACAAAATTAGAGGGATGCGTCTTGTCACTTTGAAAAGATATGTCCACGTTTAAAGGGTGAGGCCTCAAAATGTGATAAGTTATTCTCTTAAGTGGGAAAACAAAACCCAGACCCATACAATACCTATGTGTTCTCAAAACATATTGATTTTATACTTTAAGCCAATGTGGTGTGATGATGTCATTGGCAACTATGTTATATTTTTTTAATGTAGGTTGCTGAGTGCCAGTCATCTCTCCTTGTCTCCCATCTTCTCCTCACTTCGTCTCCTTTCCTCCACCTCTACTTCTCTCTTCTCCTCCCCTCCTTTCCCTTTCTCTTCTCTCCTCCTTTCCACCTCTTCTTTTCTCTACTCATCGCTGTCTCCCATCTTCTTGCCTTCTCTCTTCTCCTCCCCTCTTCAGTTTGCCTTCCTCCTTGCTTCCCCAGCTCTTCTCCTCCACCTCTCTTCTTTTTCTCCCTCTTTGCCTTCTCTCTTTTCCTCTAGTTCATTAAATTCTCCTAATTTGATATATGTCAGTGGTTTACATGTTCATCCTTACTAACTGTGCTTGTGCTCTCTTCTCAGACCACCATGGCTGGTGCAACACCTACACGACTGAAAGTCATCTTAGGAGAGAACAATATTGAAAGCTTACGCTTCCAAATGGCATCCCAGAGTCACTCGAAGACCTACTCGGCACGATAAAGACCACCTTTGGGTTAAAGGATGACGTCAGATTGCAGTATATGGACCAAGACTTTGGCAATGACTTTTTCAATCTGCATACCACCACTGAACTCCAGAATTTGGGGACAATCAAAGTGATCCACCAAAGTCCAACTTTGATCAGTGACCCTCAGTCCACTTCATCACTGTCTATTTCATTTGAGTCTGATGACGGTGCTTCGTTGGCATCCAATGACACAATTATCCTCTCATCCCCTGAATCTGTGTCATCTCGAACACAACAGTGGCCAGAAGACTTTTCAATTCCCCAATTTTCATATGAGACAGAGTTACAATTAGAGAGGGGGAATACTGAGTACCGTGTGAGCCAAAAAATGTTGACAGTCAGCTCCCGAATTCTGTCTGACATCCTGAAAAGAGTAGCAGAAGAAATTTACCGTTACAAGGCCTATCCAGAGGATGCACATTTCTGCGCAGCTGCAGAGGCCCTAATCAAAAAGCACCCATGTTTGAAAGAACCTGGCTCATTCAATGGCTGCTATGGTTGGAAACAACGACTCAAGTACAAAATGGCAAACTATAGGACTCAGCTCAAAATACAGGGGTGTCCAGAGCTGTGTGTAAACTCCTTGAAATCTAAAGCTACTACAGATGCTTTCCCTGCTAAAAAGTGAAGAAGCCAAAACGTTCTGAAGCTAACTTTTATCCACCCTTTCCTACTGGTGAGACTCTGGACAGCCAGGAAAAAGTGAGACTAGAACTTCTGACAGAGATCGGGATAAGGGACAATGAAAGGGTCGTCGCAGACAAAATGGCAAACACGTTTGCCTACAGACGGCATGAGGTGGTAAACCAAGAACCAAGTATTCAGGACTTCAGCGACAGATGGCCTGCACTCTTCACACAGAAAGAGGTAAGAATGGAACCAAAGTGCTGAAAGTCTGTGTGCTTCAGGATTTATTGCAGTTAACTGTCATGAATCGGTCATAATTTGGATGTGGTTGAGATTTTATAACAATGAACTTGATGACAGAATTTACATTTTGAATTTCCACATGTGTTGTACTTGTTGGGATATAGACATTTTGACATACAGAATGACAGTTGCAGTTGCATTTTATTCCATAATACTAATATCTAATATAATATCTACTGTCATTTGTGTTTTGTTTTTAGATAAATTCAGAGTTCCAGAGGCTCATGGCTGTTCCTCTTGAGGGGAAGTTCATGGCCCAGTTAGACATGCTTTCAGATCAGGTGATTAAAGTCATTCGTGCCAGAGGAGGAGCAACACGGCAAAAGACAGCAAAGATTATGGACACATTGGACAAGGTAAATCTGTACCATATACTGAGAGACGTCATAACTAAGAGGGCTGTCAAAATATACCTGAACCCTTCATAAATACATTAATATGGGCAGGCCAATGCTTATCATGGCTTTCATTTGTATGAATGTTGTTAGCGACTCAAAAACTACACCACTGAACTCATCCTCCTTTCTTTCTATAATGAAGCTCTGAGTTTGACTGACTGTTTTTAAATAAAGTATGTGTAAGAGTTAAGCAATAAGAGTAAGGATGTCTGTCTTGAAATTTACAACTTAAAATTAATAAACATTTGTTGTTCTAGGCTGTGGACATTAATCTTAGGAGGGAATGTGTGCTGAAAGCACTCACTATCTTCCTGGGAGAAGAGGCAGATGACCTTATCAAAGAATATCTTGTAAGTTTCAACAGTTTATATGTCAGCACATCTTGTCAAAGGGACAGAAAAAACTGAACTGTTAGAAGAAAAACAACAACTGAACCAACTGAATAGTTGGATTTTTTGACATGTATTTATTATCATGGCCATATTTCTCCTTCCCATCTCCTCTCTACTGCTAATTTTCCTCTTCTTCTCCCATCTCCTCCTCTTTTCCTTCCATCTTCTCCTCATCTCCTCTTCTTTTCCTCCCATCTGCTCTTTGCTTTCTCTCCTCTCTTTGTCTCCCATCTTCACCTCATCCCTTCTTCTCCCCCTTTCTCATCTCTTAGCCCCCTCTCTTCTACTTTCTTTTCCTTCTCTCTTTGCCTTTGTCTCCTCTTCTTCTCCTCCTCACCTCTTCATCTCTCTTTGCCTTGTCCTAGATTTAGTGTTAAAAAGAGAGATTTTTGTTAGTTGTTTTTTAGAACACCCATAACACCTGAACCATGGTTTGATTGCTGACATGTATTTATTATCATGACCATATTGGACATTATGTAATTCCCAGCAACAATACACAACATAATGGATTGAATTTTTTTTTTTTCAGTAAGATTATACAAGTTCAAAGCAATAGTTTGATAATAGTGTGTAATGACACTAGTGCTGACCCCAAAAAAAATCGAAGCCCCCGCCCTAGATGACACCCAGCCAAGAAATAGCCCAGCACATAACACATATTGGTACATCACCCAAACACTTCATCACAGTAAGAAGTGAGGCTAATGATGATTCGTTTGTGTCCGGTACCCCTCTATAGGACTCTGACGGAGAAGATATTCAGAGGGACCTGGAGCAGCTCACTATGGCAGTCTTTGTGATTCGGAAGGAGGGAGAAGGATTGGAGGAGCCACCTGCCGACATCGGCATCGCCATTGAGGGCGTGCAAGTGTTACATGAACTGACTTCAGTTGCCTCAGCTTGTGCCATGCTTCTAGGTTTGATTTATGCAATCAACCTAGCTTATCCAAAACCCTTCCGCTTCACTTTTGAAGTGCTACAGAAAATCTTCCTGGAGCTTGATCAGCACAAGATGTCCCCCAAAGTCCAACATCTGTATAACAAACTTATAAGCTCCAAGTAACGACACACAATGATGACCAACAAATGGCCTTGTGCCAAACTGTGAAGGAACAATGGTGTTTGGACATTCAAGTCTAGTCTCTTTCGGATGTTGGGCCGTTTTTATGCTCCAAGAGACAATGAATACACTCAAATATTCCTCAAACGACAATTTAAAGTGCTTTTACACATACTTCGTAATGGTTGTTCATAGTTGTGATAACAGTCTGTGTTGAAATTGTTGGACATATTTGTGTAATACTTTGTTGCACTATTTTACACTTTGGTTTGTGGTCACTTGTGCATTTTGTGCATATGTGTTTTTAAAAGGGACAAATGTGTTATGTGTTGGCCCAAAAGCTGTGTTGATGGCCATAAAGTTAATGGTTTATTACATTTATACAATAAACTATTTAAAAAAAACATTGGATTTTGATTTTTTATTAAAATATTTTCATCCAACTTAAAATTGTAATTTTAGTACTTATTAACCAAACTGAAATTTCATTTTAGGGTTACTACAAAAAGTAATTTACACTAAATCATATTATTAGGTTAGAAAAGAGTAATATTTTACTTTGGGGTTATGTAAATTATTTAGTTGGAAAAACTGAAAACTTTAAGTTGACTTACCTTAATTTTAAGTTAGAGTAATGCAAAATCTTGATTTGATAACAATTAATTTATTAGGTCCATGTGACTTAAATCCATCGTGTTAATCTAATTCAATAACTTAATTTCAAACAACTTAATTCAATCAGGTGTTACCAATTGAAACAATTCAATTAAGTTGGTCGAACTATTTTCTTTTTTCAGTGTACAATCCCTGCCTATCTAAAGCCGACTTCCTGAATGCACAGGCGCA
Source organism: Nibea albiflora (assembly GCA_014281875.1). Lineage (NCBI taxonomy): Eukaryota > Metazoa > Chordata > Actinopteri > Sciaenidae > Nibea > Nibea albiflora. The sequence continues at coordinate 267,977 of CM024804.1, forward strand.
TATTAAAAGGGCCCAAAATAAATCAGTTCAACAAAAAGTGTCTCTTTAGGAAACTTCAATAGAGTTAAAAGAAAAGAAAATTGCTTCCTTCAGAGTCCATGAATGTTTTGGTGTGTGTGTGTGTCTCTTGTAATCAGCATGTTCTCTTCACTACCCGGGTAGGTTTACGTGTGATCTTATCTGTATATCAAATGAAGAAGTAGGATGATGATGGTTCCAAAGATGCCACGGCTGGCCACACCAGGCTCTCGGTCCGTTCACGCTCACGTCTTCGGTTGGCTCGCCACTGACCTCCAGGGTCAGGTTCAGATGATCTCTCTCTCTCTCTATCATACAGTATAGAATGCATTAGCATTATGTAAATGATATAAACACCCTAATCATTATGTAAATGAATAGGTCACATCACACCACATAAGATAGGTCAGTTTCAACGAACAACTAGTCAATCATGTACTTCCATCTTACAGCATAGAAATAAAATGAGATTTCTGAAACCAGATATTTATGTTTTTAAGCCTTTTAAATCTATTTATACATTTTTAAACATCACTTTTTAACCAAACATTTAATGTATTTATTCTTTTAACATTTAAGATGAACTTCTGTTTCTCATATTCATATGAAACATGTATATGAGCAGTTAAATGAACTAAATCACCTTTATCTTATAAACATGAGATAAATACTCCCTCAATCAGCTAACCTCTAATGGTGGCTAACTTAGCTGAGCTAGCTAAAATCAAGTTCACATTCAAATGCTAGCGATTAGCACGTGGCTAGCGCAGTTAGCGATTTTTTAATAACTTTAACAACATAAAACAATCTGAAACTGGGCCTATATGATATCACAGCAAGAACAGCAACAGCAAGAATTAAGGTCACAACTCCGACTGGCTTTAAAAACGGTATTTTACGACATAATGGAGTTTGCACAGTTAGCATAACCTCGCATTAGCGTTAGCATCCTTACCGGAGTTTATCTTGAGGAGCTCGCAGAGTCATGCAGCTCGACTCTGTCTCTCAGCTTTCAACCTAATGAACGCACAGTATTTTAATATTTGGTACGAGACTTTATAAATGTATATTTTTCAGAGTATATTTCCATAGCCGTCCATACCAGTGATGCTTCGGGCAACATCTCCACCGGAAGAAGGAAGACGAGTGATTTTATAGAAAATTTCCCGGCATTCATTCATTTTGTTTTATTCATTTCATTTCATTCATGCGACACCCTCTGGCGAAGTAGGGAATTACACTATAGTAACCTGGTATGTGTTACAAAACAGTAAGCTGAAAAATACAATTTCAGAAAAAATAATAAAAATAATAATAAAGAGTAAAACAAAATAATTAGACAGCCCTGCTCTACCTCTCACTCTTCCTCCCTCTCTCATTCTCACCCTCCCTCTCCCTCTTCCTCTCTCAGTGATGTCTTCCATTGAAAAAAAGACGCTCACCTGTGCTCTTTTATTGCTTACTTCCTGATTGAAGTTTTAAACAATTACATAAGACCTGTTTGGCCAGGTGGCACATATAGTGGCCAATGAGCTCATATAATGTCATTTTAAATGGCAGTGTTTTGAAATCACAAACATGTGACTTTATGTCAGATTTTGTGTCTCATGCAGAGAACTGCGTTCAGTACACTTAAGTGACATTTCCAATTTCAAAATGTGTGTAAAGCAGAAAATGTGTTTAAAGTTTTGGAGATTTGAGATGAGGTTTTGCTCCCTGTGTGTCACTTTAAATCTTTGTGCTATCCAAGTCATTTCAGTGTGTTAGCAACTGGAAAAAACTGTAATTATAGCAAGGTGTTTATATATATATATATATATATATATATATATATATATGCAGGAAGTGCAGGTACTTTCAAGTGCAAACCTACCATGACATTACCTAATGGTCTGTAGACAACCATTTCAAACCTTTTGTTTTCTTAACCAGACATGACCATATTTGGACAGGAGGGTGGAACTTTTACTCACATTCTAACCCTAACACTGAACATGAACCCCAAAATCATGACACATGAAATACTTTTCTGAATTTCGTTTCTTCTGAGATGCATTTCTTTCTTTGCAACATGTTTGCATCTGGACGTTCTCATTCCTTAGCTCACAGGCGATAAACTGCAGCAAAACAAAAATAGATTTACTAAATTTATATGAAGTCAGGGCAGCAATGTCCAGCAATGTGGGCATTGTAAAAAAGAGCACATCTCAAACACTTAACACTGGAGGCAACATGGTTTGCTTCAGCTGACAAAGCAGAGTAAACACAAGGCCACAAGCAATTCAAACCATATAAAAACCTAGGAGAGCAAATACACACCACGATAAAGTGACTTGGCCTGAGCGGCCTGGCTGTCACGTGACAAATGAACGAGGACCTGACATGGATGCACATTTGAGTCGTGAACTAATGATTTCTGTTTCCTGTCCTGCTGACTGAGCTTATGCAGCTGCCATGTAGTGAGGGGGGGTACTACATAAAAATGAATGAATCACTCACTGACAACTCATTACTCCTGAGTCATATAAAAGATTAGTTCATATCCTTCACAACCGACACATCACTAGTGTTACCTGATCATTTACAAAAATGCAGAGTGAGCATCAAAACTACACAGAGGCCTAGGGCAGATTTTAATGAGGGACATCCATAGAAACATCAGGTTTAATTATCAGAAAATGAGATTTCACTTCTCAGGGAAAACAAAACAACTCCCAGAATGGGTTTAATGTTTGACTGACACTGGCATTCAGGCTGAAATCTGCTCTTTCACTGCCAGTGAGACCTTGATATCAGCTTCGTTGCTAAAGAGCACATTTGTCTTACCACTACCACTGAAGGAAGATATCAGAGTGTTAATGTGGCTACTGTGTCCTGTGTACCTGCCTCTCACCCAGTGTTAGCTGGGATCAGAACCTGAGGCAGGCTGAATGACATCCAAAAAGCCATCTGTAACAGCACCCACCTGTCAATCAAAGAGTCCATGTTGTAAATTCTGCATAACTTTAAGCCTTAATATCATCTGAACAGGTGAGGAGGTTTCATCATATTCAGAATGAGTATATATTTACAAAAAACAATAATGTTTTTCATTTGAACATTAAACATCTTGTGTAGGTCTGAATATTGAATATTCTTCTTCTTCGTCTACCACACACACACACACACACACACATATCCTCCCATAGAACCAATTAAAACCCTTGGAGGCATGTACAGCAGCAGCAGCAGGTGGGGGCAGCCAGCCATTACGTATGCCAGTGAGGAGATGCTGACGTGTGACGCTATGCAGCTCCAGCATGTTGTTTGTGAACACGGGGCTCGGAGGGTTGAGCCTCTTGTCTATAGAGATGTGAGGGACATTATTGATTTGTCATTTGTTTCGCCAGCATGCTGGCTTTTAAATGAGGGAGGACACCTCCCATGGGAACCTACTTCTGTTTAGCTCATCTGCTGAGGGGGAGATGGAATACTTAGAGCAGCACATACACAGTTGATCTACACGTATACAGTGCATTATCAGGAGCTACTTTTGTTGAAATAATGTCATCGTAACATTTTTAACATCTTGTTATTTTGGTGTTTTGTTTTCACTTCCCATATATTGCAAAACAATATGGCTCTGTAAACTAATAACATCCACTAACATGAAGCACCCAAATAATAACGTATATAAGAGTGTTATGGTAAATGGACTGTACTTATATAGCGCCTTTCTGACCACGACATAACTCATTCACACATTCATTCACTGATGGCATTGGCTGCCATGCAAGGTGCCAACTGCATTAGCCAAGTTTGAGGAGCGAACCATTCATACACATTCACACACTGATGCCGCAATTTGAAGTTCAGTATCAAGGACTCTTTGACATGCAGACTGGAGGAGCTGGGGATCAAACTGCCAATCATCGGATTACTGGATGACCCGTTCTACCTCCAAGCCACAGCTGCCCCATAACCCTTCCCTGTTGAGAGTAGAGGTACAGGGTAGCATGGAAGACAAAACATCACACTGCCCCCAGACAGGTTGACAGGAGACAGGTTGACTTTAACAAAAATGATCATATATCAAAGAAAACTGGAGGTAGTCCTTTGTTCCCTCTTACCATATCTGTAAGGATGCTGCTCACATGGCATACAGAAAACATAATTTCTTTCCCATTTTCATCATATATATGTAAGGCTGGCTCTCCCGTTCAAACTGGATTATCGGGATAGGAGTCTGGAATGGAGAGTCGACAATGTTAACATTATGTTAGCAATGATATGCACAACATGCAATATTGAGATTTTCTTTACCCATTTAACATGCAGTAAATATCAAAGTACCCACCTACTCATACATTCCATAAAAGGGTACCTGTTGAGGCAGCACCCACCCAGACAACAGCCTCAAACATGTTTTCTCTACATTATATCCTGTTTTTAATGTTTCAGAAATAAAATATGACATCAATGTTGACAACAATTCTGTGTCTCTTTCATATAATATTCTGACTAAAAGTGAAATCTATGTGTGAGACAGTGCTAACCACTGCACCATCCAATTTGCTTTTAAGAGTGTAAATAAACTGACTCATTGTCTGAACCACACTCTTGATCTTGTTCTCTCATAAGGCATTGAACTTGATCATCTAATAGTCTATCCACAGAATCCTCTTCTTTCTGACCATTTTTTAATAACCTTTGAGTTCATATTACTGGACTATAAGCCTTTTGGGACAAACTCCTACAGCAGATGTTTATCTGACAGTGCTGTATCCAAATTCAAGGAAGTGATTCCTTCAGTATTGAATTCAATGCCATTTCTCAGTGTAGCAGAGGACTTGTCTGCTTCCTTTAGCCCCTCACAAATAGATCATCTTGTTGATAGTACTACAGGCTCATTATGAACAACTCGTGACTCTATTGCACCTCTGAAAAAGAAGATAATTAAACAGAGGAGGTTAGCACCATGGTATAGCCAGCAGACTCACAAATTAAAGCAAGTGGCACGAAAATCTCACAAATGGCGTGCCACTAAACTGGAAGAATCTCACTTAGTCTGGCAAGATAATCTTACATACATACAGGAAGGCTCTCCGTAGCCTATTACTCTTTATTAATAGAGGAAAATAAGAACAACCCCAGGTTTCTCTTCAGCACTGTAGCCAGGCTAACAGAGAACCACAGCTCTATTGACACATCAATTGCTTTAGGTCTAAGTACTAATTACTTCAAGAGCTCCTTTAATGCTAAAATTATAACTAGGAATGCACTGATTGTGAAATTCTGGGCCAATACCGATGTTTAAAGTAACAACTTGGCCGATGCTGATATTTGTTACATGTATTGCAAACTGCATGTAACATCTAGCATGCAATGTGGATCTTCTTCGAAGCACCTCAGAAGTAGGTTTGAAGTTGCGTGCAGGATGGACCAAAACTGCAGCGCATACGCGACATGCCAGAGACGTGTGCAGTAGGGTTTCGGAGACCACAGCGTTCATGCAACATGTAAATCAACATATATCAGCCACTGCCATCCGTGAATGTCATCTTTATTTGCCGATGGCCGATGTCAGTTAAGGAGGCAAACATTGGCCGATACCAATGTTCATCTGATTCATCAGTACATCCCTAATTATAACTATTAGAGACTAATTTCATCAACTTTTGCTCTCAACAGACACTGATCTGCATTCTGATACAGCAAGTTTGGAAACAGCTGTAACACCTGATATATATTTAGAAAGTTTTTCTCCCATCAACCTTCATCAAATAACTTCAATAATTTCTTCACCTAAGCTGTCAACCTGTCTCCTAGACCCCATCCCAACCAGGCAGCTGAAGGATATTTTACCTCTAGTTAGCCCTTCTTTATTGGATATGATTAATCTTTCTTTAGTATCAGGATATGTATCACAGTCCTTTAAAGTAGCTGTAGCACAGAGACCGCACTACTCAAAGATACAAATGACCTCCTAATGGCATCTCTGTACTCGTCCTGTTAGATCTTAGTGCCAAATTTGACACCATTGACCATCAAATTCTTTTACAGACACTGGATCATCAAATTGGCATCAAAGGAACCGCCCTAAGCTGGTTTAAGTCGTATTTCTTAGATCATTCTCAGTTTGTTCACGTCAATGATGAATCCTTCATGCATACCAAAGTTTGTCACGGAGTCCCACAAGGTTCTGTACTAGGACCATTTCTATTCAGTTTATATATGCTTCCTCTAGTGAACATTATTAGGAATCACTCCATTAATTTTCATTGTTATGCTGAAGACACCCAATTATATTTATCGATCAAGCCTGATGAAACCAGTTAATTCAGTTAATTAAACTCCAAGCACGCCTTCAGCATATAAAAAGTTGGATGTGGCTCGGAGGTAGAGTGGGTCATCCACTAATGGCACTAGGATCCCTGGTTCTGCATGTTGAAGTGTCCTTGGGCAAGATACTGAACCCCGTATTGTTCCTGAAGGCTGTGCCATCAGTGTGTGAATGTGTATGAATGGTTAGCTCCTCAAACTGATGAGCAGTTGGCACCTTGCATGGCAGCCAATGCCATCAGTGTATGAATGTGTGTGAATGTGCGAATGATATATGTACTGTAAAGAGCTTTGAGTGGTCAGAAGACTAGAAAGGAGATATATAAGTACAGTCCATCTACCATTTGTTTAGCGTTCAGTCAAGCTTTAGCCAACTGGTGGATGAAAACTCTTTGGTTTCAGTGAGCCTCCTTCATCAAAGCTTGGACCTAATCATGAGGCAGAAAAACAACTGCCAGTTTAGTGGCATAGGACTGTCTTAGACTGTTGAGATTAGAGTGTAAAACTAATGCGGTAGGTTATTTTTCCTGCCAGGTATGAGGTCTGCCTCTTTCTCAGGGAGACTCTCACCAGACAAATGGTTTCTTTGCATAAAGGGTAGCCTTCTGCAACTTTGTGGCACATTATAAAGCAAGTATGCATGGCCAAATGCCAAGAACTGCATATATTAGCATTCGGTATAATCTGCCACAGCTGCTGCATACATGGAACATTAGTGTGTTCTTTATCCAACATAATCTTAAACACCATTTATCACAGTGCAAGAATAATAGACTTCTGTGGGTTTCTCCAATGCCCTTCTGGATCCAGACCTATGTGCTGAGCCCCTGAGAGAAGATGGAGGAAGTCTATTTGGTCTAATTAAACTGATTACAATGTGCTCACTCTATGAGGGCTGAAATAAATAAATAATTGCAGCCTTGTAGGCACAGGTCAGTAGATAATGGAGAGGTTTTTCTGATAATTAGCTCTAAATGGTTTAAGTACAGTACCCTTCACTGGGAGTCATGCCAGGCATGATGCCTTGTTTTTCTGCAGGATTTTTTCTCGGGGTATTCTAACTGTGTGATTTTTCACACAAAAAAGGTATCGTCACAACAATGATTTATTAAAACAATGATACAGTTTCAATTCAGATAAGACTATCGGCACTTTTTCCCCCTGCTGAAATTTCATAATTTGCTCCACATTGGCTGAGGTTTTCACACACACTATATCAGACAACACAAGTCCCGTTCTTCTTGATTGCTAATGAAATCGGTAAAATGTCATTGATCTCTTTAATGTTATTATCTCTCAATCACGTGTTCATTACAGCCACACATTCAGTATCTTAGTAGCAAACAGTTACAAAACTTCTGCATTTCAAATAAATGACAAAATAATACATCTCTGTTTGAAAAACTACACTTGATTGTATGGTTGGACAAATAATAAATAACAATTAATGTAGAGGCAGAGGTGGAGTGTAAAGAGTGAATCCTTTACATATGAAACAATCCAAAGATTGTTGTAAGCAGCCCAGAAAGTCATGAAAGGGCAATTTTTAAGTAACATTACAACCTACTCGTTACCTACCCATTACCATATAAAGTGAACAAAACATGCAATTAATATATAATAATGCCTCATAATCTTAAAATAGCACCTATAAGTACATACTACTAACTCTTGTGGATTACAAAGCATGTAAGACTCACCCATCAAACTTTATTGTCAGAATTTGTCATAATAAGTGACCAAAATATTATGGAACACAATTTTGCTAAGCTGTTGAACTGCTCTGAGTTGGCTGATAAGGAAAAACTTGAATGGAAAGAAAGGACTTGGAAAGCTAAGGGACCCCTACAAGATGGCTGGATTTAGGGTCTGGTCTTCGTGCCTTGTTTGAACCCTTAAAGAGTTCCCTATGACATCCCTCTGAGAGATGAAGTAAGAACAAAAATTTAGCATAATCACATGGTAAACCATAGGCATGTTATTTACACTAAACTCACTCCGAGGTGTGCTTGCTCATTAGTTGTTCCCTAGGCAAGAACAGAGCCAAGAAATTCTGGCAGAGTGTTGGCTTAACACCTTTAAATAAGTGGGTCAAGCAGGAGAGCCCTATGTATTATGTCAAAGGTTATTAGATATTTTATTGTCAGTAGTGTAAGTCAAAAGCATGGCAATAACAGATATGTTTTTATATTTAATCTGTGCAAATAAAAAAATCATGTTATTTTGGTGGTGGAGCAGGAATGTCAAGGTGTTAGCAAACCATTAAAAGTCATCATAGAGATTATTTGAGCACACGGAAAACTCAATTCAAACCATTTGACCTGGTAACAGATGATAGTGTTACCTAATGCTAGCCTTACACTAAATAACTTTTCAGGTGACTTCACAATCACAGACAAATTTTGTAATTCAATCATGAAAGTTTTGCTAAAGTTGCAAGCACACTAAACTGTTGAATGGCTGAAATGCATAATAAATGTTGCTAACCATCAATCCTTCCACTCATAAAAAATTCTATTTGGCAGCAACGGCATCAAATCACAGAAAATGAAATTGCAAAGATTATGTCAGTGTGTTTCCACTTTTACTAAAGATGACATGGAAAAGTTAACACCATCTTAGATGAACTGCTGTATAGTAATTTCCTTCTAGTTTCAACTTTGCTGAGGAACCTCTCTTTTCTGTCTTCTTTTACCTTAGACTTTGTATGGTTCAACATGAATTCTGAAAAAAAATCTTACTGGGTAGTGATAACTATCATATCTAGACTCAACTAGTAAGTGCTGTAAATAGGGCATCTGACAACTAGGACAAAAAACTGGTTACAGCCTGGAAAGACTGATGGAAATGTAGGTCAACATGAACTGGTAATCAACAATGGCTGTAACCTAGCATTTTAGTAAAGCTCAAAGTAAGAAAAATAATATTCCAAGAGTCGCAGGGGTGCAAGATGACTCACAGGCAGGATACGTAGCTATTGACCTTGGGAGGAAATTGACAATGAGAAGAGAAAGCAATTCTGTGGAAGCTACAGTATCAAAGGCAGAAGAACTGTAGATAAAGAGTATATTTGTAGTTGGAGGCAGGTGACTTCTACAAGGGTCTTAGGATAAACCAAGGGGAAAAAAGTGCTTGAGTGCAGGTGAAGAGGGTCGTGACCCGCATTGATCAGTGCTTCAATCACATTAGTTGGTTGAAGTCCAAGGACAGGCTAATTACTGAAGTTCATAGGATATCAGCATCCCTGCTACTGAGGAGGAAGCACAAGGAGACCAAATGGCAAGGCCAGAGGTGGTGTGTGAGCAGGCAGCCAAAGAGAAGAGTGATGGGCAGAAACCCAAGGGAAAATGTAATTTCTGAATATGTTGTGGAAAATTTTGAGGCTCATGAGAGTAAAAAAGTTAGCTATGTCTTACATCGTGAGTCTTGCCTACTTTAGTTACTGCTGCAAGGTTGGACAAGTTTGACAAAAAGGAGCATAATGAGTGTGTATTAGATTGCTACAATGCTACAAATCAACGCTCATTCTGTCAGTCAATGTTGCTTTTGCACTGGTGGATATGTGCCACCTTTTCTGCTACCTATGTACATTGTGCATATCAACATCACAACATCACAAAAAGTTACATCAGAGTGGCACATAGCCTTACAGAAATTACATTGTAGTATGCTGATATTGTTAATTGGTATTATCCTAGAGGGAGCTCTGGGGGATCTGTGTGTTAATGCGGATTCAGGAACAAGGAAACTGGCAAACCAGTGGTGGGGGGTTACCACCAGGGGAGCTGAGGTGGATTGCCATGGGTGTGTCTATACCTGCTGAATGTAACTGCAGCAAATGTTGAATCTGGCTCAACTTCTCTCCAAGACGCCAGCAACGTTTCTTGCCCCTGCATGGCTGGCTGCCGGTGCAGAAACGCATCAACCCTCCAACGAAATGAATTGAAAAAACGTTGCTGGTGTCTGGTTTCCCATTTCCTGTCTGAATGTGGCCTTACCTGGAAGGAAGTTAGGAAAAGTATATGTGAGGTCCCCGGTGGTGTTTCTGTGCTATGCCTGTGCTGCAGCATGCAGCATGTTCAGCTTCTGCATTACTCACTCAAAGCCATTGGCTGAACAAAGTTCTCAGTTGCCTGAACTCATTTAGCTAATTGTGCAGTCTGTTGTCACCTTAAACCATTTCACATGGTAAAACACATTTTACAGATCTCACTTTTCAGCAAAACTCTAAACACAGTCTGCACTGTAATCCACATGTCATCCAAATGTGGAAATCCAAATAGAGCAGACATGTCACATCTCAAAATTGATTTCACTTGTTTCAAATAATGTGACACAACCAATGTAAGCCAGCCAGTTGTTGAAGGTGGGAATGAGAAAGCCTGAGAATGGATACTATGTGAGAGGACGAATGAGTATGCAAGGTGGAGGACGAGGAGGAAGAAGAGGATGAGGACGAAGAGTGGAAATATCTGATGAAATTTAAGCAACAATCACAATGAGGGAAGCAGGACTTAGAGTGCAACCCAATTTGAGCTGATTTTCTGTGTCCACCATAGTAAGGACATTCAGAGAAGAGAACAGGTTCAGTATACATTAGACATTTGTAAAGTTCATCAGTCTGTGGATTGCACTGCAGGAATATTTTTTGGAACTGCATGTGTACTTTTTGTAGACTTGCAATAAACACATTGTCTGGCCCTGAACATCATGCTTTCCATTTGTTTACAGTCCTGACTGCTCAATGGATTTTGACTGGTTGCAGGTTCATATCAACAAAGAACAAGAATTACAGTATCACAGAGACAAAGGACAAGTTTGTGAGATGCAGGGTACAGTCCTGTAAACATGCAAGGGGGAGAAAGAACAAGAGCAGAGCAGAGAGTAATTTCAAGTAATTTCAGTTGTGTTTTCTATTTTTTGGTGTATTGTTTACTGACTGCTTGATAGTGTGTATCATTCTGATGGCTTTGCTAATGATTTGAGAGCAGTTTTGAGCACAGGTAAAACTGTTGTATTGTTGTAAATAGTGCTTGAAGATAAGGTTTTGTATTTAATGTTTTAAGAAAATTGAGCACGGTTTCAGAAATTGTGTTTTAGCAACTGAGAAAAACTGTAAGGAGAGATTGTTTCTGGCTAATAATAATTCATATATTTAGCAGTTAGCAGCCACTGTCCTGCTTCTAATCTCTTGGCTAATGTTAGTGAACTGACATTAGGCTAACACCTCTTGATGTAGCTATACCTTACCTAGCTAGTTATCTGGAATTTTGCTAATATTTGCTAACTTCAAATGTGATTCTGTCCAATGAAATGTGTCCGTGAAGAGACATTACATTATAATGGGTATCTAGTGTTGCTTTTACAGGTCCATGGACTTACGTAAGTAGAGAGAAAAATGGCCTTATAAGAGACTATTAGCTGAACATAGATAAACAGGGATAGGGACTTTACCTCTAGATGTGCCTCCCATTGGGGCTATAGGCCACTGGAGGGATGTTAAACCCTCGCTAAAAGAGGTGGAAATGTTATTTAGGCAAACATGGTCAGCACCAGTCCCTAGATCTAATGCTATGCCCTATAGGCTGTATAAAAATGCTCTTTTGCAGTTTTCGGTGGGAGCTGATTAAGGAAGCATAGAAAGCAGCTTATAGATCTTGGTGAAGGGCATGACAGATCTCTACGAAGAAATATACTGGTGAAGTAGGACAGTTTAAGTCTGTCAGTCTCTGCGTGTAGAATATAGGATTGTCTTCAGTGTAGTCCACCTGGAAAGGAACTAGCTGATCATCACCTTGGTACAGGATTTTTTTTTTCTGGATGCTCAGAGACACAAGCATCATCTGACATTAGACACAAAGGAGGGAGAGAAGCATGTGATGTTTTTAGATTAAATGTATTTGGCTCTGTTCTATAGAAGTGTTGACATTAGAGCAGCTTAACATTAAGTTGGGCTGGAAAATGGTGTCGCCTGTCATGGGGCCCATGTAATACTCACCTAACCAACTTTTGGCACATTTCTCTGTGTAGTGATAACTAACATTGTTTTACAAGCTTATGTTCTTACTGATGCTCTTGCCGCTCTTATTTCCTCTTAATCCCTTGTTATTGTGGGATTTATTTTTCTATCCTATATATTTTACTCTTGGATGTTATTTTTCTAATTGTCTCCAGCAAGGCAGATTTGCAAACAAGTAGCACAAATATTTAAAGTGACACACAGGGAGCAAATCCTCATCTCAAATCTCCAAAACTTTAAACACATTTTCTGCTTTACACATATTTTGCAATTGGAAATGGCACTTTTTGTGTACTGAATGTAACCGGCTAGCTTTGTCTGCGTTGTGTTAGGATGGAAGGGGCCACACCAGGATATATTTGGAGGCTGTCTCCGTTTATTCTGACGAAAGACGTAAATAAAAATAAAATCCTCCGGTCATTTCTCATGAACTTTGTCTCCTCTCCCAAGTACAACAGCAAAAGGGCAATACATTAAAACATGTAAAACATACCTGACGAAAGACGTAAATAAAAACAAATCCTCCGGTCATTTCTCATGAACTTTGTCTCCTACACGTATTAAAAGACACAGAAACATGTTAACGTGCGACACAGTAAGTTTTAAGCTTGTTTTAGCAGAGGCTAAGACATGTAAAATCTCTGTGACTACAGTGTCACTCACCTCTCCCAAGTACAACAGCAAAAGGGGAGAGGTGGAAATGAACGTTGGGGTACAGAAACTGTCACAAACGTTCCACATGTTGGCTCAGGAGACTGGACATGTCAGGTAATAACAAACAGATTTTGTGTAATTATAATATTAAATAAAACTTATATATATTTGACTCTGCTGCATAATTAACCCTGTTACATGAACACAGCTCTCTGCATAGACAACACAGACAACAAGTGCTTCATTTTGCAGGATATATGAGGTATTTTGAGGTTTGGGTGTGTGGTTTGGTGAATTGTGTTAGTATTTTGATAAAACCAGCCGAGTTTGCAAAACTGTGTTTAATTAGGAAAAAAAAATGTATTATTTTTATTATTTTTTCTGCATTGTATTTTTCAGCTTACTGTTTTGTGAGTATATTTTAGTTCACTCCAATGTAAATATACCTGCTGTGCATATGTTGCACTGACTTGTTTGGTGAAAAAAAAAATCTGCATATGAAAAATGTGAAGAACTCTCTACAGGTTGAACTATGTTAGTATTATGGCAGAGCATACTAAAGATGAGAGTGCTTTTCATTACGCCCAACAGTGTGTAGCTGGTTAGACAAAAATCTGGAATATGAATGAAGTGTGTGCCATTTGGTGCAAAAGTTTGATTTTGGTTGCAGTGCTTCATTTTGCAGGATATATGAGGTATTTTGAGGTTTGGGTGTGTGGTTTGGTGAGTTGTTAGTATTTTGATAAAACCAGTCGTGTTTGCAAAACTGTGTTTAATTGGAAAAAAAAAACTGTAAGACGCACTGACACATGCCTGCTATAATGCCAGTGGACCTGAGACTTGATTGTAATCCGTGCCAGGTTACTATAGTGTAATCCCCTACTTCGCCAGAGGGTGGCTCATGAATTAAATTAAATGAATGAACGAATGCCGGAAATTGTTTAGAAAATCACTCGTCTTCCTTCTTCCGGGGGAGACGTTGCCCGGAAGAATATACCAAATATTGAAATACTGTGCGTTCATTAGGTTGAAAGCTGAGAGACAGAGTCGAGCTGCATGACTCTGCGAGCTCCTCAAGATAAACTCCGGTAAGGATGCTAACGCTAATGCGAGGTTATGCTAACTGTGCAAACTCCATTATGTCGTAAAATACCGTTTTTAAAGCCAGTCGGAGTTGTGACCTTAATTCTTGCTGTTGCTGTTCTTGCTGTGATATCATATAGGCCCAGTTTCAGATTGTTTTATGTTGTTAAAGTTATTAAAAAATCGCTAACTGCGCTAGCCACGTGCTAATCGCTAGCATTTGAATGTGAACTTGATTTTAGCTAGCTCAGCTAAGTTAGCCACCATTAGAGGTTAGCTGATTGAGGGAGTATTTATCTCATGTTTATAAGATAAAGGTGATTTAGTTCATTTAACTGCTCATATACATGTTTCATATGAATATGAGAAACAGAAGTTCATCTTAAATGTTAAAAGAATAAATACATTAAATGTTTGGTTAAAAAGTGATGTTTAAAAATGTATAAATAGATTTAAAAGGCTTAAAAACATAAATATCTGGTTTCAGAAATCTCATTTTATTTCTATGCTGTAAGATGGAAGTACATGATTGACTAGTTGTTCGTTGAAACTGACCTATCTTATGTGGTGTGATGTGACCTATTCATTTACATAATGATTAGGGTGTTTATATCATTTACATAATGCTAATGCATTCTATACTGTATGATAGAGAGAGAGAGAGATCATCTGAACCTGACCCTGGAGGTCAGTGGCGAGCCAACCGAAGACGTGAGCGTGAACGGACCGAGAGCCTGGTGTGGCCAGCCGTGGCATCTTTGGAACCATCATCATCCTACTTCTTCATTTGATATACAGATAAGATCACACGTAAACCTACCCGGGTAGTGAAGAGAACATGCTGATTACAAGAGACACACACACACACCAAAACATTCATGGACTCTGAAGGAAGCAATTTTCTTTTCTTTTAACTCTATTGAAGTTTCCTAAAGAGACACTTTTTGTTGAACTGATTTATTTTGGGCCCTTTTAATATGCGCCTGTGCATTCAGGAAGTCGGCTTTAGATAGGCAGGGATTGTACATTATGTTTTTATTTGTGTATAATATAAATTTTCAACCTTACCTGTTCGTGTTGTGTGTTCTTCGCTAACATTTATTACTTAAGGCTCCGTAGTCGTACCTAGGGTTTTTTGATATTGGTCCAACCTCTGTTCTAATCAAATCAGAAATTATAATAACCTCGAGAGACGGGTTACATGATACACAACATATATGGGTTCTTTAAGTTATTTTCAACATGCTCTAACAATGTGTACACTGGTCTCATTTATAATCCCAGTGATTATACATATTTACAGCATTTGTTTATTTATTGGATGTAACGCATGAAAAGTTTTTATTTTTGAGTGTTGCAAAATTAAAAATGATAATGATATTATTATTTTATATTTATTTTGGCGTTGCAACATGACAACATCTGATTTACAGTTTTTCTCAATTGGTAAAACGCAATTTTTGAAACCTTGCTCTATTTTCTTATTACATTAAACACAAAAGCTCATCTTCAAACACTATTTACAAAACCTCTGACTCCGCGTTCACCTCAGAACAGATTTACCTGTGCTCAAAACCGAACACTGCTCTCAAAATGATACACACTATCAAGCAGTCAGTAAATAATACACCAAAAAATAGAAAACACATTGTTCAAAACATATAGTTCTCAGGGAGAAGTACATTTTAAATCTCAAAACTAATTTCATATTTTGCTGTCATTGTCTTTTGATGAATGAGAACATGTTCTATCATAGCAGTCCTGCATATCAAGTCCTGCTTCCTCATTGTCAGTCCATGAACAAGAACAATTTCACTGGATATATCCACTCGTTGTCTTCCCCTTCTTGCTCCTCGTCCTTCACCTTGCATACTCACTCGTCCTCTCACATAGTTTCTTCTATCCATTCTCAGACTTTCTCACTCCCACCTTCAACAACCTGTTTGCTGTCTGATCTGGTTTATACTGGTTGTGTCACATCATTTGAAACAAGTGAAATCAATTCTGAGACATGACATGTCTGCTCTATTTGGACAAATTTGGAGACTGTGTTTAGAGTTTTGCTGAAAAGTGTAAGTGAGATCTGTAAAATGTGTTTTACCATGTGAAATGGTTTAAGGTGAGAACAGACTGCACAATTAGCTAAATGAGTTCGGGCAACTGAGAAAATCTGTAATACATCAATGGACAATATACAAAAACACACCAAATGACATATTGCAATATCCTTCTTAGATATAAAATTAATCTTCCTCTGATGTTTTTTCCCTCTTGATAATGAATTAATTGAAGGAAAGGTTGAAAGTGCAACAAAATATCTGTTACATACACACATCTCTCTCGCTGTATGCATTTCTATGTAAATCTGTAAAAAAAACAACAACCTCAAAACACCTTCTTTCTTCTCTTTTTGGTCTTGAACAGGCGGAGTGCTTAGATTTCAGCTGTTAAAATAATTGATCAAAGAACACGGTTAAAGTATTCCTCTCACACTTATCCACGTCCTGTGTGTGTGTGTGTGTGTGTGTGTGTGTGTGTGTGTGTGTGTGTGTTTGTGTGGAGGCCAACCTCTACAGGCCTATATTTGAACTATATTCGTACATTAACTTTTAAGCGATCCAATCATATCTGCAGCGTTTTAATCCCTCTCTGTCCGTCCTGGGAGAGGGATCCCTCCTCTGTGGCTCTTCCTGAGGTTTCTTCCACATTTTTTCCCTGTTAAAGGGTTTTTTGTGGGCAAGTTTTTCCTCACTGGAACCGAGGGTCTAAGGACAGAGGGTGTCACTCCCTGTACAGATTGTAAAGCCCTCTGAGGCTAAATGTGTTTCTGACTTTGGGCTATGCAAATAAAATTTGATTTGATTTGATTTTATGTCCGCGTCAGTCCCACTAGATGAACTGCACTTATTTCGCACCTTTCTAGTCTTCTGACCACTTAAAGCTATGACCGGTGTGTAACGCTTTACACCACCAACTATTTGACTGATTTTGGTGAAACTGGATCATATTTTATAGAGAAAATGTTTTCTGGTTTTCCTTCTGATGTCCTCTGGCTGCTCTGCCTCAACTTTCTGTGAGTGTCCTGATGGGCAGTGAAGTAAACTGCCAAATTGTAGCTGCTGTTAGCTAATGATAGCTCAGTTAGTTAGCTGTACTTTGAACTCAGAACACTGGGGAGTGTGTTTGTACCACAGGCTTTTGGACCACCAGGAAGTAGAAGAGGTTTTCAGTGGCAGGGCACGGGGAATGCTGAGAGGGAGCACCTAGTCAAAGCCATCATCATCATCATCATCATCATCATCATCATCATCATCATCATCATCATCATCATCATCATCATCATCATCATCATCATCATCAAGTTTTTGATTATAAGTACTACCAAAACAAATGCACATGTACAACTGTCCATATTTCCATTATTGCTATTACACACAATAATATATAAACACAATGTGGCTTTTAAGTGTATCAACTGAAAATGACACATTTTCATGATGATGTTCATATATATTCATAGCCTGTGTTGTGGTGATGACTTCATAAATGTTGAGAAAAAAAAAAAAAAAGGGTTCTTGAGTTGAATATGAATTCATCCTGGCTGTTCAGGGGTAAATTTATGTCACCCCGATAGTTGTGAGACTAAATCGATGTGTATTTGTGAGCGCTTTCCAGGCAGAGCAGGACTTAATGTATAGCTTTACCCTACATGAGCGTACGTGAATGCAGCTCATATTTATCATATTTTCTCAGTCAGTCGAGCATTCATGGCCAGCAGGAAATAAAGTGCGTGTTTTTGACAGCCCGTATGACTGTGGACTGACTCGACACTGACTCTCTCGTACTTCCATGCCTCTCTCTAATGTACCTGTCATGCTCGTGATATATGGCTGCATGTATATTTTAAGGTTCACCTGGCAAGCATGTCACCTGCAGTCTCTTTGTGGCATGATGATTGATCAGTGCTTCTTCCTGGGGTATTTTTCACCAGATGAGGCAGGCGCTGGTGGCATGGGGTAGTTTGAATACAAATTGCCAGAATTGTAAATTGTACTTTTGTGCTTTTAGCGTCAGTTTGAAGCGGACAGTGAATTTCTGCAAACACAGTGGTTGCTGTTGATGTTTCTTTTTATTATATTGTAGTATTGTTGTGGAAAGGCTGCTAATACAACAGAATATAGAGGTACCCCGCTCTCCCAGGAGACTGTGGAAGGCTTTGTTTTCATTTTTTCTGTTTTTCCAATCTGCACAATCTCAGTGCTCATAAACGCTCTTCACATCTGAGATTGATCATTGTGTGGAAAATATTTCTAATCTCTCATACTCATATTGTGAACCTGTTACTACAGCATGATTAAACCACTGCATGTAAACAACCGATGTGGTAGTTGTGATTGGTGAGCTCTGGTTAACTCTGTTAATGTTTGACCTGTCTTGGGTTTAAACCAAGCGGCAGTCTCCAAGTATTAAAGCCAATGTGGAAGTGCCAAAAATGCTGCAGTTCTTTGAGCATCCCCTTGAGTCTGGCTACAGAACAAGTCAACCTCCTTAAGCCCGCGTGTTAAAATGTCCCATTTCGGAACAGATATGAAATGGCATGAAATGATGCTTAGACTTAAATGTGTTCAAAATGTTCATCGTGGCCACTTTGACAGATCAGGTGTGATTACAGAATGCTTGCTCACACCCAGACCTGCCTCAGGTCAGTTGATGGTCCACATCTTATCTCCCAACATATTACTGGCTTAGCTGGGACTGGACTGGACTGAAGTCACAAATTTTGAGCTTCAAAACAGCTCTTCAGACACCTGTGGGTGACGTCACCTATACGTTCGTCACCCATTCATTATACTGTCAGTGGTTTAAACCTGCTGAAAGCTCAGAATTATCTGTGATCACAAATCAGCCTGTGAAGACACAAAAAATATATGACTTGGGCTCAGCACCAACATGTGTAGCTCCGAGTATTTAAAACATTTCTGACATTTACACCTTGTCAGTAGTCAGTACTTCATCGGTCGTCTGGTCATAAAAATCAATATGTGCATAACAAATCTGAAAAGTTCTCTTGGAAGAGAAAAAATGACATAACACCTGATGAACACCTGACCTGTTTTTTAAATAAATTCATTCATAAATTCATGTCACAGTTTCTCCTTCTGTTTCTTCTTCTGTGAAGAAAACATTCATGACCTGCTGCCACTCGTTTCAGGTATATTCAATAATGAATATAAAGAGAGTGTGGGTGTTTATTAGAACCAGTTTAGATCAGGAAGTATTGAATAATTAACCAACACATTTGAGGTGCACATAAGCACAAAGGTTTATGTTTGTTGTAGCTGCTGTATTTCATTCATGACGTAAATCCAGGTTTTCCTCTGTGAGCTGATTAAAAAACAGAGAATTAAAGTTGAAAAGATGATTTTAAACAAGTATATGTGTGTGCCTTCAACAAAGAAAGTGGGCAGAGTATCATGGAACACAAGTGTGCTGAGTTGTTGACCTGCTCTGAGCAGGTGAGCAGCAACTGTGCAAAACACACTTATTCTTGGCACTGGGATTGCAGTACTTTGCACCGTCAACCACAACTCTCCTCCCACAGAGAGTCACCAAGATAACAAAACTGGTGATGGTGAGGTTATTTTCTCCATGCATTGAGGAAGATGCCAGTTTGCTGGAGCAACACTGCATACACACACACACACACACACACACACACACACACACACACACACACACACACAGAGTCTAGGTCTAAAGGACCATTACTTCCCGCCAATGTCAGCCAATCTCCTCCACAATAGAGCCATGCTAATGCATTTTGTGCCGCTTTGTCTCTTCACTTTTAACTTTAATAACTGATCCAGACTTTGAAACAAAGAGTCTTATTCAGAGTCGTCTTTGAGGGTGAAGTGACTAAAATCCTCTGTGTGTTTTCGTGTCTGAATGAGGGCGATGAAATGTAACAAATAATTACTATTTCATGCTTCATGTGTGGGGTGCAGAAAGGGAGACTTTAAACTTACATTTCGACACTCTCTTACCAAAGATGTGTCAGTTAGTCAGTGCCAGCCTCCCGCAGAGGGGGTGCTTGGGTAATGATCACCCAGGGCTAACTGTTAATTCACAGCAGATTGCAGACATATTGAGAGAAGCACAGAGATCGGAGTTTAATTGTCCTTTGCACATTCACTTTCTTCACGTTTGCTTCCATTTATCACTTTCTCAGCTTAAACACTCATTCACAGGTCAGATTTGTTTTTTTAGATTGTTTTGCAGAAACAATTGTGCTGAGCAGCAATAAGAGGAAATGGAAAGCATAATTGTTCTAAGCTCCACTCATCTGTGTTTTTTTCTTTCTCCATTGAACAGGTTTCAGAGTCTGCAGCACTGTGCATAATAAGCTCGCCTGAAGCTGCTTCGTTGTTTAGAGCTGTAGATCTGCTTAACTACGGAGTCTTTCCACCTGCGTGCTGCTCTGCATATCAGAAGAATCGAGTCACAGATGCTGAATTAGCAGGTTTTTAAGATTATTTTTAACAGGCAGTTAGGCAGAAGGCTGGAGAGGAAGAACACGTGATGAAAACCCAGGCTTCAAAGTAAAATGATGAGCAAACTAAAGGATTTCACACAACTTTAACATGTATAGTCCAATGAAATAAGATTATTTATGACTGTGTCTCACACTGTTAATTTTGTCATCCATTTTTCAATTTAGTCTTAGTTTTGTGTCAAAGTTCATTCTTAGTCTTAGTCACTTTTAGTCTTTCACAAATCATTTTTGTTAGTCATATTTTAGTCGACTAAAAGTCTCAAAATTTTAGTCAAACGTGAACACAGGGTGTTTTAGTCCAGTTTTAGTCAAAACATTTTTGTCTTTCTATTTATTTCAGGAATATTCTTTTTGTTTATTAATTCCAGTTCACTTGTTCCACAGCTGGCATATTGATGTCTTGATTGAATTGAATTGAATGAATTCATCTTCAATGCAACTTTGCTAAGTGTCTTGTCTGTTGTTTCAATACACACTCAATATGCACTTGATTTCATTTTTTACACTTAGATCGCTATACCAGGGGTGTCAAACTCATTTCCACAGAGGGCCATATCAGCATAATGGTTGCCCTCAATGGGCCGCATTAACAGTATGAATGTAACAAAATGCAATGTGATTTAAAATACATTAAACTACACCTTATGATATTGTTAAACAACTCTTCTGTATTTATTATGTATTCAACTTGCAAATATTACATATGCATTTGCATTGATGTCAAAATAAATGTTCAGTTTGAAACCCACATCACTTGAATCAGTGTTCAAACTATTTAAGCAAATAAAGAAAAATATGTGGGCTTCAATCTGGCTGGAGACCCGAGGATCCTCTGCTAATCAGATTGATGCTCACAGTGTCATATATTACCGTGATTGGGTTATTATTGGAGTGAATGGATGGCGTCTCTTACCGCTGTGGACAGGTTTATATTGGGGTCAATTGAGAGCCCAGAGCAGACAGATTGAACAGAAGATGAACAGATGAACAGAATTCATACAGAAGGATACCTTTTGCGTCAGTATCAGACAACTAGTGGCGTGACAAATCGCCGGTATTTTACGAGTTGGGAATGAATGTATGTTAAGACAATCATGCACCTATCACATTCTCATGGGCCAGATAAAATGACGTGGCCACATTTGGCCCGAGGTTTTTGTTTTTTGTTTTTTTATTTCTTGCAATACATTTTCGTCTCATTTTTATTCAGCAACAAAAACCCACATTGGCACATTTTTTGTCAGTGTTTTTAGAACATTGTATCGTCTCGTCATTGTCTCGTCTTAGTCACGGGAAAAATTGATGAACTCATTTCGTCTTGTCTCCTCTTACAAAATTAACACTGGTGTCTCACTTCATTCATTCAGTCTGACTTGTTCTTATTGGGAGGAATCATCTTGTCAAGGCCAGGCTGTGCTATAAATTACATACATAAAAATAAAATATGCAATAGATACTACTCATGTAGAATCAAGCTCCGGTTGTTGGTAGAGGAGGTCCTCTCTGAAGAGCTGGAGATCTTCAGGAGTTTTTAAAGGTAGAGAGGGAACTGATAGGATGTTCCACCAACGGGGAACAACAGACGAGAAAAGTTTGGACTGTCATGTTTCTAACAGTTCACAATACTAACACTGAATAAAGGACCTGGACCTGGAACAAATGGTCAATACTGCTAAAAATAATGACTCCTTAAAACATGTATTGAATTTGTAGATTTTCCATCGGGACACTGAGATGTGCAGGCCAAAAAGAAACAACCAGTTTTAGGAAAATAAACCAAAGATCATGGTCACAGGGATTGCCTTGTTTTTCTGAAAGAAGACTTGCGTCATCAAACCATCATGAAACAATGTTTGTTCCTCAAGTGATCACCTCAGGAGTGTCCTCTTGGATACCACTACAGTACATAAAACATGTTTAAGTGCCCTCTAGGGTGCTAACACTGACTAAGCTCCCCCTCACAGCTCATTCTCATTTACATCATCACGTGTGTGTCTTTGTGAGTTATAATAAAACATTTTTAATCGTATCCAGGGTTCATAAATGTCTTTCACGACTTTCTGCTGCTGCCTTTTTTATTTTTTTGTCCTTGCCCTTCAAACAGCCATGAGACCACTCTGTTGTTCTGCAGGCTCATAGTGGAACAACTTTCTAACATGGTTTGGTTTTCTTTTTCTTTGTAGGTTTGTCAGTGTAGATCATATTTCAGACCAGACTTGTCATTCAGATGCACTTAACTCTGCCACTGTACACTAACTGACAAGGACTCCATAAAGCAGATGCAACCTGATCTTCCAATCCACACTTTATAGTTCATGCTGAGGTCTACTGTCGTTAACAGAGCAAATGAAAACAAATTGACAGACTCTGAAAGTGTTTCTCTCCTCCGCTCGCTCTGGGTGTTAATATCCTCTGTGTAAAAAGCAGTGAGCGAGCACAAAAGGGTGATAACTGGCACAGTAATTGAGTCAAAGTTATTGTGAGTACATGCTAATGGAATGACACATTACAGCAACTCCCCCGTGGCTATCTATGTCTGAACAGCAGCTCAGGACCTGGCTAAAAGGATCTGAGCAAAAGGAACATTCCACTTGGGAGCCTTTCAGTTCAAGCTTTTAGACTGAAAGGTGAAAGCATTAATGCAGGGGCAAGGTCACCGGGACATCTGTTGGACAAACAAACTCAAACATCAACAGAGAAAAAAGACATTCACTATCATTCAGTGACATTATAACAGCAAGCTCCATGATCAACAACTCGAATGACTGAATATAATGTTCCTAACTCATTCATTAGTGTATTATCAACAGAATATAGGACTTGTTTTTATTATCTTAGAATGAGACTCGTGCAGAGTCTGCCATGTTAGTGAAATGAGGCAGTTGCAGTCAGCAACTACACTGGTAGCTGGCAAACCTTAAACTCTGCTCACTGGACCTGGAGAAATGACATTAGACATAACAGTACAGTATTTTTTTTTTCACTCATGGGCCTGTACAAGTAATTGCTGAGATCTCAGAATATCATTCAAACTGAGCAAGAAACATGAGTCAGGTTTGAAACAAAGGTTCAACCTCTTCATTGGAAAGCCACAGTGAGAGAGTGTGATAACACTCTCTACCCTGTGATAACACAACAAAACCTGAAACTAGAGCAAGAACATTGTTGAAGCAGGGATTCAGTCTGTGAACTGTGGTGGATGTTTCAATTAAAAACTAATCTAATTAATTATAGGTTCTGTGATTAATTAATTAAAATTAATCACACATTTTTTTTCTCTGAAAGTCTTCCAAACATATTCAGACATGTTCAAACTGAGTTTAGTAGATAAATAAATCAATGAATCACAGACATTCTAAACATTAAAGTTAATATGTCATAAATCATCAGCGTCTCAGGACAAACCTCTAACCTCATAGATGCTAGCATCAGGTGTTGCTTCTCATCTGCCTCCGTCATGGTTACAGAGCAGGTGTGGGCGGAGGCGGAGCGTTTTCTGACTCAAAGGTGGCACCAGCAGGTACCACGCAGCCTGATTCTTCTTCTTTTATTTAATGGTGGATGGCAACGAGAGTTTAAGGAGCATTACCGCCACCTACCGTGCTGAAGTTTCCTAATTCCACTAGTGGACGCCGCGTTATTTTTATTAGCACGTTATTTCTTCTAGAATTAATTAATCAAAATGAATCTGTTAATTTCATAGCCCTCACTTAAACATAACTGTATCTGTAACTGCCAATGAATGGACATGAGCGAGGCTTCCAAAGTGCAGCTTTGTAGTCCAAAATATGGCCGCCGCTGCCATGTTGGATGTACTGCTTCAGCCATGCTGTTAATTATGCACAATTTGTTAGTTAACAAGTGAGTTTAAAAAAACAAACAAACATTCCCTCTCAGTAATCATGAACGGGGAAGTTGGACACTTGAACATGGAGACTGACTCACTTCTGCAGCCACTCTTGAGCAGCCACTTGGTGAACTGCAGTTTTTGGTCTTCAATCATACACTTCTGTTCTCACATCTTCACTTGTAAACAACCTCAGACAAACTAAGATGTGTACATATTCACGCACGCACGCACACACATATACAATCACCACTGCCTGTGCCGTCCCCTGTTCCTGCTCTAGCGGCTGTTCGGGTTGTTTAGCTCTGTGTGGTGGCAGCAAGTCTCAGTCACAGTGAAGGCAGGGGGTAAGAGGTAGGTATAATCTCAGAACACCACCCCACCGACATGGCTAAGAACAACATCCATTTATGAAATTGGGAAAGGGAAGTGGTGGTGGGGAGGGGCTGGAGGCTCCATCAGACTGTCTGGGACAGATGAGGTGGAAAATAGAATCTGAGGCAACATGGGTTGACAAAAAGGAGTTGGACACTGGAAAAGAACCCCCCCTCCTGAGAAACACATTGAAATTCAAAGAAATTAAATCATCACAGGAGTCTGCACTGTTAGTCACATGACACTGTGACATCTTATATCAGCTATTGTGAGGATGTGTGTGTATGAGTTTGTGTGTGTGTGTGTGTGCTGACTAAAACTTTCCTGCACATGCAGCAAAAACCAGAACTACACTGATAAAGGAGATCAGAGGCGCAAACTGAAGCTATGCTGAAAAGGAAAAAGACCTGCAGGACATCCTCAGCTGTAGCAACCGGGGGCCTTTGACTGGCTGAGGACCTGGATGTGGATGTGCCACCCACTATATCCGCTTCTCACCCTATGGTGGGTGGCCAGGTCTGTCCCAGAGCTCCGATTATCACTGGCACCACCGCTGCCTTCACTCCCCACATCTTCTCTACATCCTCTGTCAGCCCTTGGTATTTCTCAATGTTAGATATTGCTGTCACCCGGAATTGCTACGTCTATCACCACAGCCTTCTTCTGTTGTTTGTCTACCACCACAATGTCTGGTTTGTTAGCCATCACCAGCTTGTCGGTCTGGCTTGGTCATTATCAACCACCTTGGGACGTGACTTCTACTTTGACCTTATACTATGCCAGATGTATCCATGTATGCTTTACCTGCCAGCATCTTACACCCTGCTATTATGTGCTGAACTGT
This sequence comes from Nibea albiflora, assembly GCA_014281875.1. Classification (NCBI taxonomy): domain Eukaryota; kingdom Metazoa; phylum Chordata; class Actinopteri; family Sciaenidae; genus Nibea; species Nibea albiflora. The sequence continues at coordinate 293,691 of CM024804.1, forward strand.
CTCAGGAGCATCTTTGTACAGCCTGCACCTCAGGCCCTGTCTGGTGTGGTAGATTCCCGCCTCGATTGATCTTGTACTGAGTGTTCTTGTGCTGCCATGATCAGTGCTTCTGTGCTGTCTTTCAGTCCAGCCTTTTCCAGCCATTGGTAGCATTTCTTGATGTCAGCCATTTCTTCAATTTGTTGTAGATGCCATGCAAGGGCTTGTCCCTCCATGATGGTTCATCAACCTCTTCTGCACCATCGGGTTTCTGCTGCCTGAGGCATTCATTTAGCAGCTTGTCTTTGGGGGCCTGAATCTTGTTTGTTTCATCTTGGATGGTGGTTCTGATGCTCACCAGTCCTCTGCCTCCCTCACTTCGCTTGGTGCACAGCCTCGGGTTGCTGGATTTGGGCTGAAACTCTCCATGCATTGTGAGGACCTTCCATGTCTTGATATCTGTGGCTTCTATCTCCTCCTGGCAGTGCGTACGTGTTGATGGTTCAGACCTTGTTCTTCCCATTCAGCTGACTCTTCAGGACCTGCCTCACCAAAACAAGCGAACCATTACTCATTAACACTGTATAACACTAAAACACCCATCCGTTATCTTCATCATAGTATTATCATTGTCAAATATAAAGCATGCTACACAATATAGATTTTATACTGACATGTATACATGTATATTCAAATCAAAATCAAATCACAACATACAACATATTGTCATGGAATGAAAACCACTCAACTTTTGACATTTGACTTTTTTTCTATGTATGCAATGTGCATTTTCTTTTCCGTCTACAGTCAGTTTTTAGCATCTTCCTGTATGCAGGATAGAGAGAAGGAGAGCTCAGGATAAATGACATTGTGAGCTCTGTGATCTCTGAACCGATCACACATGTCACTGTCAGATGGTCATTAACCTGGATTATACCAATATCTGTGTGAAATAGTTTTGATTAGGCTGATATTCTCTGTGGAAACATGTTATTGGTGGTGGACAAAAACAGGAGAGTGGAGGCTTGGAACCACCTTCTGACAAACATTGTTTTCACTGGATAGCAAGAACATACATAGTTACCTTCACTATATGCATATTACATTAGATTAGATTAGTTTATACTTTATTTATCCCACAAAAGTCTCGTTACAGCAGCAGAAAAAGTGTAATATACACTACAGAATTAGAGTAGAAAGGGCAAAAACACCACGAACAGACAGAAGTATCTTTTAACCTACACAATAAACAACAACAAACAACTGACAAACAACTGACAATGTGCAAAAATATGTAGTGAAGGTAAAAGTGGCATGATATAAACACATATTGTAAGGTAAGCGACTATGATAAAAAATAATATTGTACATATAAAATAATCTATTACATCATTCATTCAATATTTGTTATAGCACATTTGCACTTTATTTTTTTTATTGCTCTCTTTGTTTTGCTCTGCTGTCCTTGTTTTTAGCTCTATGTGTGTGTGTGTGTGTGTGTGTGTGTGTGTGTGTGTGTGTGGTGTGTGTGTGTGTGTGTGTGTGTGTATTTTCTCCTGAAATTGTTCCTGGAAGTTTGTGCAAGCTTATTAAAAAACAACAAAAAAGCATTCAAATGATGTGTACACACAGTCGGCCAATAAAGCTGATTCTCATTCTTTTGACTCTGAAGTCAAATGTTAATTAGTAATGAGCTTAAACAATTTCACAACAGGAGACAACAGCAAAGAGTATGGAAATTAATTAGAAGTCTCTCAAACAGAGGACACGATGAAACCTGTTCAATATATGAACAAAAATAGCTCCTTTGAAGGCTGAATAACAGTTACAGTACATCTGCCCACTATGAATGAGCTGAAGGTTTTCTAATGAATGCACTCACTCACTCCACTTAAGGGATGCCTTAAGTGTAAGTATTCTTCATAGTGTCCTTTGAATGAAAAATATAAATAAAGAGCAGAAAGAAAGAAAAGTGTTGATGGAAAGAAAAATTAGGCAAGTATGCATTTTTACAAATACTACTATGTTGAACATTAAAAAAAGTCCATATTTGACATTTGACGTGAGGGTTTGCATATAGAAGCTCACTGTAACAATGCTAATGTGTAAGTTATATTTAATATAACCAACTTAGTCTAGCGTGTCTTCCACTGACAGTATAGGCATGGATGTACGTGTGATGTCACTCATAGGTTTTCCAAAGATCCAAAGCCATCTGCCGTGTTGGCAGTCCTGCCTATTCTGCCTCCCGGCCAATCTAAAAATGTGGATCATAAGCAGACCTGAAGCGGGCTGAAGCAGCCATGCTGATAATTATGCACAACTTTTTTGGCGTTAATATCATTTGAACAGGCCAGTTAAAAATAAATAAATAAAAGAATCACCTTCAGTACAGTTGAGGAAGCTATAGAGACCAAAAGTTTTTTTTGTACCGGGCTGTAAACATGTTTATTTCTGCTGTGAATGTAATGGGGTGGTTATTTAGTGTGTATATATAATATTGTATTTCCCCTCTGTGTCCCCCAGTTTTTTATGTTGCAGCAGGTCTGGCGATCACAGCAGGTGTGTCAAGCCCCTCACTGGTACCTGTAGTGCAGCCGCGTCATTGGCTGCTAATGCAGACCGTTCATATAGGCCGTGTTGCGTTCAGTTGCTCTCTCTCTGTTAAATTTTATGCAACATACCTACACGTTATGTTCGGCTACATCTCCCATATAGGCAAAACAAAATATTGTACTCTTAAAACGATTTCCGAGGAAAACAACACACAAGAGCCTGCAAGTCTAGTCATCATCACAGTCCTGCTCACTAACAGTTTCAGTTCAATCCTGGTTTGCGTGCAAGAACACAAGCACATCTACGTGCGCTGGGTGAAGGCTTGCCCGCTGACGTGTGATGGTATTTCCAGCGAGTGAAAAAATCCTCTTGCTCGGTGTGCTTGTCGCTGGGACAGCCAGGTAACGTTTGCACAACTTGGCCAAACGGGGAAATCTATCCTCGGTCTGGGCCCACCACTGCAGCAGGTTCTGCATTTGCGATGTTTGCAAATAATCACGGACCTCTTCGTCTGTGACTAGTCGACGTCAAGCTCTAAATGTCATTGTGCAGTATGCAAATCGACAAATCGACTAGTCTGTACAACCCCTAGTATATTGCAGTTCAAGACTGACTTACCGTGACTGCTTAGTGTGGGGGGGTGGGAAGCATCTCAGCTTTTTAGGACCTGCAAAATTATGCATGTAGTATTATGGGTTTGGTTTGTTGGTGTTGATTTGAGTTGTATGTAAAACAAGATTTTGTTTGGTTTCTTTTTCTTTCTTTTTGCGTATTTCTGCAGTGACCTCAGCTGGTGGATTCCTCTTCTTGACTTTGAGTTGAGTCAGATGGTATAGATTAATGCTTTTAAAATCTATTATTTTTTAAGAAAAGTAACTTGAATTCATGATTATTGTGACTAATAAAACTTGTTAAACTTTTTCTAACACTGTCACCTGTATTCATTTAGGAAACGTACCTGTGCATGGGCGATTGGGAGAATGGGGAGAAAGAAAAGTAAAATCTTTAGGTGCAAGTCCTAAGGTGGTGTTGTTTTTTTAATTCTCTAGATCTCCCAGATCACAGTTTCAGCAGTGGGTATTGTTCATTCGCTACCCACAGCCCCTTTTTTGCCACATGAAGTTGGACATTTTAACATAGAGACTTAATGGAATCTAGCTCATTCTCTAGCCTGTTCAAGTGGAAGTTTGAGGGAATGCAGTTTTTGACAGTGTGATGACCCTCCCTGATCTTTCGATCAGCTCGGGTTTGGTTTGTGTTGGTTTTGTATTTGGGTTATTTGTTTCCTTTACAGCAGATCGGATTGTTTATATTATTTCTTTTGTTCTTTTGTTTAATACTTTTGAATATTGATTTGGTGTGCATCTCCCTTTGTTGCCATGGCTGTCCAGCCCAGGTCATGACAGGCAATGCAACATAGACTTCACTTCACAAACACAAAGATTGCCGCTTGGTGCCTTCATGCAAACATTTGCTAATTAGCACCAGATTACCATCCACTCTGATAATGTGTTTAACAAAGATGAAGGCTAGATGAAAACAACTTCCAGTTCTGAGATCACATGACCATCAAATTCTTTTACAGAGACTGGAACATCAGATTGGCATCAAAGGAACCGCCCTAAGCTGGTTTGGGTCATATTTCTTAGATCGATCTCAGTTTGTTCACATCAATGATGAATCCTCTATGCATACCAAAGTTTGTCACATGAGTCAGTGAGTCCCACAAGGTTAATATACAATACAATTTTCTGATGTTAAATTCAGGCCAAACTGAAGTTCTTGTAATTGGACCCAAACACCTCAGAAACTCTCTTTCCGGAGACTTGGCTACCTTAGACAGGATCAAGAATCTTGGAGTTGTTTTTGATCAGGATTTGTCCTTTAATGTCCACATAGAACAAATTTCGTGGACTGCATTCTTCCACTTACGCAACATTACCAAAATCAGACGCATTGTATCTCAAGCAGATGCAGAAAAACTAGTCCATGCATTTGTTACTTCTAGGCTGGACTACTGTAACTCTTTGTTATCAAACTGCCCCAATAGGACTTTGCAGCTAATTCAGAATGCTGCTGCACGTGTTCTGACAGGAGCCAAGATCAGAGATCACATCTCTCCCATTTTGGCTTCCTTGCACTGGCGACCTGTTAAATCTAGGGAAAAACTCTTATTATTACACATCATTTTTAATAAATATACAAGAGTCAAAATTATTTTCAGTCTAGTAGGTTCTTGTTGTGTTGCTGCAGGTTGTGCGTGTGTATGTGTGGCAATATGTATAAAAACAGAGAGGATTAACTCATTCTGATCATGCGGTGTGTCATAATGATCATGAGATCAGGACTGACTGTCCTTTGGAGTCTTTTTCTCTTAAAAAAAGTATGCATGTATGAGGCAGGAAGTAGTTATTATCTTGTGATTGGCTGAGCGCCTTGCTTCCTGGTCAGACCTCGGTGTTATTCTCTCCAGCTCTGCAACATCTTTGCCCTCATTTCTCTTTCCAAACATTGCTAGGGGCAACAGCAGTGCTCTGTAATAGTAATTAGCCTGTTTGTGTGGGTGGCATCTTGAACAAGTCATTGCTTTTTGTCTTCGTGCTTGTCCCAATTAATTACTGCCGCTTGCGACAGACAGACAGACGGAGGGATAGACACCCTTAGGAACGGCCCTGGCTCCAGGCTAACTCGTGTTTCTCTCTGCTGCATTCTGCTGGAATAAGCTTGATTTTAGCCCCAGGGCAACAAGTTCCACTCTCCAACTTGATTACATCAGGCCTTGTCCACTGAAGAGCTAACTGCTTTAAGACGGGGTTAAATGATTTGTATTAATTTTAACCTTTATGCAGCTAAAAGTCACACAAGCATGCTTGTTCTTTCCCACTTACACATATTTGTTTCCTCACATTGATACTTGGGCCACCAACAACAATTGCATTATACCAGAGATACACTGTAGAACAGGGTTAGTCAATTCTGTCCTCATGTTGTATTATAATTTAGTTCTACAATACAACTATTCTATATGTACTGAAGCAGCATTGTCATTGTATCAGCATCTGCCCTGTGTGAAGTAAATGACTCAAATCAAACAAAGCTATAATTCAACGCCATAGCAACAGTATTTATTTTCAATGACACTTTGGAGAGCTACATACAATAATAAATAATACATCAAATGAAAAAGAAAAAAAATAAATAAAGTCAAAGCAAAGTAAGTTTGACATTCAACCCAGAATTATAGATAAGGAGTACTTTTATAACAATAACAACAACAACAACAACAACAATAATAATAATAATAATAATAATAATAATAATAATAATAATTATTATTATTATTATTATTATTAATAGTAATAGTAATAGTGGTGTCAACCGTCTTCTGTGTAGCGCACGCCATGGCATTGACTCACCGTTTGACCTATTTTCTCTCTCTTGTCTCCTCACTACTTTTATAATTTTCTCTCCGTCACTGTCACTGCCACTTTATTCAGTGAAGGCCCGCCCTATCCTGCCTGTGATTGGCTGACATTCTTGCCCTCACCATGAACAATCTTAGACCTCATGCCTAAATACAACCAACTCAAAACCACAAAGGGGACGAGTACTGGTCAATCAGAGACAGGTAGCAGCTGATTGTTAGGAGCACAGGGAAGTTCACCTGACATTCTTCAGCTTTATCACACTCTTAGTCTGCTGATTTGTGCTGCGCAACTTGACTGATAAAATGGTACTTTATGAACAGCAATACATAAATATGAATATTATTTTTGAATCATCTCATTAAGTTCACTCAAATTTTTCAATCCTCTCATGAACTGGCACATCTTTTGGTATCTCGTTTTCATCCACCTGTTACAAATATTTCTATTTGTGTATAAAACATCTGGATAAAAATGCAAAATAAGAAATGAAATGAAAACTTCAAATTTTGGCTGAGGTAGAGAGGTTGGTGTCTCGACAAATTGCAGTGAAATGGAATAGCAGAGTAAACACTGTGTCCGTAAAGAAGTTTCTAATTCTGTGATATCTAAAATGTTTAAAATATAATATATAATTTAACCTCTTCAGATTCACTGCAGTTTATTCAGTTTACAGATTGATGTCAGTGCTGCAGCTAGCGGACAACATACAGTGTTGCCTGAGGGTTAAAGGAGCATCAAGTCAGAAATCCTTCATATCTTGCTCCTGCACACTACATCAATCCAGGCCAACATTTGCAGGAAACACACAAATCTGGCAACTCTGCATAGCATCTTAGCAATAATTATGAGGACTTAAAACATCAAGATTGTCTGAAACTGGTAAGACTAGGTATGTCTGTTCAAGTCATAGCCAAAAGTTTCAAGCCCTTTGAAATTAGATCATGGAGCAACAATAATTCAGGGTGACCACTGAAGGTTCAGAACTCTGAGCATGTAGGAAATGTTCATCTCTTGGACATAATTCAACAAACTCCAGGGTTGATTGGAGCAAACTTCTCGACATGAAAATGTTTTTTTTTTTTATTCAGGTAATGAAGGTGTCTTTTCGAAACATGAGCCAGCACTGTAACTGTATCGAGCTGTTGTGCATGTCCTTTGGTGGGGACGACTAACTCCTATTGATTTTCAACAGCAGCCTGTGAAAGCATTAGCTTAAGTGATATTGGATCTGGAAAGAGTAAATTTGATAACAATTTCATGTAAATTAAAATCTAGATTGTGGGAGTCCTCCACTGGAATTGTGTCTGTCTCTGATAAAACACAACAACCTTGATGCAAACAAGGTCACATATTACTGAGCTGTCTCTCCTGCAAATGAAATGGATACTTGTGATAATGGATCAATAGTGCCAGAATAAGGATTGAAGTGAAACAGGGCAACATCCAGAGGACTAAAAGATAAACCCAGCCTCAGCGTTCCTCAGATATATGGAGAGCCCTCTCAGTATCTGAAGGGTGGGCTGAGAGCGGGAAGAAAAAGCACAAGAGATATCCTTCATTTTCAAATTAACATCTGAGATGTGTCTGCTTTGTGATTCCGGCCTATGAGATGAAGGCTCTCCTCCGCCACTCTGTATCTCTCCACAGAGTATGCCGAGGTACAGTCACACAAATGTATTTAAATGCAGATACACACATGGATATATACAGTGGCTACACATCAGTGGACACACTTCCTAACACAGTTCCTCTCCGGGTGATAAGAGAAGGGGTATGTACTCCACTCCTTTACAGATTGTAGGCCCAATTATGACAGGCAGAGATACAGGATGGACATCATCTGCATATAAATGGAAGGAGGGAACCTAAAGGGAGCACAGCTCTAAAGCTCATAATGGTGAGATCCCATCACACCTTTCTAATGGGGAGAACGTTATTAAAGTACAATCACGCCGACAACAGTCCTGCTCTGCTTTCACACAGCTCATGCAAATTTAAGTTGAATTAAACAATTATCAGAGTGGTATTATTTCACTCCACTTCATGATGGGGGAGGCGTTTTGCTCGGTGCACCTTGTATTGTAAAAACTCCAGAGCAGAAAAGTGTCTGACGTCATTTGCTTTTATTCTCCACCATCCTATCAGATGAAAGAACAGTCATGCAGGACAAACTAGCCATGCGTTGTTTCAGGCTAATGTTAGCTCACTCTCAATGTCTCCCCAGGAATCTGCAAGACAAAAATATTTAAGATACATCTATCAAATATAATATAACATATCTCAACACAAACAAATGCCCACTCACACGGCAGGACCTTGTTGGCAGTCATTATGGTGATCCTAGGCCCGTCATCCTGGACCAGCTCCAGGCTCCAGCCCCTCTCATAAGGATAAGGTCATGGAAAACAGCAAAATCACAGTTAGGGACAGGTGATTTGGTGGTTGCTTAGCAGAAAAAACAAACAAAGAAAAAAAAAATGCATCGCACTGCAGTATGTGGTTGTAAAACACAAAGATGATTGTGGCCTCATCAGGTATGCGTGTGATATTTAAGATTTCTAAAGAAAACATCTTAAATCTTAAAATGTAACCTATCTCAATAAGAAAATCATGTATCGACTATTCATTGAACAAACAGGAGATGGTATGTAGAAATAATGGTAAATTGACTGTACTCATTTCTCCTTTCTAGTCTTCTGACCACTCGTCTCTGAAGCTCTTTACAGTACATATCTCATTCACCCATTCACACACATTCACACACTGATGGCACAGCCTTCAGGAGCAGTTTGGGGTTCAGTATCTTGCCCAAGGATACTTCAACATGCAGACTGGAGGAGCCGGGGGTCGAACTGCCGTATTTCCACCAGTCATCTGATTGTTGGAATGTTTGCCATGTGGTGATGTACTGAACTTCTGTAGGGTATCTGCTAGTGTAATGACAATGACAATAAACATGTATTTTTCTTTGTGTTGTTTTTAAGGACACACCTTAAAGTTTCGGTGGACGACTTAAACTTAGTTTACGTCCTTAAAAAGAGAAGCCAAGATAAATGATCCGTCTCTTGTATTTTTCTCCTCTGACAGACAGGCCTTTGTTTGATTGTCTCCTGATAATCCTCGGATAAAGTGTCTGCTGATCAAGAGATGTCCACTGTGCAATCTCCAAATCAACAGATAATTATAGTGCAATCTCATGATAATCTAATCTCTTATCTTCCTCACAGGAGCTGTGGTGGCACATGGGGGGGTTTAAGGATTGATCCAGCTCCAATAAATCTTAAATAAATCAGTGGTGGTTTGAGATACTTGATTTGATGTTTTTCATGATGATGATATTTTTCACCTGTACATCAGAACATTTTGCACAAAGGCCATATTTTTGGTTGTAACTTTTTAAACTATATTTACTGCATTTGCTTCTGCTTTGACAGCACAGCTAAAAGCAAGAGGGGTCAGAGCGTGTGGCCGCAGGTTGGACCGCTGTGGTAAGCACTTAAGCTTTGCTTTTCAGGTGAGCTACTAGGGCACCACTACATTAGCAATGCTATGACGATCAGCCACACCTGACAGAGTTAGGCATGTGTATGTGTATGTGGTTTCTCTTTGGTCCTAACCCTTTGGTCCCCTTCGCTCTTATATTCCGCATACCCCTCCCACCTCTTTCCTACTCTCCATAGGGTCCATCGTGCCCGGCTGCTATGGCAGATTCCATACCGAAGCTTCCCCACACCACAGCATCGACCTTCACTCACAGTCTCTAATTATGTTAATAAATCATTCAAACATATCTTGTTGATGGTCTCTGCTATTAAGGCTTCAGCTTGGACTGACTGTACTCACTGTAAGCCATGAGGGTCAGGGCTTTCTTTCAGTTATTCACATGATCAGGATGAACCTCGTCTGGCAGCTCTCATTTCTTGGCATCTTGAATATATATATATATATTTTTTTTGTGACTGATTGAAATTATAATAAAACTGCAAAAAAAAAAAAAAAACGCAAACAAAAGTTATCTTTAAGACTGTGCCAGCCCCTCCTCACCACTTTATCTGCAAAGTACATATAATACCCAGGAGTTCACACAAAGGACTTGAGAAGAATAAAAGCAGATTTGACTCAAAGCTGAACTTGTTTACACACTGAAATTAATTTAGTCACATCCCTGATTAGACATAATTGCAAGTAAACAGTTTGAAATCTCATCAGCATTCTTTGGACATCCTCCCTAAAGTCAGTCTGAGAGCAGTCTCTTAAATCTTGAAGACACTTTATGACTTTGTGAAACTGTACTGGGGGTCAAGTTCATTTTAGGATGTCGTGCTCCAGCCTGTCTGTGTAAACAGTAAAGCTACATGGAATAGTTTTTCACCATTAAATGTGTTTCCATTTCTTTTGTCATTTTCACGCTCCGTTAACAAAATGAGTAAAAAGGAGCTTGATGACTCTGTAATGGTGTGAGGATGCACTTACGGGCTTAAATTTCCATATTAATGAGAGTATCAGGAAGAGCTTTTTACCTCACACAGCAAACACGAGCTCCGAGTCCCCCTCAGTGACTGTGACTAAGTTAAAGCCTGTACCTTTAAAAGCTGCTTCTTATCCAAAGCCATTTTGCAGCTTGCGTGTCCTCGCTTGTTAAAATGAGCACCCTGATGATTGCCATCAGTGCTGAAGTGATTGAGCTGAGTGAATCTAAGGTAGAGAAACTATGCGGCCAATGTGGAGGGAATGAGGCGAACAGATTGAATTGAAAGGGAGCACGTATAAAAACAGCAGTAAAAGTGGAAAAAAAGAAGAGAGAAAAGAAGAGTAAAAACATGGCGCTTACCAGTAAAACAAGTCAACAGAGAGTACAGATGTGCATGTTCAAAACTATCCAGGATGGTTCCACATAAACATTAATTTTACTTAAAATGGTGCATAGGGTCACTGACTGATGTACTGTATAGGAAAAAATGAAGTCCATCACAATTTTATGTTGAACAAGTTGAACAAAAAGTGCACTGAGAATTTGTCCTCAGACGGCACAACAAAGCCTGAAGTGCCTGTAGTTTTTATGCAAACAGAGTTATCGGTCAGAGCGTGTCACGACTTTTCCTAAATATGTGTTTCTGTTGTTTTCTGAAGAAATGGCTCAAATAAATCACTGTCATTTTCTGCTTTTAAGTTTACTGGAAATGATGGAGCCATTTTTGTTTTTTAAATCCAGAGTTCAACAAGTTCTAATAAAACCCCTGCTCAGGGCTTCACCTCTGAATGCTGGGACAGACTTTATCATGTACAGTGTTTAACTGCAGTAAACAATCACCCGTCAATTTATCAAACACGCTGAATTCTGAAGTCACTCGCGAGCAAATACCTCTACATAAACACACACCATACACACAGTATAGATAGACATATGATACATATCCATAAAATACATACACACACAGTATATGCATGCACATGACAGCACACAGAGTCAATGATCCTGACAGGGAAGTGCTGCAGGTCTATTTTTGAACTTTGAACTAACCAGGTTTCCACACAGATACCATTCACTGTCACTCTTGGAAAGAAAGTCAAGTTAGCATATTTCCCAAATATTGAGAAGTCCTTTTCTGAATCAGCATAAGTTCTTTTTATTCTAAGTTATATTTCCTTGAATTCTGGACTGTGAAGCCTGAATCCTAAAAAGCACAGGATCCCCCGACATGTCTCTGCTCCTCAGCAGGCAGCTCCTCTGAAGAGGAGGTTCCTGTTATTACGTCTTTCCCACAAAACATTTGACGTCTTTGGTGTATTCAGTGCAGCACCAGGCCTCATCAGATTAATCTTCAAAGCATTTTATCATGTTTTAAGCAAACGTGGTTCAGAAGCAGCAGACATGGGGACAGGAGGGGCCCTGTGCATATGAATGGACTGTTGCTGTGCTATTGCATGGCTAGCTCGCAGCCTGGGGAGTCTGAGCCGAGCTCTTAGACTCTTAATAATTTACCACACAATTAAAATTTAAAGCAAATATACAAGAGAGTTTGTCAGCAATCTGAAGGAGGGTCACGGCTTTGCTCCGCGCTAGGATTATTCCTTTCGCTGTGGAGGATGATGGTGCATTTAAAAAGAGAAATATTTCAGAGATTTTGTCTTGCATTATTTAAAAAAAACGTGATTGTGGCTCAATTAAACATTTAACATAAGCTTTTTCATAACTGTGTTATATGCTTAGGGGCACTATATTGTCCCTCTTCTCCCCTGGTAAAAGCACGCTGAGGATGGCGCTTCACTGAGCTGTGGCCTGCACGGTGCTCTACAGCTCCCTGTTCTCACTGGGCTGCTCGTGAACGGCACATTTCTAAGTGTTTAACTGTAGAGTCCTTTCTGTGCTCACTGATCTTGGAAAATTACAGTAGCTGCCGCGCAGCCGTTCCTAGTTTTTGTTATCAGATGATGAGAATCCTCTTATACGGCAGATCAGATCTGTTTCTTTTTACATCACATCCTGCATGTTTCGGCATTACATTCCACCTCTTTGATGTCAGCTCTCGCTGTCACCTAAACAAAAGTGTGACACAAATGTGTTGAACGGCATACATCTCTCCCCTGTAGTGGTTTGGTTTGTGTGCCTCACATTCTGTTAAGCCGCTAGTCCAGATTTCATTTCCTATTTTAGAAATGAGCATCTGCTTCTGGAAAGAAATGAAAAGTCTAGTGCAATAGGTAAATTAACTAAAATGACCCAGTTTTACTAAAAAGGCTGTTATGCACTAAGATGATTTGAGGATTTCTCCTTTGACAACAAGGATTCCAGCATGTTTACAGATTGGAAGGGGGGATCATTTCAAAATGCATCTCTGTTCTCTAAGGCGGTAATAATCCAAGATGTTCTTTTTGACGCTTTTTAGAGGTTTGATGAGTAAGATTGTGCTGGATTTGTTTTTGTTCTTGCTCCTCTCCTGCTCTCTCTCTCTCTCTCTCTCTCTCTCTCTCTCTCTCTCTCTCTCTCTCTCTCTCTCTCTCTCTCTCTCTCTCTCTCTCTCTCATAGACATGATGCCTGTTTGTTTTAAGGTTTGCAGACCCACTGCTGTGAATCCTGCATTTTCAGTTATTGCAAAACACTTTTCAAAAGTTAATATCTTTTCTCACAAATAATGCATAGTGCAGTGTGTGTGTGTGTGTGTGTGTGTGTGTGTGTGTCCTCTCTGAGTGCAAAGGGCTTTAAAATACAAAATGACTGTTATTTCCAAAATAGTCTGGATCTCTCATTTCCCTGCATTGTGTCATACTCAACCTCCATCAAGTGGGACATGAGTTTGTAAAGCACTCTGCTGATACCACGGCAAAAATGAATATTAGTTTTTGTCTGATGATCTACAACCATCAAGGGAACTATTTCATTTGCAAAACTGCTGACAAGTTGCAAAATGAATGAGAATTTTTTTAGGAACTGCTGGCGTGCCACCGTCAGACTGATCTTACCTTATCTTTGGCATCATTTACTAGTCTTCTGTGAATATGATGTTTTCAGTGGTGATGCTTCCGTTTTGTATGCATGTGCTGCCACAAAACACAGAGCCGATGATGCACAGATAGAGATTAGATGGATAGAAAAAAAAAAACAAGCTCTAGACCATTCAGATCCGTTTTTGAATAATAGAATAACAAAACGTATTGATGTACAATGTTTAACTTCAAAGTCCCACAACTGTGTTGTACTTCTGTGGTTAAGAGCAACAGCAGTAGTTTGTAACAGCACTATAAACCAACAAAAACACTTTTAATTGACAGTTTGTCCAGACTACAGGTCAAGGTAGGCCTCCACTGTTCTGGGAGGGAGTGCTCATTAACTCGCAGTAATAGGCTCAGAATGGTCCCCACCAGATTGTCTAACGAGCCTCCCGATGACCACTCCACCACTCCACTTATAGATGAGAGTTTCTCAAGTCATCATTGTCTCAGTTTTACTGCTGTGTTTGCAAAACTGACTGATGTTGACAATCCTTTCATCACAGAAAAACATGTCAGTCATCTCAGCACTCACAGTATGCGTGTGTTTACTGTCATTACATTTTTACAACAGTAGTTCATCAGCAGAGTGAGCCGCTCTCGGTACAGTTTTAAGACTAGAACTAGTGTTAACAATGCACCGATTTAGTTCACACTTTTTTCAATTGATTTTGCAATGTAATAACTTTGTTTAAAAAATCCAATGTGGCTACAGGAACCTGATTTTCATGAATGTGTGTGTGTTATTGTAACAAAACAGCTCTGAGGAGTTCTACCAAGAGTGGACATCCTTTATGTCAGCACAAAACATGAGCAAAAAGGAGAATGACTTGAATGAATCACTGACTCTGAGAGTGGTCCAGTGATCATTCCCCCTCCTAATCCTTCCTTGTGTTATAATACAATGTATATATTGTCTAATATTAGCCCAGATATGATTTATTTATTTGTTCTTAGATTTTGTAGAGCAGGCTTGATGCATGTTAGTTCACACCCAGCTGGAGGTTTCCAGTAGCACTGCCCCATGAGAACTTCCTTCATCTACTTATTGAGTGAATCTGCTTTTAAGGCTTTCTGCCTTTAAATATATGAATTAAAGAAGAAAACACAAAAAGAAGCATCACAATGCTGCATGTGTCTGCTCAGTCATGTTGTAGTTTGATGGAAAGCTGAGCGACTGCACTAAGCTGAGGAGTTTGTCTTGTTTATGGGTTGACAGTCTGTCATGTTGATTTGGCCGTGGATGAGTTTGTTTTGTGGACTGGGTTGGGAGAAAGATCCTAGCGACAAACAGACTGTGGTGAGTCTCACTCCAGCTTCCCCCGGGAGAACTGGCTGGCATCCTGCTCCGACTGGCAAGCAGAAGAGGAAGGACTCCCCACTTGATTGCAGAGGAGCCACACTGCACGACCGGAAAATGTCCATGAGGCATCAATAATAGAGGGACCACCAACAACCCAAAACTAACACACATGCACGTGTCGGACTGCACAATGAGACGCACCTCGTAGTGCGCTCGTAGTGTTTGAGGTGTGTGGTCGCAGACCCCTGATGCACCCCAGCTGAGCCACCTGATCAGTCCCTTCTTGGGGTGACTGAGGATCCTGACTGGAGCGGCACCTGATCCGACCATCCAATCTGCGAGATCCAATCAGACATTATTTAAGTCATTTTGAGTTCACCTCTATATTCAACTTGCTTGTGAGTGTTAACCATCGAGTCAACTCGATTTATTTGGTTTACTGGTTTACTGGTTTTAGTGGAGTCAGTTAAAATTCATTCACTGTTTAGATTTCATTTAAAGAGCTTACACTGTTTTTAGAGCACAACATCTGCTCGTCCTTTGTAGTTTACCTCAGCTATTTTTGTTGAATAATTAATTAAAATTCCTGAAAATAAATAACTTTCTTTTTACAAAAAACAACTGCTTCATGTTCCTTCATTTCCCCACACGAGCTGAGATGTAACAAGTTATAAATCATTTAATAATTCATTCCATTTTGATACACTAATGCACACTGCAACTTGTGTGTGGCCTGGGAATAATTATAACAATTAGACATCATTTATATTCCTAAATAAGTAATATTTTAATTCAGATGTTTATGTTATCATTCAAACTGATTCAGCTGTGCAGAAGAATCTATTCTAGAAGAATCAAGCCGCATACAAGTTTTCAGAGAGAGAATCACCCATCAGACAAAATCTACAACATCTGTGTTTCACCTCTTCTGTTTTAAAACCATCTCCTGAAGGAGAGGCAGTCTTGCGATAGCGAGACACAGCAGCTGTTTAATCAAAATGAGGATTTGCAGAAGCTGTCGCTCACCGAAAGAGACAACAGAAGGTTAAAGGCCAAGCTCCCAAAAGCTGAACAGGAGATCGGCTCTCTTCGCCATCATCTCTCTGTTCTGGAGAAAACAAATGGTGAAGACAAGGTTGCCTGCTGGAGAGAGAGTTTGACAAAGAACACAAGAAGGCAGAGAGTGGAGAGAAAGAAGAGGGACGAGCAGATCATCTCTCTTCATCATAGCCTCGTCACTCAAAAAGAGGAGAATGAGAGACATCAAGATCCAGGTATGCTGCCTCGTAAAAAAAGCAGGCTGCTCTGTGCATTCTAAACATCTGTGAGCACATAAGCCTGAAACAAAAGTACTGAGAGAAAAAATAGTCCCATGACTTTTTTTCTGAGAGGTAGCAGCTTAAAAGCAGAACCAACCATTTCCTGTTCACCTTTAGTAAATTGATGCTTGCAAGAATTTATTCCACAGCTGTGGAATCATGGGGTGTCAAAATGCCAGCAACAAAGATCAGCTGCTGCTGTCCTGTCTGCGTCAGTGGTGTACTTTCTTGTATTTTTTAACTTTCTCCTGTATGAGTCCAAATATTCTAACATGGAAAGATCACTGGTCTGGTATGCCATAAACATATCCCAACTCACTATGCTGGAGCCAGAGTAATGAGTAAAACCTTAAGATTGATTCTAAAATCATTGGAGGTCAATGCTTGTTTCATGACACTAGACAAAACAGACGGGATCATCTTTATGTATTTTCATCTGTGAAACAGGATGACGGGGGTAGTATGCACCAAGTTAGTCGCTAGTGAACATTTGATTAGATTAGATTAGATTAGACTATACTTTATTCATCCCACAGTGGGGAAATTTACTTATCACAGCAGCAAATAGAAAAGTGTAGTACACACTACAGAAATTAAAGTAGAAACAATGGCAACAACACCAAAAACAGACAGAAGTATTTTATAACCTACACAATAAACAAAAACAAACAGATATCTGGCAAACAAAAGACAATGTGCAAAAACAAGTATTTGAGGTAAAGTGGCATGATATAAGAAGAACATATTGCACTGTAAGTGACCATGTAATAAAGAATATTCTAAGTAGTAAGAGTAGTAATGGCGTAGTGCTCTGTCGCCACTTAGTTTTGTGCTCCTGGACAGATGGACATGTTCCACAGATTTATTGTAACATTTTGAGACATGTGAATGTATAGTGGTTAACTGTGAATTTGTGGGCTGTTTGTGTTACAGGGATGAGCACCTAGAGATATATTTCTTTGCCCTCTTAAGTACTAGCTTAAACGTTCAGAGGTATTGTTGCACTCTTTTGTACTAGTGGAAGTATTTTTACACTCTTTAGTACTAACAGATTGACTTCTACAGTCTTTTGAAGTTGGTATCTTTGCACCAGAAGTTTATGCTTATTGAGGCAGACAAGACAAGTCTTGAGAATGTCTTGAAGTTGAAGTTTCAGTGTGCAGAGGGGAGTCCTCCGCTGGTTCTAATTTTGTTTTGTTTCTGCGAGTGCTACTTGCAGATGTACTACTTTATTTTTTATTTCCTATTTTATTTATTTTATTATTTTTGAATTGAACTCCAATTTTTCTGTTCAGAATAAAGATCCCCAAAACAGAACTCTGTGTCCTGTGCCGATGAGTTTCACCAGGCTACACAATGGTGAGAGGTGTTGTCCATGATGGATGTCAGCTTAGCTAACATCCTTCTCTGATCCCTGGATGTTCACTGGTGTGGCGTGGGATGTTTTTCTCCTGGAGTTGATGATCATCTCCTTAGAAACCAACAGGCAACTTGATGATGTTTAACATACCCAAAGAAAATATTAGAATGGACTATTTTATACCCCCTTCCCATGGGCCCACCACTCACGTGGGCAGCGACAGTGAGACCTGGAGCAGCGTGATTGGGAGGAACGGCCCCCCTGATCTGAACCCAAGTGGTGTTCTGTTATTGGGCTTCTGTGCTCGCCATGGATTGTCCATAACGAACACCATGTTCAAACACAAGGTTGTCCATATGTGCACTTGGCACCAGGACGCCCTTGGCCACAGTTCGATGATCGATTTTGTGGTTGTGTTGTCGGACTTGCGGCCATGTGTTTTGGACACTCGGGTGAAGAGAGGGGCGGAGCTGTCAACTGATCACCACCTGGTGGTGAGTTGGCTCCAATGGTGGGGGAGGATGGCGGTCCAGACCTGGCAGGCCCAAACGTTCTCTGCGGGTTTGCTGGGAACGCCTGGCTGAATCTCCTGTCAGAAAGGGTTTCAACTCTCACCTCCGGGAGAGCTTCACACACGTCCCGGGGGAGGCGGGGGACATTAAGTCCGAGTGGACCTTGTTCCATGCCTCCATTGTCGAGGCAGCTGACCGGAGCTGTGGTCGGTGCCTGCCGCGGTGGCAACCTCCAAACCCGCTGGTGGACACCGGCAGTGAGGGATGCCGTCAAGCTGAAGAAGGAGGCCTACAGAACCTTTTTGGCCTGTGGGACCCCTGAAGCAGCCGACGGTTGCGGAGGCAAAAACTGGGGTGTGGGAGGAGTTCGGTGAGGCCATGGAGAATGACTTTCGAACGGCTTCGAGGAAGTTCTGGACCACCATCTGGCAGCTCAGGCAGGGGAAGCAGTGCACTGTCAACACTGTGTTCAGTGGGGACAGGGTGCTGCTGACCTCGACTGGGGATGTCCTGGGTCGGTGGAGGGAATACTTCGAAGACCTCCTCAATCCCACCAGCACGTCTTCCACTGAGGGAGCAGAGTCTGGGGACCCCGCGGTGTGCTTGCTTATCTCTGGGGCTGAAGTCGTGGAGGTAGTCAAAAAGCTCCTCGGTGGCAAGGCCCCAGGGGTGGATGAGGGCCGCCCGGAGTTCCTCAAGGCTCTGGATGTTGTGGGGCTGTATTGTAGTAGTAGTAGAACCGCTACTCCTCCACATCGAGAGGAGCCAGTTGAGGTGGCTCGGGCATCTAGTGAGGATGGCTCCTGGACGCCTCCCTGGTGAGGTGTTCCGGGCACGTCCTTCCGGGAGGCGGCCCCGGGACTACGGGAGGGACTACGTCTCTCGGCTGGCCTGGGAATGCCTTGCGGTCCCCCTGGAAGAGCTGGACGAAGTGGCCGGGGAGAGGGAAGTCTGGGCCTCCCTGCTGAAGCTGCTGCCCCCGCGACCCGCCCTCGGATAAGTGGAAGAATATGGATGGATGGATGAATATTTTATACCCAGTATACATATTACTTACCACAGTACGTACATGGAAATGCTACAGTATAGCTTTGATTGTTCTTTGTCCTGTTGTGACTTGATGATGTGTCATTCTTTAACATAAAAATATATCATAAACATAAAATATATATACATGAAATATATCTTCTATATTTTAATTTTCTTTCAAGTAGTTCAATAATACACAGATTTATGTTTCCATGCAGGCAGTTCTTTTGGCACTTTCCTATTAACCTATTAACAATAAAGAAATGTTATAAATATCAACATAAATTAATTAATATCCTATTAAGTGTACCAAATGATATGCATGTACTACTTCATTTTATTAATTGTAATGTTTTATTTATTTTCAGGAACTCTAAATTAAATTGATGGAAGTCAAACAACTTAGTTTCAGTAAACAAATTCTAAATGTCTGAAGGTTGTTGTTTTTGATACTGGCACTTTTCAATGCATTCTGCAGTATTTAGTTTTTGTAAAGGATTCCTGCAGCCGTACATTATGAGGAACTCTGATGAAAATGTGGGTAATGGTGTGCCACTCTTGGATTCTGAGTGTCACTGTCTGTTTGTGTTCCGTTGCCATTTTACAGGCTCCTGGCACTTCTAAGCTGTATGTCACTCATGTTCCACTGTCACAGCACTTCTCACAGGCACACACTCATTTCCCATTGACATATGCCACTGCTGATTATGATACACACTGGTGAGTGAATTATGAACTCTGGCATACTGTTTTTTTATTCTACTTTTTATTTGTTAACTTCATCCATGCATGTGTCTTTTTCTTCATGACACAAACTTATTTAATGACATATTTCACACCTGCAGACACCTTCCTGTGACCCTGTTCCTGCTGCCCTCATCCCGTCTGCTGCATTTACATTGTTCTTTGCTCGCTGTCTGATCACATCCCTTGTTTTACAGCAGACAGTTTGACTTGTCAAAGCAGGAAATGGAAAAGGTTTAAATTATGACATTAAGTGTCCCAGTGAGCCATCACTTTTTTCAACTTTTTGTCTGCTGTTCCATCTTTACTTTGTTTGAACTGACCATATATATTGATGAACCACGTTTGAAATTATGGACATTTTCAGATAGTGTGTTTGTAGCAGTAGTGTTCACCTGCTACACTGGGTGAACTGTAACCCTGCTGATATTTATTCTATAAAATATATAAAAGGTCTTCAGCCTTTTTCAGCCCAAGGACACCTTGGACAAGAGACAAGCAGAACAAGGATACCCACATGTAATTTATTTGAATAACTTTTATATTTACTTTATTCAACTTTTATTTCACCTTATTAACCTATTTATATGCTGGGATACTGGCCTATATGCGTTCATGATTGATAAAAAAGCCCATGCATAATTATTATTTGTTATTAAATGCAAAGAGAGACTCACGTCTTTGTCCATGTCCACTGATTCATCCATCTTGAGTGCAAATGCCTCTGCTGTTTGTAGTTTCTCATTATCTGCACCCTCACAGTCACCATTATTTTGGTAAAAATTGTCAATTATTATGGCAAAAATGGATATTGGACCCCCGATTGAAGACCCCTGCTATAAACAACAAATGACTTTAATTTTTTAGTTAATAGTACTATGTCCCATCAACATTTTTGTTTCTTACATTCCTGGACCACTGACCCTGAAGTCCACTGAATGCAGCTCTGTGGTTTGTTCACGTGGCTTCATACTCCACCAGGAGGGTTTTAGAAGCTGAGCCAGCAATGCCACCAGACTTTGTTAACTTGCTCACATTTGTTCATGTATGTGTTTCCACCAGGTGTTTGTAGGTTAGGTAGTTACATTTGTTTTTACAGTCAGCAGTACAGTGTGCATTTTTTTATCTTCCTGTGCTGCTTGACACAGCTTCCTTCAAGAACAGACGAGCCTCATATTCTCTGTGGAGCAGAGAGGCACTTCTGGGACGCTTCTGAAACACACTGCGGTGCCTGGTGGAATCACAATCATCGTCTAGAATGGCCACGATCAGCTCCACTGGCCACACAACAGCCACGCTCGGTCGAATACAGATGTGACATGTTTTCATAGAAAACCGCCAAAACAGCCAAAGTTAAAAAAGGTTAAAAAAAAAGCCAAAGTTAGAACTAGAAACTAAATGTATCAGGTGTAAATCAACCTAATTATGAAGAAATAGTTAGGTCATTGCACCAATAAAACGGTAAGTTGTTGGCTTGTAGATGTGGACACTCTTTCTTTATCTTCACACACTTGCAGCTTCCACTGCTGCAGTGGTTGGACGCTCAGTTTTAATGTTGCAGTGAAGTGTCCCAGGCTGTGTGAGTGCACCTTTAATGCATTGTTTGTTTTAATTCTGCGCCTCAGGCTTAGTACAGTAATCTAAGGCTTTATGCGTGTGTCCTGCTTAATGGTTGTGTAAGCACTACCTGCTTTCATCAGCAGATTCAGCCACTCTTTTTAAATGAGTTTCTCTCGTTAAACACGTTTCACACCGCTTGCAGTGGTGGCATGCACTGACAGCTTGTCTAAGTTATGAATTCAAATAAAACTTTAGAATCATGCGAGCGTCCATCTGGGGAAAATGTAAATGTAGCATATCAGTTACAACTTTGTCATTCCATTAAAAACAACTTTTTACGAACATGACAAGGAAAAAAAGAGTAATTGATACAAAATGATTTCACACTCATCCTGAATGTGTAGTCAAGGAACACAGGATCCAAACAGCAGCTGCTACAGTACTGAAAGGTATCATGAGCTGGATCAAAAACACCACACAGGAAGCTTCGTTGTATCTTTGTAGTTTAATAACATAATACAACATTTTTGTATTATTATTATTATTATTATTATTATTGTATTATACAGTATTACAGTACACTTTGACGCGTAGTGTTTCAGCAGTCACGTAGATTCACACGTCTTCTGTGTGAATCCGTCCTTCATGGTCGAATTACCACAGAGAAACCACGACTGGGGGAGACCAACAAGAAGAGAATCATAATGAATGGACATCAGACCAGTGGAAATCTGGACTCTGGTCTGATGAGTCCAAATTTGAGATTCTTTACCATTGTGGCTCACACACAGTGTATGGGTGCTGTCTCCATGTGTGGTTCCCACTGTGAATCATGGAGGAGGAGGTGTGACGATTTAGTCATGATTCATCCATCCCTGTGTAGACAAAAACTCCAGAGGGACGATGGATGAGATGACAAACAGTTGGTTCTGGACATGGAAGATTGTTTATCTGTTTGAACATTTTCTTTTCTTTTAATGATCATGCACATTGTTGCAAAGATCAGGCTTTCTGTTATTCATAACAAGTGAGGTCAAGGATCAGTTCTTTCCCTAAACAGAGACCGAGAGGTGTCCCCACATGAGCTGTTTCACAATACAAATGCACAGGAACACCACTGAAGACAGATTTTCTTCACACAAAGAAGGTCACAGTATTCAGGTTAGCCTGCTTTAAAATAACACATGACAGAGGAGGAGTACAGGGAATCATAATTAGCTCCCTATCCTCCAAAACATGCAGAGATGAAGAGGAGAAGAAATATTGATCTGTCTCACAGCAATCAAAAAAACAAAAAAAGTTCTACATTCAAACATTCTAGCGTTGTTCGTCCTCCTCTCTATTCCTGTCCTTTTCTCTGTGGTGGTTAAAGGCAGAGCCGGATTTAAAGGTGACGATGGCAGGGACACACTCGTTGTGTGTAATGGGGAGATCAGTGAATGACAGCTTTTGTTCTCTTCCCAGCGACTCGAGGAGGGTGTCCGCTGAGGGGAAGGTTTCATCACTGAAAGGACAAGACAAAGTGAAGAAGAAGAAGAAGAAGGACTCAAGGCTGAACATCACACATGCTGGCTAAATTTAAAAGTGTGAAATGTGATCAAGCAAGGATTTAAAAAAAAAAAGAACAGAAAAGTGCAGGACAAACAATGAACCTCACAAAACGTAAGAGTACTCTGGGAATCAATATTTTTGTAAGAACATTTTGTCATATTGATCTGTACTCCTTCACTTGTTTCCTTCACATATTTCATTCACAGCATTAATGAAATTAGGTTGAGGGTGATTTTTCCAACATTTAATTGTCTCTCTGCTTAATTTGCATGTGTGTGTGTGTGTGTGTGTGTGTGTGATCACCTCCTCAGCAGAGGACACATGGCTTCCAGCACTGGAAGCTGCAATTGGCTCATCTACCCGCAGAGAACGAAGCTCTCTGATTGGCCAGCCAAGCCAAGGGTCAGCAGTTATATCCAAGGTCGGCCTCAAGCTCACCACTCCATGAGCTGATCAGGCTTTAGGAATATTCATGGACTGACGCAAAAACACAGATTCTTTAAAGGCTGTGCCGTGTTGAGCTGCAGATTTAATTGATATGGTAATGAGACAGGATTTACTCGCTGGACGTCCTTGCTTTTTCTCCAAGAAATTCTTGTTTGAAGGTTTCTTTTCTTCCCTAGGAGCAAATGTCCGATAGGTGTCTGAGTGTCGATGAACCCGCAGTGCTCACAGTGAAACGTGTAAATTCAGTGGTACTGGTGTCTTTCATGGTTGTTTTTATCACCAGTCACAAAGAGCTGCTAATGGCATAAAAGAAAACATTTTACCAAATGGTTCTTTTTCTCAATGTTAAACTGTGTTTGACAAAATCTGTTTTAGAATACAAGCATCATGCTGGAATACAGCCTAACCAGCAGGACGGGCCCTCTGCTTTTAGTGGCCCAAAAATACTCTTTTTTTTATTAAATAATAACTGAATGAACAAAAACACAACACAGTGGAGATGGACGAATCAGTTCACTTCAAATCTCGTCCTTTCTTTCGGGGTTGACCAGTAGCTACAAACAAAAACATGTGAACAGTAAACACAAATAGTTCAAAGATCACGAATCCTGCTGGATCATTGTGTCCAGAAAACAGAGAAAGTCAACACAGAAAGAAGAGAGACGAAGAGTTCTTAGCTGAACTGCTTTGTTTGGATTAGTCGGATTTCTCTCATTGATCACGTCAGAGGTGCTGCACTCACATTAACTGAATATTTAGACTGCAAAGACAGTTAACCTTCTGACAGTTTGCAGCTAAATTAAGATATTAACCACTGGTCCTGTCTGATGATTAAGAGCAAGCCCCAGCGATAAGCTGGCAACTTTTCCAGGGTGTACCCCACCTCTCACAAAGTCAGCTGGGATAGGCTCCAGCCCCACTGTGACCCTGATGAAGATAAGAGGTTATGGATAATGGATGGATGATTAGATATATCAAAGCATGATGATGATTTTCACACAGGACAATACACAATATTTTCACAACACAACAGGAGGCTTTCCGTGTCAGGCATGTTCTCTCATGTTGACAGAACTTCACAAACCGAGTCTCATAATGACACAGCTCTGTGATGCTGTCAAAAACTAATTGATAACGTCACAGCATGATGCTGCAGACAGACAGCAGAGAGACAGACGAGGAGGAAAGCAGGAAATAGATGGATGTGTGGTGATGACACTCAATTATATTTATGGATCAAGCCTGATGAAACCAATTAGTTAACTTAACGTCAAGCTTAAGGATGTAAAAAAAATTGAAGGACGTACAATCTTCTGATGTTAAATTCAGACTGAAGTTCTTGTAATGGACCCAAACACCTCAGAAACTCTCTTTCTAGAGACTTAGTACCTTAGACGGGATCACCCTGGCCTCCAGCTCCACCGTAAAGAATCTTGGAGTTGTTTTTGATCAGGATTTGTCCTTTAATGTCCACATAAAACAGATTTCAAAGACTGCATTCTTCCACTTACGCAACATTACCAAAATCAGACGCATTGTGTCTCAAGCGGATGCAGAAAAACTAGTCCATGCATTTGTTACTTCTAGGCTGGACTACTGTAACTCTTTATTATCAGGCTGCCCCAATAAGTCTCTTAGGACTTTGCAGCTAATTCAGAATGCTGCTGCACGTGTTCTGACAGGAACCAAGATCAGAGATCACATCTCTCCCATTTTGGCTTCCTTGCACTGGCGACCTGTAAAATCTAGAATGGAATTTAAAATTCTTCTCCTTACATACAAAGCTCTTCATGGCCAGGCACCATCATATCTGAAAGAGCTCATAGTACCTTACTACCCCTCTAGACCACTGCGCTCTCAGAATGCTGGGTTCCTTGTGGTTCCTATAGTTTCCAAGAGTAGACTGGGAGCCAGAGCTTTCAGCTATCAAGCTCCTCTTCTGTGGAACAAACTACCTTTCTGGGTTCAGGAGGCAGACACGGTCAACACTTTTGAATGCTGAATCAGTGCTGATAATTATAATTCTTTGCTTTTTCAATGTTGAGAAGAGAAACGCTGAATGTTGATTCAGTGTTGGTCTGCTATCTGCTATGGTTTCATCATATCTTGCACTGACATCATTGTTCAAATGTATGTTTGATTTCAAAAATGTGGAACTATTCATGTTGACTGGTATAAACCTGACCAAATAATGTTAGAAGAAGAAACAAATAAACATTGTATAATATGTAGGTAGGATGACTGAGAGAAGAAAAAGATAAAACTGCAGTCAGTAAATCCAGATCAATGTTCTGAGAGCTGTGAAAAAGCTCACTTTTACATTATGTATTAACAATTTTGATCCATTGCTCATATAAACGTATTCATCAGTGCAGCTATAAAGACAAAATGTGTAGATTGTAAAATGATTGACAGCCTCACACACTGCACTCCAGTTTTCTCAGTTTTCTACAAATAAATGCATATTCCAAAGTTCCATCATAATAATATGAGACATCTTCAAATCATGTGTGTGTTTTTTACACAGTGGCTTTCAGAGTGAAATATCTACTTGGCATTGACTTAAAACTGTACAATCTTACCTTCACACTCTGTTGTGTGTGCATGAGCATGCTCTGCACAGTTTCCTGATTTCTGTTTCAATGAAACATTATTTGCTCCCTCTGACATTTTGAACTGCTAACATGCAAAGCTGACCAGCAGCAGTTTTATGGCTGAAATCTCAAAGAAAAAAGAAAACAGAGACAATACCCAAAACAAGTTCCTATCACTACAGTATGTGTGTAGTGTATTCTCACAAAACTGGAGAATTGATAGTGCAGCTCTTGGTTGTTGTTAATTGGTCCACTAATTGGACCAATTCATTAGAGTAGAAGGCATGGAGAGATACCACAGACGGGCCTGGGAATGTTCACTCACTGAAGGCTCCACACTAAATATATTCTCCCCTGTCTCCAGTCTACCATATTTAATGTGACACTAGCACTTTATTGCAGATATAAACAAAATGGCCCAGGGGAATTATGCTGCAGCTTCCATGCATAGTCTGTTACCACAGATATGATAGGAGGAAGACTCTGCCAAAGAGAGCTGGCTGTTTTTTTTTTTTTTTTAAGTAGTGCATAAAGTAGGTCATGAATTTCAAAAGTGCAGATTACCATTTCCACACTCAATCCCATTAATCAACACTTCCACCATTGAGTCCACCAGAGAAAACAATGAATAAGAGCATGTTACTTTGGAATTAATCTATTAATCAAATGGCGCATGAAGAAGTACCTGCGACAGCAACGGCGGTGGGACAAGCATCCAGGGGGTTGTGGTAATGAGCAAAATGCATCCCCACCTCCCTTATCTGGGAAACACTGGCAGGTTGTGCTGCACTTTAAAGGAGTGGAGGTTTGATTAAGAATAAGGAGTGTGAATATATTGACTGAAAATAGAGACATGTTGTCACACTGTAAAAAAAAAAATAAGGGGGGCAGGCAGGTAGAGGTAAATTGGTGGATATGATTATGGAGTCTGAAAAGTTTAATATATTTAACCCAAATTGGATTTGATTTAAGAACTACTGTTTTTTTTTTTCTGCCTTCTCATGTCAAATGTTGGTGCTGCTCAGTGGGACTGTGAAACAGAGGAAAGGTAAAAGTCAATTTGTCTTTATCCTTTTAGTCTTCTCTGAACGCAAGTCAGCCAGCATCATACGAGACACTTCATAAGACATCGTTCTGTCTACATTTTCTTCCCTGAAGATGGTCCCTAGCATCTTCATCCTGAGGAATTCACACAGGTCTGGAGCAAGCTATGATTGAACACACAGTCGTGTTTCTTTATGGCTAGATACATAAATGACCTGACACAGTGACCAGCATGCAATCCCCAGTGCTGGTCACTTCCCGTTTAAAGCTTTGCAACTTGCACACCTGATGTTCACACACCATGCTTTTTAATGCGTATAAACTATAAATAAACACATTGACATCCTCTGCTCAAAGACACTAATAGTGAAAACTTAATAACTGAACATATTTTCTTCGCAAAAACATACAACAAAGTTTGCTGACATTTACACACCTGGCACACCTGGAGAGGGAATGCTCGCTGGGTTGTGTTGTTGTTGTTATGTTTAAGTCTGATTTCTCTGTGCTCCTGGGACCATGATCACGTCAAGCTCTGTCTTGTCTCTGCACCTGCTGTCTAGAGTTTTGCCCCCACCTGCTCTGTACTGTTCAAGAAATCCTCAGCACTACCTTTACCTATACCTTTCTGGATTCTCTCACTGAAGGACCTCACCCTGTCATTACACTTAATAATAAACTGGTTTAAACTGATTCTGGTCTCAGGCTTGTTTGCTATTTGAGTTCTTGTTTTTTTTATTTGATTTATGATGTATCATTATTGAAGTGGTTGCAGTAAAGTCTTCAACATTAAGTGAAGTCAGTGTGGACTCAGTTTTGGACAACTTGGGAGTGGGAAGGGGCTGATAATACCTTATGTCATATGGTTGTATGGTAATTATGTGTCCATTCAAAACCACATGGCTTTTAAAATGAACTTCAAGTTCTGATGGAGAGTTTTGAAACTCAAAATGACTCTCTTCCTCCGATTCTCCCCAGTGAGAGCGAGGAAACATTTTAAAGGTGGAGGAAGACAAAGACATCAGAGACAGAGTAAATGATGGCCATGTTTAAACTTCTAATTATAGGCTTCTGCATCTTCAGAGCTGCCTGCTGTAGAAAAGAAGATGCTCCTCTGCTCACCCTAAACCCTCATTAAACCCTCAGAAAAGACAATCTGATTCTATCATGCAGAGACAAAGAGAGGGAGCGAGCGGGGATGTTATTTTATAAAGGTCAGTAGGTCTGTCTGGGCTCTGTTTTGTATGGTTACAATGTGATCACTTTTATAGGCCTGTGCTGTACGATGATACTGCAAATTACATAAGACACAATATCTGTATAAAAACTGCCTTTGTTTCTGATTTAAAAAATATGGTTCCACGTTTACAACAGCTTCCTGAATATATTTCTATAAATTGAATGTGTTCAAACTTGCTTCAGTCAAGGTGGAATTAGAAACAAATAAAAGTAAAATCAAGTGAAGGAAACGTACAGCAGCAACGACAGAAAAACAAACTGTTGAATGATTGACTGAATTAATTATGCTAATCATTTGCTTCCCTGCCTGAGTCAAACACTGACCTGCTGTGTTGTTAGATGGAGGCGACTGATGCAAAACATCATCAGGCACTTTATTATAGCCCATATGAAGTCTGTCACGTGGATGTATACGTGATTACACCCTGCACTTGTAGTGCAAACAGCACATTTGTAATGATTGTGAAGATTTGGTTGAATCTTTGCTTGAAATAACTCCAAATGAGAGTGACTGACTGTCTGACTGATCAATACAGGAGAGTCAAGTGCTGGATGGAAACAACAATAACCATTCATTTCAACCACTCAGTGGTATTGAGCAGTGTGATGGCCATACACACACACACATCCCAGCCTGTTACATCTGTTTTTCTTGTCACATTGTATTATTTAAACATGTTCTGCTCTTTATGTAGCTCTTCTTTACATGTGTGTGCTCTTTATTGTAGTCCTGGCTGCGTTGCTATGTTCTATGTTATATGTAGCACAATAGTCCCTCGAAAGCATTCTCGTTTCACTGTGTACTGTGTATGTGGTTGAAATGAAACAATAAAACACCTTGAATCTGAACTGCTGTTGTTGTTTTCTAATATCTAGAACATACCTTGTTATTTGTATATACTTCATATTCACAGTTAGGGTTAGGGTTGACTGACATACTGTTTGGATGGGGAAACTCTGGTTTAGTTCAAGGTCAACAAAATCTAGGTTTTCATAAACCTGTTGTCTGAAACAGGCCTATGCAGTCACTTTGAGTGTTTCCAAACAGGTCATTCATCCTTTCCTTTCAAAGCAGCCCGTATAAGTGTTTTATCATCCGGCAACCCTGTTGGCAGAATGACGTTGTCAGTGCCTTCCAAAAAGCATATGACCGTAGTGACAAAAATTATTCATATGAATATTTTCAGTTTTTCAGTTTAAGTTAGAAAACTCAGTGAGGGTCAGACAGATCATGGTTTGGGTTCATATAAACCGATGTTAACTCTTAGGAGAAGCCATGGATAGATGAACAGTGCTCTCTATCTCTGATGTCTCTTTGATGACCCAGCCATCAGTCCCATCCTCTTCCTTCCGAGGCTTTATGGCACTCCATCAACCACATGCTACTTCCTTCTTTGCTGTATTGGTGCAAAGCACAAGAAGTCACTCAACAGGAAGCACTTGAACAATCTACAAACACATTTTGTTATGCTCCATACAGAGGCCATCTGCCTCCTGCATTCATCTATTCAGCACACAGCCTATACATTTGAGTGCTCCTAATTACACACTGCCAATGATGCTGTTGCCCCAGTACATTCACCCTGGTCACACAAGGCTAGAGGTCATTGTTTATAACGGTGGAGAGCCCCCCAACCTGAACAATAAATCATTAAAATTCACACTGCAAAGCATTTGTTAAGCCCAAAATGAATAAGCATAACCTCGAGTTATGCGCATGTGATGTGTAGGCTCCCGTTTGAAGGGAGCGTGGCTCCTTCAGCTGTTCTGCATGGGGACGTTCTTCAAAGAGAGCTTCTAAAGCTGTGCAGGTAGGTCAAAAGAACCTATTGACAGGCTCCACCACCCCACGGGTACCGCTGAGCATTTCAGTCAGAGCTGATGAAGTTGACCCCCCGCTGGGAGTGCTAGCTCACATGCTAATAAGGAACTAAACACAGTGTTTCCATGGGCAATCACACTCCTGTTTCATCAGGCAGCAGATAGCATTGATCAGTATGTGTGTGGCAGCAATGTTTTTAATCGACTCCGAGAGAAAGGCAAAGAGTCTGCTAAGAAAATGTTAGAGGAAGTTAAGAAGCAGGTGGCCTCGTACACACCGGAGGAAAAGGAGTTGCTTTAGATAAAAATAAAAAGACCAACAAGCAAATCAAGAGAAAAAGCAAACTGGTTCTGGAAAGAAATATTGCTTATTTACACTAACATACACAAGTGACAGCTTGATGTATCACAACATGGTGCAAAGCTACTTCTAGCTCAGTTTTTGTTGGCATGATTTCAGAGTGGTGCACTGTAAATAAAATAGTTTGATACACGAGTGCTCAGGTGACCTTAAAATTCAAAGATTAGGTTGATAATATTGTTTTTCTTCAAACCAACAATGAAGTGTGTGTGTGTAAAGCCTGATAAGTCCTATTCCTCTATGTAATAGAGATCCATTGACTCCAAACACTATTAAAAACATGTTTTATTAACTGCTAGACAATGACCTTGATCCAACAGCCTTATGGAGTGTCAGAACCAGAACATCTGAATCCTGTTCAATAAGTCCTCACTAATCACACTGACGTTCACCTTCATCTTGACTTTGATACTTCAAATCCAGTCCTCCTTATTGACGGGTCACTTAAAAAAATCTTATAACAGAGAATAAAAATGTTTATTGCACCAGGCTGTAAACATGTTTATTTCTGCTGTGAAGTTGGACATTTTAACTTGGGGACATATCACATGTCCATTTGAGGAATATCAATATGTCCTGAGCCTTTTTAGTTTCAATAAAATACACATTATTACATCAATATCTGGGTTACTCCCCAGGTTTATATTCTTAAGATTGTGTTGTGATGGAGATCCTGACTGGCCGTGTACAGTGTCACCATGGGTAAACAGAGGGACTTCCCCAGCTTAGACGGAGGTGGAGGCTGTTTTCGCTGCCTAAGACTATACCTACTACCATATTAGTCTTGTGTGTTAAAACAATGTTGGTTTCTGGAAATTTCATCACATAATCAACATCAGTAAACAGCGCACCTCTTTCACTGTTTCACAGAGGCTGTTTTCTTTGGGACCATTCATCAGAGAGTCAGGAGGAAGGACTGACCGGGTCGACTTTTCCACAAATAAATTTGTTCATTTTATTTTCAGCCAACTCGGTTTAAAAAAAGCAACAAATGCCACATATTTCGCATGAATTTCATATGAAAAATGAAAACATCTTGTGATTTTTTGGAGACCATGCTGTCTGTTGATTGAGCAAGAAAAAATGGCTCTAGATGGTTAACAGCACTGTGAGATTTCACAGTGCGGTGACTTCATGTGAGGACACTGGCAGACATGCAATACAAAAAACAACAACAGTCTAACTTGTGACAGCATTCATACAAAGCAGATGAAGTCCACACCCTTCTTCTTTTCAGCAGGAGGCAAAGTGATGAGAGTGCTGCGCCTGACAAACCCTCCCCTTCATCTCCCAGACTGCACATCTGACAAGTCACTTATTTGGAATATGGTCTTGTGTCCGAAGTGTGATTGATTTATGCACCGGGTGACTGTTTCACACGATGCAGCTTTTATGTCTGAAGTGAAGATGAGTTCTCATCAGCGGGTCTGAGCAGCTCCCCGGGGGTGTGAGACTGTCTTTGAGTCAGTGTTGACAAGCAAGTGGCAGGTGACCAATGGCCTGGCGTTCTGTCATGTCTCAGGTGCTTGTGATGTGAGAGACTATGCTATTCCTCCTGCCAGAAGGACCAAGGGCCCTCAGAGATGCTCTTTGAGGTTTGTTTGTTTTGTTTTTCTCTCAGCTATATTTAATTTGCAGCTGAGGAGTGTGTAGAACATGGAGCTGTAAGACGGGTAGTGGCGGCGCTGCTGCCTTACGTGGCAAGTCCCTGGAGAATTGGGCTGGATCATGACCTCTTTCTCTTGGGATATGCGGAGTAGAGTTCAGCTCTCCTGGGGGGGGCCGTCGCAGACACAGACTAGTTTATATGTGTGTGAGATAGATGACAGTTGTATAAATAAATCTCTCCACAGGGACTGAAAAAAAAAAAAAAACTCACTTTGCTCATTTCTGTGAGGAATTGTTCTCTGATGCATCCTCGGGCGTGTATTCTCCGACATCAAACGTGACTCTGAAAATGTCAAATAAGGATATTTCGGGGACATTAGCTTGACATTAACACTAATGATGTTGGAATGTGGATAGAAGCTGACATCTAGCACTCTTCACAAACGCCTTATCGTTCTGCTGTTGTTTCCGAGAGCTGACATGGCCCAAACATTTCATCATTTGCACACTTTTTTTTTTCTCTCTCTCTCTTTAATACAGAGAATGTTTAGGTCTGAATGTGCAGACAGAAACTACCACACACACACACACACACACACACACACACACACACACACACACACACACACACACACACACACACACTCCATAAACATTTCTTGGTTCTCAGTTTGTACCTGGTTGCTATTAAATCCAAATGTGTGTCTGGTTACCTCTGGGATGGGATATCTACCCAAACACCTGTTTAGTGGAGACTCAGCTCTCCTAGAAAACAAACGGACAGTGAATCCTCCGCCATTCCTTCTGCTCACACATATTTACATTTCACAGGCTGCACACATACAGCTGTATCTGTGCTAAGAACCAGAAAAAACATACAATGCGTACAATATTTACTGCCAATTATGGACAAGAAAAGCTCCCCTCCATCATGTCTGCCCTTCTGCATCATAAACCGCCACTGGAGGTGATTGAGTGCTCTGGGGACTGAGTGATTATGCTAATCATTAGCTGCTTCTTGCTTGGACGGGTATTTGATCATGGCAAAGACAAAGGAAAGAGCTGTTTCAGCCTCCATTTTACCCTCCACATCGCAGCACAAGCAGAAACAAGGCATGCCAATATTTGATGGGCCAAATGTTTTTTTTGTTTTTTCAAAAGATGGTTGCATTTCTGGGTTGGGTGTCTAGTTATTTTTTTCAGATTCTGTAGTCACCGATGGCTTCATTTATTTAAGCAGTGGCTTCTAGGCTACAGCCTACTGTCATGCAAATGTTGTGGAACTGCTCTGTTCACATATCAGAGGACAGGCATAGAGCTTGCATGGTGTTGTGAGAGGGACAACAGTAATATAAAAGAAGAGGAGCATCAAAGGTTACAACATCGATTTGCAGTATTGTTCAGTAGAATGCACGGTGAAAGGCTGCATTTATCCAAAGCACTTTACAACTTGACCAATGGCAACCACTGAGCACAGTGCTAAACTGACAATTGTAAGCAATTTTGGGGATCAGTGTCTTGTCCGAGGACGTGTGGACAGAGAGACTGGATTGAACTGCCACCCCTGTGATCAGCTGGTTCCTCACGCTACCTCCTGAGCAGTGGCCACTCCTGTCTATTGATATGTGATTCATTAATGACATGAGTGTGTGGAACACTCGTCCTGCATGAGTTAACAATGCCATGTGGGTTAAGTTTATGTACGATGTAAAGGAAAAGGCTTTTTCTTTTTAGTTCCTTCCTGTTCAACCGGCATTGGAAGCTGTCAGGCAAAAACACAAGCTGCCGAGGCTGACCAGTCACTGTTTTGCAGTCTCCATGTGTTTTTTTTCTAGAAGTACACACCAGCTCTGGAGGCTATTCTGTTCAGTTCAGTTCAATTTTATTCATATAGCACCGTATCATAACTTAACATAACTCATGACACGTTCCATACAGAGCCGGTCTAGACCGTACTCTTTATAACATTATCTACAGAGACCAACAGTTCCACCATGAGCAAGCACTTGGTGACAGTGGCGAGGAAGAACTTCCTTTTAACAGGCAGAAACCTCGAGCAGACCTAAGCTCACTGGTAGACAGTCATCCACCACGACCAGTTGAGTTAAAGATAGAGAGGGGCAGATAGAGAGAGAGAGAGAGAGAGAGAGAGGGGATAGACAGATAAATAGAGAGAGACATAGTACTATAAACTGTAATGGTAACAACAATGACAGTAATAATACAGTATATGTCGTGGACGTCATGCAGGACCATAAGAATACGTGTCTTGTTCTTTTTTTGACTTTTAAAAAAAGTTTCAGTTTAAGGCTGCAAATCAGTCAACAAAGTTACCATATACAGTCACCTGCCCACCAAGGGTAAAAAAATAAATAAATATGTGGAACATTTATTTTCAAATAACATAACATTTTTAAAGCCCATGGAAGTGACTATATATGGTTCCTGGGCCCATAAAGGGTTAAAGCTGTATCCTGAAAACAACATCATGCCATGCATGATTGGTTTCTTTAAACCATTCAATTCAGTATTGAAAGACTCAACCGTTCCCACCGCGATCAAGTACTTGCTGACTGGGGCAAGAAAAAAAGAGACAGAAACCCTGATCAGAAACCGGCTAATGTGGATGGTCAACTGCTACGACTGGCTGTGTGTGTCTGTGTGAGCATGGGGAGAGAGACAAAGATGCACTGCAGCAATAATAATAATAATAATAATAATAATTAGAATTAGAGTAGAAGAAGGTGACCAGCAGGAGGCGCTAACACCATCCTCGATTTAAGCATAGCCACGAACCACGAGAACCTTTGAGACGAGAAAGCAGAAAAACTCCAGGGAAGAAGTTAGTAACATGTATTAATGGGCAGGAACGTGTGCATTTTTGTGTAATATTCAGTTAGGCAGCTGTCATGTCAGTGTTTTTAGAGTGGCCTGAAAGTGCATATCGTGTGTGATAGAAAAAAAAAAGATGAAGTGACACCTCCCACAAAATATGTGGCAAATATGGGAGATATGTCACATATTCCCATTTCAATATTTTTGCAAACCAAATGTATCTTTAACTGAGCCAAAAACATTTGGGTAGGCGGAGGGTTGAACAGTTGTCACAGGGAGGCCATTTGAATGCTAAACATGGCTGCATGTGACAATACGCCTTCTGTCTCCTCCGTCTCTGTCTGCGCCTCTCTAATTCAGAGGGGTTAATGCCGGAGCACAGCTTTGCCGTTATTGCTTTCTCCCGGCACCTTTAATCAAGGACTGTGTAGGACAGGCATGAAACCCCATCACAACCTCACTTAGAGTGCTCTGTGTCATCAAAACAACCTTGACTTGACTCGCCTCTGAGAGAAGCCTTTTTCATTCACAGATCTTTAAACATTTTTTAGCCAAATTCAGAGCAGATGGAATTCTGTTGCGAGTGTAAAACTGGTTGGGACAATTTTAGTATATATAACTTATGAGATGTCAAATGGACGAGGTTTGGAGGGGACTGTTCAAAAAGCCGCTCTCTCTAAAAGTCAGCAATCTCCAGCAGAATGTATTCCTCCAAATTTCTCTTCCAAAGTGCATTTTCTGCTTCACGTGGAGTGTGAAGCGCATGCTCGCTGGACTCCTCTCTAGGTCCTCAGAAGCCCTGCAGTGAGTTGATGGCAGGCATTCAAGCTGATCACTGAAGGTGAATGACTTTCACTTGAGAGAATCCGATCCTGAAAGCACAACAACAAAGCCAGCAGCAACTTTTTTTGTGGGCATATGTGGATATTGGGAAAATTCTTTGGCAGATTCAAGGTTAGATTTCACAGAGAAATCTCCTCAGAGAACAGAAGTGGCTCTGGAGTTTGTCCAAAGTAGCATCTCTGCCATCTGGTCACAGCCGTCTGACAGTGATTATGAACACACACCAAATGGATGCTTCTCCTTTATGGGCCCGCGTTTCAGAGCAGCTCTGTGTTTTACTCACAGAATAAAACAACCTTGTGTGCAGTATTTCTCATCTGAAAGTAAAAAATGACATGAATGGGAAAAAATATTTAGCATTTCTAACACTTGAGTAAAACTTAGTTTACATGTCATTCACACTGAGCTCATTTATTATGAAGCACTGAAGGGGAAATATCCTGCCTGCAGTTCGTCAAATATTTATGTTTGTTAAAGAATCTGCCAAAATTGAACAATGTGCCCTTCACAGTTTAACCTTGAATGTACGGTAAACAACACGCACCTTCCTCTTCAAGCATTATACTTTACATAATGGACCTGCTCTGTCTGCAATCACACTGCCCAAAAAACATTTTTAGACAAATCTAATAAATATATTTTAGAAGAAATAAAACGGTTTCATCCTTATTTGATTACTTGTATCATTTAAATATTGTATGTTCAGTTCAGAATCACACACACACCTCACTGGCTTTGTCTCCGTCGCTACAATCCATCCCGCAGCCTCCGTTCATCTGATGCAAACCTCCTGACTCCACCACCCAGGACCAAACACCGAACCTGGGGCAGCAGAGCCTTCTCTGTAGCTGTTCCCTCCCTCTGGAACTCTTCAGACACAACCACATCGGTGACTGTACCAAACTTCCAACATTCAAATATCCGACAAAAACACACCTATTAAAAATTGATTTCAATGTTTTGCTCAGTCTCATGTGTTTTTAGTGCACTGCTTTATGTTATTTTGTTGCTTGGATGTTTTTTTATGTAACGTGTCTTGAGTATCCAGAAAAGCTTATACATAAAATGTATTATTATATGGTTATTGTTATTATAGTCATTATAATTATATAGTTACAATAAGTCATTAAATGGAATATGTGGTTTAACACTTTATAGACAGAATAATGAATTTATTAATCAAATCTATCATCAGATTAGTCAGTCATAGAAATAATACCTTTCTGCTAGTTAGTAGCTCAGCTCAGCTGTTACAGGCTGTTGATAAGTTTTGCTCTGGAGATAGACAGAAATCAGAGGAGCCCGGAGTAAAAGTTCGACACACTCTTATTACAACTCTGATGCAACTTTGAGAAGCAGAAATGTCAGTACCTGTTCACCATAGTGATGGATTACTCTTACTGAGTGACTCATCTCTGGAGTTTCAGCGTTTTTCACCAGTCTTCCTCCTCGAGTTTTATAGAATAAGTTCAGCATCCATCTCTAGATTAGCTTAAACTCTACGCTGCCTCAACACAACTTAAAGGATAGTTATGAGTGCTGCAAGTGCTCATGATATGGTGTCCACTAGTCTTTGCTGGCCTTTGATTATTCCATTATATAATCATGCAAATGCAATTGAATAGAGAGATACAGCCACAGCGGCTAGCACAGGACACTGTGCAACACTAATATCATCATGGTATAAATTTGCATAAAAATAATCAGAACCTGTCTGAATGTCCACTCTGTGATTCACTTCTTAACAAGAACACTGTTGATTTAAAACCCGCAGCTAACTGCTCACAATTCATCACCTCTGGCTTTAATTTAGACTGGAAAGGGCACTTAACACTGTTCGACTGTACACAGAGAGTATATGCTCAAGTCAGTTCTCATTAATGACTGTTTGTATCTCATATTTGCACTCCTGCAGTTTTAGTGTTTTATTCTCCAGAGTCCACAAGAGGTCACATGTGGATTTTCTATAGAAAGACGATAGCACAAATAAATGGGTCAACAAAAAGTGCTAACGTGAATGGTAGCACTTTTTTTTTTATAAAGAAGATTCACCAGCTTTAGCTACTGATGAATACATCATTTTATTCAAACTACTGTGCTTAACTTTTCAAAGTTTTGAACATTCTCTCTGTCTGCTGTTGATCCTCCTCCAGCAGA
The DNA here is from genome assembly GCA_014281875.1 of Nibea albiflora. Lineage (NCBI taxonomy): Eukaryota > Metazoa > Chordata > Actinopteri > Sciaenidae > Nibea > Nibea albiflora. Next base: position 331,470 of record CM024804.1, read on the forward strand.
GCATGTGCTGCTTCATGAAGGCAGTTTAGAGTGTCCTATACACTAATGTCTGTTTAAAGACATTTATAGAAAATAATAATAATAACAATTATTATCATGTATTTCGCACATATGCTAAATTTAGTCTGTATTTTTTATGTGTGATTGGCTTTTTTTTTTTGGTCTTTCGACTATCCATCAACTTTCCATTGGACTGTTTCCTTTGTTACTGTGTGATTGTCTAAAATGTTATAAAACTTTGACCAATGAGGTTTAAAGATTGGGATTAATACAATATGACTATCTATACTCACCTATACACACACCTCAACAATCAACTGTGGTGAGATCTCATAGTATGCTATTATGTTAATAAATACACATCATGATAATTATCATGATGTGTGTTAGTCACATTGATGCATCTATAATAATTAATGCTTCATCATCACGTTTTGTTTTGCCTGTAGTTCTCAGTGTGGTCAGACAGTCCACACTGCTGTGTATTGGTGGTGTGTTTGGTGTTATTATGATGACATTTATGAGCTCTTGCTTGATTATAGTGACTGTAATTCAGTGACTGTAAGCACACAGCTAGCTTTGAGTCTGGCTGGCCTGTAGCTCACCCTGCAGCATCCTGGTTAAAACTTATTTTTATTATTACTCCAGAAATTCCAGCTCTGCCTCTTGGTCTCTCTTCCAGATCTCCCCTGCACTCAGCAGCTGTCTGTGGAAAAAACAGCAACCCTGTCACTCCGCTCTGTCTGGTTCTCCCCGCAAAGCAAATGCAAAGCTGTGCAGCATGCACTACATTTTCTGTGACTACACCATAAGTCTTCAAGGTGGTTCACAAAATTGTAAGGATTTGATTTTACTGGGTTGTTCAGTCGATTTGCTTCCAAAGACCTTTATTAGCTGTCCTTTTGATGCCCAGACAAGACCTGATTAAACAGCTAAAAAGACTAAGCGGGTGTCATTCTGGGGGGAAAACACAGACCAACAGCAGCCACAGAGACTTTTCACAGCCTGGCAGGTTGACTTGTGTGTGCGTCTGTGGCCAGTCAGCATTTTGCCAGAACATCAGTCATTATCTGAAGCAGCAGAACAATATGTCTGTACTGTCCTCACTGTATGTGACAGGAATTTACTCTGTTTGTCATCAACAGCAAAATGAAAAGGACAGGGCTGTGTGCTACAAGACATATTCTATGACATTGTGTGATGTCTTATTAGATAGTGTGTGTTTGTGTGCCTATGTGTTAGCCTTGTCACCAGCGCCTTGAGGCTAAATGTATGAGTTCTGTGCTGCTGCCTCCATTGTGAGCCACTTTTAAAGCCTGTGTTGTGATCTTTTCTATTCTATTGGCCCGGTGATGAATAGGTTGGAAATGGGCGGTTGAGAGAAACATCCGTTTATCATAATCACTGTGAAAAATAATACAGGAGATCCATAACAATGTTGGCCACATCTGCAAATTTAGACCCAGGAATAGAAGTGAGGTGTCACACCGAGACAAGGATTGCGTCAGTGTAGTGATTAAATTCACACAAACAAAGAAAAAAATCGACTCATCTTTCAGAGCTGCAGAGATGAATCATTTTAAAACACAGTAGCTAAACAGCCAAAGAGCAAATGCGGTGTGATCTATCATTGGTGTGCTTCAAAGTCAATTCAGTTTTTTGTTTTTTTTTTCCCTCAAGTGCTTTGTGTCTGCACCGTTTTCCAGCACGGAAACAAGTGCAGTGCCCATACAGGCTACAACGCTCACTGCATCCACAATAGGTTTGTTCCATCCAACACTTAGTTGGATGGAACAAACCTCTCACGTTGTGGTGATGTGATGCAAAGTGGGAGGTTACCATAGACATAGACACTGGGTGCAGTCGAATAGTCAGTTCTTCTTATGAAGTGAAATGAGTGAAATGACCCAGAAGTATTAACGTATAAGAGCCACGATAAGAGCTGTTCCAAATTCTCTAACTGTTAAGGAAAGGAGCTTCAGTGCTTCCTTTATTATCTCCTTTAGCATAGGATACACCAAACCACCCTTGAAAGGGAAGGATGGAATGCAGACGTATGTATTTAAACAGTGTGATGCAGCCTGCAGCAGAGAGTCTGTGAATATGAACATACGTGTTGATGTGATGTCAAACTTTGATCATGAAGTGTGTTCTGTTGTTGACTGTGGAGCTGTGTTCACACACACAGTAAAAACTGTTTGGAACTGTGACATGCAGCGTCCTGCAGATCATCATGAAGTTACCATTGATTATCATATCTTTGTCTTATCTATCAAATCAAATCAAATTTTATTTGTATAGCCCAAAGTCACAAAACACATTTTGCCTCAGAGGGCTTTGCAATCTGTACAGGGAGTGACGCCCTCTGTCCTTATACCCTCGGTATATGTTTCTATATGAGTGGAAAGGAGGGTGAGTGACCATACCAGGGAACACTTCATCTGACTTCTGTGACAGGTGGACAATATTCATCTATTGATCTATATCGATCATGAAGTCAGATTATTCACCGGGTTGTCCACGTTTATGTTTCCTGCATTAAACTACATGCTAAGAGTGCACAGAGAGTATCTAGTAAGTATCTCAAATGTGCGTTTTGTAGTCCATCTTCTGGACTACATCTGGACTTTACCACAGATTACGTCAATAACCGTCGCACCATTCACCATTGCATAATGACGTAGTCTAAGTGTAAGAGCAGTCGGATTCTCTGAACACTGCGGTTATCTTCTCCTAACTCCTCATGAATTCTCCTTCACATCTTTCCTTGACTTTCTCATGATGTTTTCAATTGAGGTCAAGGAAAACTGGTTAGGAAAGGAGCTAATTTTTTGGACTATTGAACCATACCCACTGTGCCTGTGGAAACACCCACAGGTTTCTAAAAGGCCGTTGTGAAGCTCAGTGTATTAGTTGTCTCAGAAATATGTTGATGACAGGATGATTGCTAATGCCTTTTTGTGACACCCTGATTTTTATATAGCACCTTGAGCAGGTAAAGGTGAAATATCTCTGTATGTTGGATGGGTTGATACAGTGTTTCACAGAAAAACTGGTGGTCCACAGAGGATGGATCATAGTAAGTTTGATCATTTTGACTGCAATAATTGGCATAAAAATTGTCTGTCTGGCAAGTAGTTATTTAAAAGTTTAATTTCTTTACAATAATTACATTCACAAAATAAATAAATAAATACATAAAAGCAGAATATGCCTACTATGCTTTAAGAATTACATTCTTAATGAAAATATAAGTGTCTGGTTTCATTCTTTGTGTTCTGTTTTAATTGTGTTTCCCTTTCTGTTGTTTCTCTACATAGATGAATGTCGTTTCGCTCTCTTATAGATCCATGTCTACCTGTGTGTACCGTAAGCATCTGTGTAGCTTATCTCAGAGCTATTCTCTTGAATGGATAACCTGCCAGTAGAGTAATGGTAAATATATGCAGGCTGATCCTCGAGGGGAAGTGTCACAGACGGCAGGCAGGGAGTTTATAAAACCCAACAAAGCCCCCATGAGAGAAATGGTCTAACTCTACACTTCTACAGTAAATCAAGAGAGAGCAATGAGAGAAAAAGGTGGCTGGGAATGCGCCGCTCTAATATTTATGAATCGTTCTTTTGTTGTGGCAGAGCCCGTAGACAGACAGGAATGCAACATCCGTCCCTGGAGCTGCAAACTATTTGAATGTTGAAAAATGCATGAGCATTTTTATTGATGGAAACACAGATCGGCCTTTTGATGGATGGCGTCTGATACCTCAACACAAACAGGAGGGTGTTATTTCTGGGAGGAAGTGAGGCTCCTGCTTATGTGCTTACTGCCATTAGGCTTTATTTATAATGCTCTCACTGAGCGCGTGGGTGAGTCTGTCTGTCTGTGAGCAGGTCATCTATAAGAAGTTGAATGCCAGCAGAAATCATAATATAAAAAGGATATTTTGTGAAATACTCCTACATGTCAACAAAACCAGCCCTGGAGTCAAGAACAGAAAAACCCACTTGTCTTGAATCATCTTCACACAGTTTACCAAGCAGTACACTTAAATCGACCTGGAAAGTGTTGTATACAAAAATACACCACCTTTCAGGGTGTTTATGACTGAAACTGAGGATGCAAGACCAGCAATTTCCTCAAAATCCAGGAGAACAATAGAAAATAGACGAAACCAGCTTGTTTAACATAGTTACAAAAATTCAAATCATTAAACAACACACAGTGCAGTCTCTGATTTGTTCCAGGGTGAAGGGGGCAGCTATGCTACCTGTGATCTCTAGAGGTTGAGGCTGGTGGACGTGGTTTGGTAGAGCAGGTCTGTGAGGTAGCAGAGCACCTGGTTATGGAGGGCTTTGTGAGGTAGAAGAGGGACTCAGATTTGGATCCATTGTGGGGCACGGGGTCAGCGGTGATGTGGTCATGGGAGGGCGACTAGGTAAGCAGATAGGGGTCAGAGTTCTGCATGTACTGGGTTTATTCAGGATTTTGGATGATGGTTCAGTATCTAATCTGAATATGATGAAGGCATATATCAGGGTTCCAGCAGCAGAGGGGAGCGATGGCAGTTTTTTTTTACATGACTAGATGTTTGAACATATGGCTAACTCATCATGTAATATGTATGCAATACCAAGCACTAACCTCTGTGGCTGGAAAATGAAGCCAATTGCAAAGTGCCAAAAACTCACCCGTTCAAATGATATTAAGGCTTAAAGTTGCACATTATTAACAGCGTCACTTTGATTGGCAGGTAGGTGCTGTTACAGATGGCTTTATTAGAGTATCCAGTGTTTCAGAAACCTATGGGTGATGTCACCCAGGCTCATCATCAATCATCAATACTGATGTGAACATTTTGTAGTTTCAGAATATTCTGAAAAAGTCCTGACTCAAGAGAAATTTGTTTTAATACTTTGATTCACAATCAAAAACTATATTCACGTTTGACAATATGTTGTGATTCATGGTGTTTGACCATGTAATAAAGTAATAATATATGAATATGTATAGTTTATTGGGAACATGACAGATCAGTATTAAGAAAAGCAGAGACCGCAAGACAGCCCAAAATCATCCAATGAACAAAGTGTAAATGAGAGGAGCTGTGCGATCGTCATTTTAAAGTTTATTTCATCTGATTTCTGTTGTTCTTACTAAAACTGACCGCACACACTGCAAACCTGTGGATCCTCTCTGAGCTTATCCACATGGAGAATTTCAAACCTGATTCAGAAGCATCTGATGATAATTATCATGAGACAAAGGAGGAGACAGAGAAAAGAGAAAAAGATTGGATAATATTTCATCCTTTTCTGCCGTTGCTAAGCAGCAGTCATCCAACCATGGCCAGTTTGACAGGCCAGCCACTACTTGAATTCCATCAGTGGGGTAAAGATGGATCCTCAGAGGGAGGTCAGGACTGACCTTAGACTGAAACACACTCATAGATATGCAGACTTCCATGCAACATTCACACTGAGCTCAAGGACCATCCACTTTATGTCGCATGTTACCTTGCTGCTGACCCCAATTTACATTTTATGGTTTTGAGGTATAACTTGTTGGATTCCATTGTGTTTTTATTGTTTGACTAAATACTGGCACATAAGGCTGTGGTCCACTTTGTATAGAAAAGATTCTGATGGTCAGAATTCCTGTCCATGATAGGAAAAATTGGATCATAAAAAAAAACAGAGGTAGATGCATAAAAAACAAGAAGGTGAATGAAAATAGAACTGGTGCCTTACAGAAGAGGAGATAGAACAATGGTGCATTCCAACAATATAATATCCATCACCCTTACATAAAATACAATGTGGGCGACTGTTTTGAATGAAACTGGTGTGTTTTAATTGATGGTATTATAACAAGAAAGATAGTGATTTCATGTTTGAAGAACATCTGTCTGCCTGCCAGCCACCCAGCCAGCCAATCTAATATGCACTACTGTATATAAATGAGTACACCCTGTGTGAAAAGTAAGATTTTAATCAATATCTCAATGAACACAAGAACAACTTCCAAAATTTTGACAAAACTGAGTTTCATAGAACATTTGTTTAACTCATGAAAGTAAGGTGAATAAAAACTTAGATTACTGCATAATTAACATTAATTATGATAAACTCAGAAATGTTAAATAAAAAGCGCTCGTCTTTGTCTTGCTCATCTTCCATCTCTCTGTTTGTATCCCCAGGCAAGTTGTTCCTGAGCATGTGACAAAATCTGCATCTCTGAATAATTCATTGTGTGAGGCAGCTATGTCAGTTGAAATCATTATTTATCGCTTTCATTAACTGTAAACTGAAATCAAAGCGTGTGCATTTGTATTATTCATATGATCATCAACAATATTGTTCTAAGTGATACAGTAGCTGTGATTGTGGCACTGTACTGTATGTTCCTGTTTGTAGATAACAAAGGATCATTTCACGTTATCCCCTCAACATGGTATCCAAGTTCCATCGAGCATGTACATTTATTTGATGCTTTATTTGCTTCAACTTTTGAATCATTTTAAATGATTCAATGTTTCTTGATTTAGTAATGTATGATTATTTTAAACACTGGTTAATCACATCACTTTCTCTGCTATACACAATTTTTGGAGACAGATGGTATATTTCATCCCGACATCCCATAACCTAAACCACATCTAAACAGAGCTGAATGTATCTGGTGGATAAACCTGTGTGGTAGACCACAGTCAACTCATTGTAAAGAAGATAAACAAGGATGTCTACATTTGTTATAAGTCACCTTTGTATACTGTATGTATGGTATGGACATAATTACGTAAGTTAATCGAACTAGCACAATCTACGCCTGTTATGTGCAATAAGAGTAATTTCGAAGTTTCGAAACCTTTCGAAAGTTTCGAAGCCTTAGATTCATGCAGTTATATGCTGAGTTTTACAGAGAAATAAATATGCTCTTACTCTCTCCAGGTCAAAGTCTCATTTTTTACAGGCATGACATCAGTACAAGCAGCTTGCAAACACATATGGGGAAAGAGGAGAAAAAAGTCAGTCTGGTGCTGTCCAAAGCTAATAAAAGCTCACAAATGAACATGTATCAGAAATATCACTTATCTATACAGTCATCATAGTGCACCTCTGTTGATAATGACAGCCAGCATCTCCGCTGAGACAGGTAGGAAGTATGTCCATCTGCACAGGCTTTAATTGCAGGCTTGAATCTAGTCTTATAGATTGGAAACATGTTATTTGTCCTTAGCATCTCCTTGGAAACAGGACAGTAATTCCATTCTAGTGAACCACAGTCTTTGTTGTGTCTCATTGGCTTGAGTAGTCATTATCACTGGGAGTCATCCTCTATCATATATTAAATTTATGTAACCCGTCTCCATTCTATCTCTCTATTGTGTACCGAGTTGGAAAGGAGACGCAGGAGTCAGGACTGGATCTCTAAATCTTTACATGGCAACTGTGGTGACAAACAGACACACAGAAATCGTGAGCTGAGGGTGAGCTAGAAAAGGCTTTTTAACTTATTAAATGTTACAATAAAATAACAGAGTAAAATTAAATTACAGAAAATAACACAAATTGGTCCTTTAAACAGGTTAGTTTCTGCTTTCAGTATTTAAAGTGCAACAGGAAACACAAAAATAAATAACATCTGTAATTCTGCTTAAAGCAAAATAGATTAAAAAATCAGGCAAGCAAACTTAATATGGTAACCAGAAAACCCACATTTCACTGCCTCAGCTTAACATTTACATCCCTAACATCACATTCAGCAATCATCTGTATAATTTAGCATCAACAACTTAGAGGGCAGACCCAGAGATGAACACTCAACGCATTATTTAAATACAAAGGAACGGACATCTCCCCACCTGTGGCGACAGACAGAAATACACTCTCCTGGTGAAAAAACAGAGCAGACTCTAGCGAGGGAAGACAGCAGTGAGCAGGCTAACTTAGCATGCTAATGCTAGAACGAAACTAATTGAAAACTTAGATCTCAAGTCTCTGCGGGACTAGTGCGACATTACACAGTGCAGCATAAAGCAGTTTGACCACATTCAAATGACGGATAACAATGTCTATGGACATACATCGGCAGAGAGCAACACAATTATGACTAACCTCAATAACTAACAATTCTTTCTACTGTAATGTGCAGTTAAAAAAAGCATGAAATCACTTCAACCACACATGCTAAATAACCTGCAATTTTGTGGAAATAATTACAGATTTTTTATACATTTCTTCATTACAATTATTAGGAAAGATCTGTAAAATGACATCACATATGATGTAAAATTGCATTTGAATATGAAAAAGACATGTTAAGTCACCTTTAAAAACATAATAATCATAATAATATCATATTATGGTTAATTATTTGTCATTTTCAGGGTAAATGTTTAAAGTACTGCTAATATATGTTAATCTACAGTTATCGTCTTATTGAAAATGGTGATAAACATGTAAAAAAAAATGATGCGGCCTGGAGCGTGGCCGTATTCACACGGACTGCACCAGAGTTCAACTGGAGCTGTACCGCCACCACCCCTTCAGGTCCCTTCTCAGTACAGCCGTTTTAGACCAGAATGCGCCTGACCAACCCATACCATACTAGGACCAAAAATTAATTTATGTCAACCTAAATGCTGCCTCTGTGAAAGCACCTTACAGTGGAATGTGTACTAATACCATATAAATGGTAAAAATTTAAATGACTCCCAATATCTGTAAATCTAGTCATTTTAAAGCAAAACATCTGTTAGAATACAGAATACTTTTTGTAAAATACATTATTATTATTATATGCACTTTTTGTAAAGTATATTTTAAATTGTCTTTATATAGTTATGTGCAGTAAATTACTTTTGTGTTTGTACAAATACTACCCATTACCTCTAAAAAAAATCACCTTAACACACATGACTTGCAATTTTATGGAGATACAGATTTCTGTAATTTTATGTACATTTCTTAATTATCATTGTCAGGAAAGATCTGTAAAATTACATCACATTTTATGTAAAATTACATTTGAAACATATTAAATTACCTTTAATAATGTAATATTATATTATTGGTAATTACATGTAATTCTAAAGGGAAATATTCAAAGTTCATACTGCTAGTATCTGTTAATGTTTAACATTGTTAGGTTGATGACGTATTTGCGGCAGGAGAATACAGCAGAGTTCAAAATGCATAGTGCAATGTTTCCCCCAACTCCCTCTTATGCTCCAGGGAACGAAGCCCTCCTCGTTACAAACATAAAACCTAATTTTTTTTTTCTTTCTTTTTTTACAGTGCAGGCTAGAATCACATCTCTCATCAGTCACAATGACATTTTGTCATATGATGCCAGACAATAATGGTGAGCACAGACTTTTTCACACAGGGAGCCTGTACCAGTGTTTTTAAAATTCAACCTGCTTCTACGTGACATTGATACTTCCACAACGTTTTCAAGAAGTTAATTCTTTAATTTGGAGCACCAACAGCTGTTGATGCAGTCTAAAACAGCCGAGGCCGGTGTGTGTGTGTGTGCGCGTGTGTGTGTTTACCTGTGGCGGTGTAGGAGTGCAATGCGCAGCAAAAAGTTTTGATGTGATATTTGTTAGTGAAAGCATGAAAGATGAACTCGGCACAGTCGGTGCGCTCTGTATTGATTAAGCTCAGTTTGATTGCAGGATACATAAGTTTTAATTAATCATTGGGGTAATCAAAATGGCAGCGATATTCCAGGCTCACAGCAGACTTTTGGGACCAATCTGAAATGCTATTGATTAACAACCTTTGCCTTTTGCCTCTAAAGAGCCACTCTTGCTGATGGAGGCTGAGAGATTGACCTTTCAGTCCAGCACACACCCAAACAAATCATCTTTTCTCTCTCTATGTGGAACATGGAACATGGAGATGTCTCCTCTACACACACACACACACACACACACACACACACACACACACACGTCATACTTTCTCAACCTTGCTTTCCCCCGCCCTAATACACACACATACACAAAGTCCCTCCAAAAGTACCTTTGGTCACTGAACTGTGTGCTTTGATCTCAGACTCATCTTTGGTCAAGGACTATTTGTCTGTTATATAAGACTACATGTCTTCTGTTTTTTAGAATATTTTCCTGGTTGGCATGAAGTAAACTGCTGCCAGCTGTAGCTGCTGTTAGCTAATGTTAGCTCAATTTGTTAGCTAGGCTGCCCAGACTGTGAGCTCAGGGCACCTCTATTGCTGTTAGTGTTTGTACCACAGTTGTATTAGACCAGGCCTGGGCAAACTGTTCCACAAAGGCCCGATGTGGTTGCAGGTTTTTGTTCCAACTAACCAAGAGCACACAGTTTGACCAATCAACTCTGAAGACTGAGATCAGTTGATTACATGAGTCAAGTCTGGTGTAATACTGCTTGGTTGGAAAGAAAATCTGCAGCCACACCGGCCCTTTTGTGGAACAGTTTGCCCAGGCCTGTATCAGACCAGGTTTTCAGGTCCAGGCATGGGCTGATGCAGACAGGAGCAATACCTGAAACGACACTACAGTATAACCAGACCCAGTCAAGCAGGTTAAGTAGAGTCAGAGCACAGTAGATGTAAAGAGACTAAAGGGAACATTGTTGGAGAAAGCTAAGATGAGAAAATGAGCTGCGTCTGGGATCGACTTCTAGTCATTGGGAGTTGCTTGATGTTTGGCTGTTAGCTAAGTTGTCGACTCGCTAGTTTTTGATCATAAGTAATGTAATCATAAGAAATGCATGCGTACAGCTCTCGATATTCACTAAAGAGATTGTGCTCTGGAAGTGGAGACACCAAATCAGAAAAATACTCATTAAAGACTTGCTGGACAAATAACCATGACATTCCAGTAATGCATCATTGCAGGAAACAATTGGTATAGTCAGTTTAAGTTTCTATTTTGATGTCACAGATCGCAGCAGTTAACTTGGTGGCAACATTGTCATTTTTTTTCTGGAAGGGATAATGAAGTACTGAAATAAGAGTTAATATAGTCATTATAAATTAAATATAAGACAAACACCCGACATTGTGTTTGGTGTGTTTGGTTTCCTCGGAGCACAGCCTGTACACTGAGCTTCACTGAATTCTAATTACTGTCCCAGTAAATGATTGGTGACAACTGCAAAGTAGTTGTAACAAAGTTGAAATGTTGAAGCTGAAAGTGATTTAAAATACATCTAACATGACTCACCACTTCAGCTGTGCTGTAGGTGTAGATTTAGAAAGGTAACGGACTAAGCCATGATTAGTTACAAGAAAACAGGGTCACAGTCGGTTAAAATGGAGGTATGAGATATCACATACGTATGTGATATGAGATTAAGAGATCAATTTATTTTTCTAAAAAGGTTCTTTCCCAACTTTTTAACCCTCCCTGCAGGCCAAACCACCATGGCTGAACAGAAGCTGTGGTTCAAGATAATTCTGCTCTGATAATACTGAACAATTATTATTGTGACACAATGAAAACTGGTCTGATCTCCATATGTTTTTTTTGACCTATCAGACTTGCTGTAGTCATATCACATCTGACACTTCCCCATCTCAGCAATCACATCAGTCATTTTTCAAGTTACCCAACCATTTTCTTCTTCTTCTTCTTCTTCTTCTTCTTCTTCTTCTTCTTCTTCTTCTAGACCCAGAATAAACTGGGACCAGACACTGCTGTAACAAAATATAGATATTACTGACAATGCATTCAATGAAATTCTGGTCTCCACTGCACAAGGGGGATTATTTTATAGAGCTAATACATAAATCAAATTAAAATGAATGATGGGAGTAGGCTGCATGGTTAGTGTGGAGTTATGCATAAAAACAACAGAAAGGCAAAATTCTGCCTAAACCACCACTTCACACAAACCAGTTTGAACCAGATCAAAACAATTCCATAACAATTGACTGCTCACAGCTAGCTAAGGTGATTACTAAAAGAGATGAAGCACATCACTGCACCAAATAAAACTTTACAATAAACACTTATAAAACTAGATGTGCAATGCAAAAATAAATAATGTCCCTTGTTAAACTGGGGTCCGTTTCACAAAGAAGGTTCAACAAACTCTGAGTTAAATCCTTAACTCTGAGTTGATCTACTCTGAGATAGGAAACTCTGAGTTTTCGGTTTCACAACAGCTGATTTGAGGTAGTTTGATCAACTCAGAGTAGTTTCACCTGGAGTTAAACATGTGCACCACAAACATTTAAAGCCAACATCAATGGAGCCCAGATTCAATGATTAAACAGGGGAACTGACAGGAAGAGGGCAGCATTTTTCACCCCAATGGAGTTATTGACATATCGATGACTGCATATGCAGATTTTGAGCATGTCTTAAGAAAGAAGTGCAACACTGCAACAGCTGCTAAAGAGAGGGAGAGGGTGTGGGAGAGCATTGCTGCTTGGGTCAATGCGTAAGTTTAAATGTAATATTTTGCAATCACAATGACTACTGAAGGGCAAATTGCATGAATGGAGCCTATTAATTTATTTCATGTAGGTGCAATCCAGCGGGGGAGAAGCGCACTTGGCAGCAATTTAAGATGAAATATAAAAACATTGTTCAAACAGCAATATTATGTAGAACAACACATGCCACAATAATATCGCAGGCCCTCTCGGGGGTCACCCTGAGGTGACGTAGGCACTGGAAACGGGCTTTCAGCAGGCCTATGGTCATCTCCACCTGGGCCCTCGTCCTGCTGTGTCATGCACGGTTGAAGTTTTGTTGGGGGCCTGGCTCAGGGTCAGGGTAAGGGGTCAGCAGCCTTGGTTGGCATGGGTAACCCCTGTCACCCAGCAGAAGGCCGTCAAACTCTCCTGTGATGTAGAGTGGATGCATGGGGTGTTGTAAAGGAGGGAGACAAGGGAATTATACTGCAAACCTTCAGGTTTCTCACCACGCTGCAGTCTGGCACTCAGGTTTGACTTGTGGTATATCCTTGAGTCATGAACAGACCCAGGCCACTTGGCCTCCACATTAGAGATGATGTGTGCAGCATCACAGAGAATGACAGATATTAGTTAAACTATGAGGAAGTGCTTAACACTGTGAAACTTCTTAGTCTACATGTACCTGCACATTAATGCTGTGAATGGACTTCCTATTCACATGATCAGCCTCATTATATGAGGGAGCCGTGATGGGGATGTGCGTGCCATCTATGCAGCCAATCAAACTGGGAAATCCTAAAACAAATAAAAATTACTAATCCAAGTCTGAGGTGGCAGCACAATGTCATAATACAGCCTGATATTAAAGGATCCTACTCTTCCTTGATGGCCCTGACAGGTTTGTGTCCAGGGAAGATGACAAATGTGGGTAACAGCGTTTTCAGGGCGAGGCAGACTCTTTTGATCGCCCTGCATACAGTTGCCTTGATCAAGTGCTCAGCATCTCCGACATCATACAAAAAACTCCCATTGGCAAAATCACGCAGCGCCACGGGAGTCGAACCGGAGCCGCTGCAACGATGACTGTACTCTATGCATGGGGCGGTCGCTTAACCCACTAGGCCACGGGCCGACCCTCGACTGATGATGTTTGAAATGTACAGACGGATGAGGTTGTGTACGTAAATGATGGACTGCGAAGTAAAACGGTACCTCTCAAAAGGAAAATTGTCCGGGAGGGCTCTCTCCCGACAGATATTTGATTCCCTGCGCAGGATTGCTGCACATTCATCCACGGGATCGCGGTCAAAAGGACACGCCATGTTCATGGTAAAAAGTTGACACCAAACGTTGCCTACTGGAATTAGAGGATGACTTAAATCTGTCAACCGGCGAGTTCTGATAGCGCAGGAATGAGGAAATCAAAAGGAGTGTGTGGCTCTGAAAGTGGGCGGAGACAGAGAGAAACTCGAGGTTTCTTCAGGAAAACCTGCTCCCGACCAGGTTAGAGTCACGGAGTCTGTTACTACGGCAACTCACCGCGAGGTTACGTTACCTCTCTTTGTGAAACAGGTTAGAGTTACCCCTCTCTCCCTGGTTTGACTGACCCTCCTTTGTGAAACGGAAAACTCTGAGTTTCTGTGATTCCAGGGTTAACAGACTCTGAGTTTTCCATAAACCTGCTTCGTGAAACGGACCCCTGGAACACTGTTAAACCGCACTGGAATCTAGATTTATGAATAACCATGTTAATATTCTGTTTAAGGGACCAAAACTATTTCAACATCTCTTGGTGTTTAAGCGTACCTGATTCTTGACTGAAGTCCCTCACCAGACACGAAGCTAAAGCAACATTTCATGGTCTTGCTATTGTATTGAAATGTTTTTTATTCATTCCCCCAAAATATTAATGTGATGTAATATATGTAATGTACTGTAGTAAACAAACAGTAGAGGTTATCATGTCTCTTTCATCTCTTCATTTCTGGATGATGGACAATGACATGTTTATTAAAATGTGCTCACAGAGTGTTCCTATTAATATTTCAAGTAGGTCAAAATAAAATATTTTCATGAGCATTGAGAACAAATTGGCAGATGTTTCCTGCCAAGTCCTGTGTGGAGCGTTTGTCTGTGTGTAACCACATGGCAGGTAAACAAACACAAACAACTGGGGGCAAACTGCTGCGCCACATATCTGCTATCAAATATTCACATGAACTAAATGAGGGAAGTACCTGCGCAGGAACACATTTCCTGTGACACTGGTTTAGATCGCAGCTCTGTTTATCAGGAGGTGAGATAAAGGGGGAGGCGATGGGCGGGGAGTGAGACGACAGAGGAAAACAAACATATTTCTCAGTGCATACTAACTGCCACAATATGACTGCCAGGTTTATGTATGATTGAATAATTCTGCATTTAATGAAATGCTTGAGAAAATATTCATCTTCATTATGTGCTCGCATGCCTCCCCTGTACAAGTGTAAAAAGACAATATTATCATCGCCACAACCATTAAATAATATGCATTATCTTAATATTAAGTGCAAATTAAGAAGATAATTTCAAGCCCAATGAAGTAAAAATATGCCATGAGCAAGGAAAAGAAATCTGCATCAAGTAAGGTCTGTGAGCCTACACTTCCCATAATTCAACTCATGGTGTCACACCCTGTAAATGCCTGCAGCTTTCACAGGGCTGCAAAATATGTGTAAGCAGGGTTTTATGTTAAAAACATAAGGTAATGGTGATGATATCACTGTGACATCATCCTTCAGCGCTCTGTTTTCACAGACTCGTCACTATGACACTATGCTGATCTTGAGGTGTAAACTGACTTTGAAAAGGAGTGTGAGGCTGCACTGACCCATGTGAACTACGTTTTACAAGTGATTAGTAAAATCTTTATTGCAATTACATGGCCCAGTAAACTTATACTGGTGCAATGAAATGATTACAGTTTAATTTAATCTACTAAATATTTGCTTAGTTATTCATGTCAACAAAACAATGATTGCTAATGATGTTGCTGAGAATATTAAAGATGTGCAGACCATAAGGTCTGTTTGTCATTTTTGGTGACCTTTGACCTTTAACCATGTGTAACGATAAGGCCAAAGGCAGCAATATGCACATGAAATACAATCTGAAGATTAATTAATTAATTAATTAATTCATTCATTCATTCAAGTATAAATCAATTTATAGCAAACAAATTTGCATATGAATCTGGTAAAAAAACACTTTATCCACAGCAGAAATAAACATACAGCCTGGTACAAAAACAGTTTTGGTCTCTATAGCTAATTTCCCTGTTCATGACAACTGTACTGAGGGTGAATTTATATACAACTCACCTTTTATTTAATGTTATTAATTATTTTAAAGCTTAAATGACACCAACAGTTACATTACCGGTTGTGGTAGAAGTTTGAGAAGTTTGGTCAGGATATTCAGGGTTCCAGGAGTAGGATGGTGCCGCAGTAGTTTGAACTGAGCAGATACGATAAGGATATAAGGCTGCAGAGTATTTGCTCTTTGCTTGGATGAGAATAGGATTTATAGGCAGCTTAAAGACATGTTAGGTCAGGGCTGGAGAATGGTGTCACCTTAGAGGGCTCAGTAGATTTATGATGGCACCGGCTGGTTCTTACTGCAGGGCCTGATGATAGGTTAAAACATCATGAATAGTGCTCTTTCATAGGAATGCTCTCCTAACCTGTGGCACATGCCGCTGTGTATTGATAGCTAACAGATTTGTGTTGTCCAGAAGATAAACTCACATGATGATAGAGATGTCCATTTCATTTTAGCCACTTTTCTTTGAGCGCCACCCTGAGCGTCTTTCCTGGTAAACCTTCAAGAATAGAAAAATAATGTCTGTTTGATTAGTGGGATGTAATGAACATTACAGCCTTGAGGGGTGGCATTAGACTTACACATTTGTTATTAAAGTATCTATCATACTAACCAATCTTTTAATAGAACAGAATCTCACTAGACCTATCTGCTTATCTGTTTCCCTCTGCATTAAAGTTAATGAGAGAAAATGGCTGCTGCGTTTAGAACTAGTTATTAACAGAAAGCTGCTTTGTGATAAATGATCTTCCTACATAAGATGCACACACCTCTAATATTTCTGCATTATCTCCCAGTGCTTTTATCTCAGCTTTCCTGGCAGCAGGCCCCTCTCCCCTTTTTTCATAGCCTTCCCACCGTGCTCTTTCAGATAGCAGGGGAGGCTGTCAGCTTCAAAAACACCCAGTCTGACCTGAAAACTCTAAAGCATCCCTTTCATTCAGCAGTGTCCCCACCCTTCCCCTGCTCAAGCTTCCCCATCCCACCATTCCACCCATCACCACCCCCATTACTGTCGCTCTCCTGTCTGAAAAGCATCACATTTCTGTTTGTTCCTGATTAGAATCGCCAGCCATCTGTGAAGTTCAAAGTTAAACAAAATAACTTCATAACTTTTTTTTTTTTAGAGACAAAAGCTCCCTGGAAGTAATTGTGAATGCAGACCTTGGGGGTGGGTGCACCCCCTGCTTCTTACTCAGACTTGATGTACAAAGTGGGGAGAAATACGGACTATAATACAAACAATAAATACATAATGAGGACAAGATGTTTGAAGTACCCTCTTCAGATCTGTGAGCTTACTGCTTAATGCATTCCTGGGTCTAGGTGTCTGCTGATGGTGTTGCTTTCCCCCCTCTCTCTTTGCCATACCTCATTTCTCCCCCAGAGCTGTCAGATTTACTTCCAATTAACGTATATCTGTTCCAGTCCAACGACTCAACACAAGCACTGCTGCCGCCGCCGCCGCTGCTCCCAGCTCACAACTACTCAAACTTTCTGCCGTTGCTATGGTGTCTGTCTTCTTTCTGTGAGGAGCTGATTGCCTCAATGTTGTTCAGCTCTCTGCTGGCAAATAAAGGCGGCTTCTTTTCCAATATGGGAAAGGTAAACAGTGGAGATTCAAATATTCACAGTTGGTCACATTGCTTAGTTTCTAAGTTTATGCAGTGTTGTGATACTGCCAGCATTCAGGTGTTTAAAGCATGCATATCTAAATTTATATACCAAACTATACAATGAATTAAAATCATATACAATACCAATGGGCATTACCTAAATGTAGTTTATGTGCTTTAATGTGTTCAGTCTTGATTCAGCAATGTCTTAATATAGGTATATTATATAAATAGATCTTTTTTATATACTAGATCGTTTTGAATCAGCACATACTCAAAGTGAGCAGACAAAAAATAATGTCACATTTCAATTCAAAGAAGGAATTCCAACTCAAAAATGACCTGCTGCTAAAAAGCATAGAAAATGACGTGTAGACAAAAAGCAGTGCTCGAGTTTGAGTCCTTTGTTTTCTTATTGTGTTCTGTACCAACATAATGCCCTACAGTATATAGCACGGTACAACCCGCCACAAGGGGTATCAGGAAGTAACATAAAACCAAGTGGTAAAGTTTTGTCTCCTTCTGATTGGTGGATCAGCCCGCTCACCTAGGACCAATCGGGGCCTGGAGATCACACACCTGAATTTCCATACAACACAACAAAACACTACACACATAAGGATATATAAGCACAAATATTGTTTAGGTAACTGTCACTGCTGCCTGGATTGTCTTTTCATTTTTCCGGTTTTTGATCTGCACAGATGTTGTTGGCAGAGATGAAAGTAACAACTTACATTTACTTGAGTTACAAGGTTGTTGTTTCCCACACTGTTCATGTCATTGTATTGTACTTTGCCAAGTTTCAAGTCACATCTGTTTACAGGGTGAAAAGTGGCATAATAACGTCTGCAGGAGGACAGAGCGCTATAGAATGTGTACAGAAAGGAAATGCATTTTTGGTGTGGAGCTTGTTCACCGGTCTGCACACATTATGTATATTATTATATAACATCACAACCATCATCATAATATATAAACTTATCAATGAAAGCCCTTTGTTAATATATCACAAATCAACAGGCACAGCTGTGAATACTGACTTTAATTCTATCTGACAAAAGTGGTTTTGGCATCCATTGCCATGGTAACACTGGTGAAGTCACGTATTGCAGTATGTAGTATTCCACTATAGAAACCTGACAGAGAGAAGCTAAAGGTGAATTTATTAAAAATCGATGGATTAAGCATAAACACATAGTCTTGAGTAGGAACATGTGGGCTATTATTAAAAAGACAATCTTAAAAATGGAAGTTGAAGTGGGGAATATGACTCCGCACAGCAGGTCCTCCCTCAATACCTTCTTCGCCCCTTCAAAGCACAATGTGTTCATTATTGCAGTAGGTAGGAGAACGTGGGCCATCTAATAATGTTAACATTAGAATAAACTGCAAACCTGGTGAATCTATATAAAAGACTACCACTCACATGTCTATTGAGACGCTGGTGGAGACGTCGGTATTGTAGGACCTGCAGATGAGAACAGATTGGAGTCACAGCTCTGTTTAAGGGTCTGTACAGCAACATGACATCAACACAGCCAAGCAAGACAGATGGCATGTATGCTGCCTCAGTCAAAGAGAAAAAAGCAGAAGCAAGTCAAACAGGATTTGAAATTGTACATTGTGAAATCTGGCCAACAGCCTGCTGTCTTAAAAAGAGGAGAACTGCACATGAACTTCAGTTTGGAGCGTTTGAAACACAAACATCCCTCTCTCTTTCTGTCAATGCTCCAGGAATAGTCCAACTGACATCGCTAGAAATTTTCACTTGGACTACAGAGAAATTTCAAAGTATGTCCAGTGACGGTGCCAAAATGTTGGATTTGGAGGGCTGCAAAGAAAGATAATTTAATTAACAGTCTGGACTGAGTGTGTTTTTTTTTCTTTTAAGTCAAAAATGAATCTGACTTATGTACTTTTGCTCATGTCTTCTCAGATGTTGTCCTCTGCACCTTTAGATATTTCTACCCCCTCGTCAACTCCTCAAGGTTCCATTCTGCAACTTGTCTGACGTCAAAGATTTCAGATAAAAAAACATGTCAAACTATCAAATCTCCGGCCAGTGATATGGAACACAAAATAAACGTCAAAACAGCTGAAGTAAAATAAGTTTACTGGTTAAAATACGTTTTGTCAAGCATGGGTAAAAACTAAACCGACTTTAAAGTTGCTCAAAAGGGAAAAAAGTATTTGCATTTGACCACACCTGTTTTAAATGCTTAATTAATGTTAATAAATTGTTTACTGGCTGTGTGGATTATTTAATGACTAGTAATGTGTGTTAAACTAATGTATTTTTTATTCATACTTATTCATACATACTACTTTCTGACAGGACCTCAAGGAGGTAAGTGGTCAAATGGGCCATTGGAGTGGTCTCACCGATGAACTCCTTCATATTGTTTATGCGGTGGCCTAGTCATCCAGACGCTTCTCTAAATCTAGTGTAATCTGGTATAACATACCTAGAGTAACAATCACTGGACACTGAGAGGAAGATTCTCCTGGGAGTACTGGCAGGATTTACAACTTTTAATCTTACTGTCCATTGCCAAATGAGTGGAATTAAATGAAGTGTGTTTAAAGAGAGCACTGTTATGGTACAGTGATGAGTTCCAATGTCAGTGTTTTCCTAAAGATATACTCTTGGTATGAACATCCACAATAATGAGGAAATCCCTCAGGAACTAGTCTGTGTTTATGCATGGTTAATATACATTCAGACCATGTAACCATGCATCGCTCAGATTCTATACTGTTTTATTTAATTTGTCACTGCTGAGTGGGAGGAAGTTAATGAAGTGGATGGATTGTGTTACCTTTATTAAAATGATGACCATTTCATAGTGACTGTGTATGGAGTGAATACAAATCACAAAGCACTTGGAAGGAAGGAGGATGGATTGTCAGGCAAATGCTTGTATAATCACTGCTGGTAACTGTGGCTTTATGAGGACAAAGGAGTCTTTCCAATCTCCTCTAAACTAATACATCATTCATTTCAAATGCAAGAGCTCCATTTGGTAATTCTCCTAATATTCCTTTCAGCACCCATTCTCCGTCTCTGGCAGTAAAGTGGGGAAATGATTTGAATTAATCAATTAAAATTCTCAAATGATAAATTTGATTTTCCTTGCTTATCATAATTAAACATCCCTCTTGTCAATACTGTCCCACACTGGCATTGTATGAGTCATTTAGTGACGTTTGGAATTGTTATTGAACCCAAATTAATCTGGTGAGACTCCAGCGGATGGATCAGGCTTTGTATAATGTACTCTGAAGGCTTTTAATCCTGTTTAATGTAAGTCTCCATCTCCTCTGTGAGGGAGTGTTGTCAAAAAGAACAAAACAGAGTTAAACGGAGGACAGAATGGGAAGCATGCACATACACCCACAGCATGTTAATATTAATGCCTGTGATGACACTGTAACTGTAACACTGATGTGCTGCAAAACAGTCAAGTGACCACTGAGCATCTTAATATGAAAACATATCAGTATATTCATGTCTGAGAGGACGATGTCCAAAGCCAGCCAGATAAACGTACATTTAAAGATGATACCTTACTTTTCATTAGGAAAGGATGAATAACTTAAGACATTATCAGCATTATTACGTCTTTTCTATGAGTTCAATTCAATTGTATTTATATAGCATAACTTCAGTTATCTCATGACACTTTCCATACAGAGCAGGTCTAGACCGTACTCTTTATAATATTAGCTACAGAGACCAACAGTTCCACAATGAGCAAGCACTTGGCGACGCTGGTGAGGAAAAACTTCTTTTTAACAGGCAAAAATTTCCTTTTAACAGGAAACATTTTGAGCCTCTTTTAGATATGATGGTGCCTGACCATGAAAAGCTTTGTATGTGAGGAGAAGAATTTTAAATTCTATTCTAGATTTGACAGGTAGCCAGTGCAAGGAAGCCAACATGGGAGAGATGTGATCTTGGTCCAAAGGGAATGGAGTTAGAATAGCAAATACAATTAAATGGACTAATGACAAAAAGGTTGATGGAAAATGCGAAGCAGAAAAGGTCAGAGAGGAAAAGAAAGAATGAAAAGCTAATGCTGCAAAAAAAAGAAAAAGAAATCATAACCATACTCATTGCAGTGATGGCATTAACAATCTGTCGGCACCAAATGAAGAGAAGGAGGAGAAGGAAAGAGTCTTGACAGATGAGCTGCTGGTTCCAGTGGAGAGAAGAAGAAAAGGCTGCTGCTGAGGATGATTGACATGACAACCTCCCAGCAGATGATATGGCTTTATACTCTCATCTTGGAAAAATGAGGTCGGTCCTGTCGAAGATTGCCTGGGCCGAATTTTGTTCCCAGTCTGACCCTGTTAATAACTATAATCTTGTAAGATCGAGAAATATTGTACATAATGGAGCAGACTACTTATAACTTATTCAGTGTAAAAGCAAGGCTAAAAAGATGTTTTCACTTAAAGCCTCGACTGATGTCAGATTCGCCAGCAGAGAATTCCACAGTTCACACCCAGAGCTGACAGCAAAGGTTTGAGTGAGGACAAGACAAATTTGATTTCTGTTCAGTCTGCAAGTCAATCTGTGGAAGTGCCCAGGCACACATTTGTAAGAGCAGACTTCTTAGAGCGAATACAACTGTGACATTAACAGATGAGTTGCAAGGAATTGTGTTACTACATTCGAGACAGCAACAGAGATTCTCATACATGGAATGACGTCTGAATGTGAACAAACTCAGACTGAGAGCAGAGCGTCATGTGTTTTCACTTTGACCTGGAAGTGAAAGGTTCTTTCTTTCTTTCTTTCTTTCTTCTTCTTCTTTCTTCGGTGTACTATCAGTGGATACAGACTTCTCAGTGAAAATTATAATGAAAATAATTTCAAACTGATCTTTTTATTTTACTGTCTGCTCCTGCATGAACTGCTGAAGTTGACAGTAAAAATACTTCATTTCAAAATATTTCATTTATTTCAAATACACCAATAAACTCCTGCATTATTTATTCATGTAGGTCAAAAATAACAGCAATATGATCATTACCTTATAGACAAGACAGTGTTGGTACATCTCAACTATTAGTCAGAGTCCTCATAATTAACACTGCAGCTTAACCTGGCTGTGTTTTTTTACTCCCTGCCAACTCATGAAGGGAGCAGTCACTAATCCTAAAAAATATAGGAATGTTAATGTGCATGCCAATGCATTTTAATGAGTTGTGCATGTAAGTGCTTGAGTGTGTTGGAAGACTGTGATGCCTGTTGCCATGGTTTCAGGTGTGACAGCATGGTGATTTGGAGGTAGTGGGTGTGAATGAAGCCTTGGCTGGAGTCTTGCATCACAGGAAGGTGCTTGGCATTTGAAGGACAATAATAATTCAGGCTACAAGATTAGAGATTAGAAATCTAAGAGACTGTGAACATAGCAGTCCGTCATGGTGTCAAAACTGGCCTGCTCAGTAATGAGAAGTGTTGTTTGACTGGATTTTACTGCTCCTTATCCTTTAGTTGGGTGAGTGGAGCGTATCATGGCTGGAATTTCCTGGAGTATTTTCTGAAGTACTAATTTCATCAGTATTCCAAATTAATTTGCTTCCACATCATTGTTTTTTCAAGCAGAGAAAGTCAGTGTTACAGATATTTTAAATCAAAAGCCGACCTATTAATCCCTCATGGGAAAAATCATTTTTTCAACTCAGCTGATTTATTAATTTTCATTACGCACACATGCAAGCATAGGACCTATAGATATGCATTCATTGCAGAGAGATGTCAGATAGTCAGAGGTCTAAGTGCTTAGATGTTTGGTACCTTGCTTGAGGGTAGGAGGCAAACTGACACCTCTTCTTATAGACTGAACTATTGCCACCCCAAGCAGGCAGGGTTTGCCCCCTGAAGCCAGTCAGAAGACTTAATTTAATGCGGAGCTTGAGTGTAAGAAGTGTTACGTTTCATTAAGATTGATTAAAACAAATGGAAAATACAGGCGATCATTGTACTGTTGGAATTCTGCTGTGAAAATGGATATGATCCCGATCCAAAGACAAAAGGTAAACATGGAGGATGTGTTAAATTTCAGCCCATTCTCACTCCAAACTCGTCAAATGCTGCCACTTGGTCAGCGGCCATACACTTCAAACATAAAACAGAAAATAAAAAAAAACAGAAAATAAAAATGGACGTAGTCTCCATGACATCTCCCACAGGTTTCTGAAGAGCTGTGGTGAAACTCAGTGTGGTGGCTCTGGCTGTCGCCATCTTGGCAATCCTGCCTCTGCCAGCTCCCTGCGGTCCAAAAAAAAAAAAAAATTGGGCAAAGATATGGAGTGTGGTTTGAGGTGAAATGAAGCCCTGCACCTGTCAATCAAAGCAACCACGATCTTATTCTGCATAACTTTAAGCCTATCATTTGAACAGGTGAGTTCTATAAAAATTTGGGCATAAAAGTTGGACATTTTAACATGGGGACTTCGGAGACTGACTCGCCTTTGGAGGCAGCATCAAGTAGATGTTTGAGGAACTGCAGTTTTTGCCACTTTTGCCCGTGTTGTGTTTTGATGTGTCATTGAATTTGGGTACCTCAGGACAAAGAACAACATGAATTTATTTTATTTTATTTAATAATTGAATTTAACGTAACCTGAGATCTTTTCCTAAACTTCACTGCAGAGCCCAGTGCATTCAGAAATTACACTAAATTACTGCACTGTCATAGCTTGAAGACTGAGCTGCAGTCTTTGACACACTGGAAATGAGAAAATATTGTGAGTTTGCATCAGTTACAGCTGGAGCAGATGTCAGCATCTACAGTATATTCACCGTTTGTACACTTTGGACTGTATTCTGAGTATGATTTGATTTTGATTTTTTTTTTCTTTCTTACATAATAAAGTACAATAAATCCTAGTTTCAAATGTTCTGCTGCTCTGGCTAAAAAAAAGATCTTAAAAGTAAAAGTCAAGTGTCGAGATCGTTTGTAAGACAAGGTGATCTTGAGGGATTATTTCCTGCTTGAGTCTTTCATTTCCTCCTTCGGGTGTTAGGTGATTGACAGCAAGCTGAGTGAAATGTAATACTGTTCTGATATGAAAACACTCAACCTGAGAGCAATGAAACAATGACAAAGGTTTGACCAGAAAAGCTGTTTTTTTTTCATAATGTAGAAGATGTGACAGTAAATGGAAAAACAAATTAAAATCCTGAAAGTTATCCATAATAGCAGACACAAAAATTTTATGTCCATGCCGGCTATAGGGGACTTTTGATGTGACAGCAATAGACAGGGGTTGTTCTACACTGTAAAAAAAAAAAAAAAACCCAAAAAACAAAACAAACAAAAAAAAACAATGGTTGTTTTTATAGTAAAAAACTGACAGCTGTGGTTGCCAGAATTTTACCGTAATAAATACAGTATAACTTTTTAGAATATTACATTGAAAGGCTGTTTGTACTGTTGACTTCACATTTAAGGTTACAGTAAAACACTAATTTCACATCTACCTTGTTTGTTCAGTTAAAATGCATACTGGGGTGTGAAATTCATTCGCTAACAGTGTATAATCAACCTTTTCCCATGGTTTAATGTGGAAAAAACCAGAATGAATCCACATACAGAATCACAATATTTGATCGCATCGACTCAGGAGATAAACATATTTTTTCAGACATAATGCATATGAGCATGGGAATTGTCCCTGATGAAAAGGTCAAACTGTGCTTGTATATACTCTGTACTTTATCAGTTCTTGAAGTCCAATAAAAAGTATGCAACAGCGATCAGCAGTCATTAGCTCCTCTGTTAATCATTCTCTGTTAATCATGATTGATAACATGTTAATAATACTAATGCGTATAGTCTGTTATTTTTTCGTGAACTCTTTGTGACATCAAAGGACATGAAGGAAAACGTCAGGTTCTGCATAATAGCAAGTAGATACAGGTATTGCCGATACCAATTCAGATACTTTTTACTTAGAAAAGCACTTCTACTTTTGTGTAGGGGAGAGCAATGCATCATAATTTATGAAGTGAATTCATCATCAATGCAAATTTTGGAATGCATATACGAATACTAATGTTCCTTTGGCCATTAACACAAAAGGCTTATTATATAAAGCTATATTCACATTTTAGGTTTGAGGTAAATGTCTTTATATAGGAATTTATTTATTTTTTTAGTTCCAGTAAAATAATTCATTTAGATTCATTTCATCTGGCTGAATATATGACTGGTCTGAATAGTCTATGTTTAATCAGTCTGCTAAAATTACAACTGTGATGAACAGTTACACTCGAGGAGTTACACAACGGGGGTTATGTACTGAGTGTAGAAAAGAGAAACTGAAACTTAAGTGTTGACCTCATCACGCAAGTATTTTTAACCACTAACAGCATTATAAATCATTGTTTTTACAAGTGGGACACCATTCTGATAGTCATGCAGCTTGCACATGCATGAGTGCTAGCATGGGTGAGGGAATGCACAATGCTGCTGGCTTTTTCACACTTTCCCAAAGACTGATGCTTACCTCATCATGATGGTTAAAGCAGTGTTGCAGTTAAAGGGTGAGTTCAAAATAAGCCCTGCCTGCAGTATTATTCCCCTCCAGTTTAACATTGTGGTTGCTTGGCATTCTGATATATTTGCATGCCTTTTTATATCACTGCTGCCTTCACCACTCATCTCCTCCACAGCTTTGATCTGACTTTTATGATATACATCAATACAAACACAACTTGTAATGGAATGCATTCCTCCTTTCTTGTTATGATTATTCTCTCCAGTGCAATTATTTCATCCAGTTATCACAGCAGTGAAGACCAGCTCTTATTATGAGCCTCATTGATCTGCAGAGGAGACAATATGCAGTAGATTGCAGATGGCGTATACAGTCGACTCAAATAAAGTTACTGCTGCTCTGCTGCAAACACAACAGTCAGCGCGGTCAGGTGATGTTTGTACAGCAGGAGCTGTAACGCCCTGTGACAGCAAATCATTTTCTCATTCTATTTTCTGTGTTTTGTATCAAATGGTGATTAAATTTTATTTCAAATTCTAACGGAGGCTGCTGCTATCAAACACTTCCTTTGGACTGTTTTTGAATGCTTAGCTCAATAAAACAACGGTGTGTTCATGAAATGTTGTTGCTGTAATGTTTTGTTCTGTTTAATGAACAAGCATACACAATATGTATTCAAGCGTCAGTTGTAAATATTAGAACTGGTGTTCTTTTCCATCGCAGCCCTGCAGACAGTTTGACTTACGTATATTTACGTTGTACTGTCGAATAACTGACGATGTCTTAACAATTTGCAAGTATGTGAAAGGATCATTTATTGACCTAACCTCACTGCAATGACAAATACAGACATACTGCATATAATTAATGTTAATTCTGTAAGTTGCTTACTAGTGCTCAGCCAAAGGTTTCAGACAACTTTCTTTTCATGTTGTTCAAAATCACCAACAAAGTGTCTAAACAATCTGATCAGCTTATTATCAGTGTCAGACAGCTAACTGGCAGTACATTGTGCAGTAATTGACAGACAGCCGAAGAGCAGCGTTGTTCAATCTCCCATTTAAACTTTAAGTTCATTATTTGCTGTAAAAAAGACACAAAATCTCTGAACCGGGTCCTGCAGGATTTAGAGCATGACCACAAGATCTGCAAGTCGAAATTTATTAGATCTATTCTCTTTATTCCTTTACTTTTTGGTGAATATAATCCACTTCTGTAAAGTATGATATGATAATAAATATTTGGCTGCATTAGCAAAGACCGTACCTGTGCTCTGTAGATCTGTCAGTTTACCACCAGTGGGGAAATATCAAGTCAAACTAAACAACAGACACCCGGTGACTTAAAAAGATGCTTTCCATCCAGTCAGATTTATTTGCACCACACTGGACCACACAGGACCGCACTAAAACTCTAACATGACACAACAGCCAATATTTATCAATCAGCATTGATTATATAACCCGTCAAACTGTTATCCAACAACACACCAGCCAGATGAAAACATAATTTTCCTGCTCCATGTTATTAAAATTGTGTGACACACTTGACCCTTTAATGATCACATGTCTTGCTTCTCTCACACCTCATGTGACCAGTATTTTTAAAACATAATAATTGTGCTGTGAAGCCTACAGGAACAGCTGATTTATTCCCCTTTCCACGCTACATGCTGATAATGCGCTCTTGTGAAAAAAAAAAAATCTGGCGGCCCTCCGGGGTGCAGTCGGCCCATCAGTCGGCCCAAGCTGGTTACAGAGAAAGGATGGCGCGACTCAGCAGAGACCCAACAAGATGCCACAAACTTGCTAGAGGGTGCAAATATTCCACCCTTCCAGTGAAGTTACTGACACTAAATCAGTAAAGATACACTGAAAAGTCACTTTCTTATGATCTGCACCATGAAGTTCCTAGAGCATTTCTTCTTTTTATATTCTTTGTATGTGATGGAAGTAAAGTAAAGCATGTCGATCAAAGGTCTGCAGGTGTAAAGCAGGAAGCCCTCCACATGGTCATTGCATATCCAGGGTATTCATTCATTCAACTTTACTCCTCCAGCTATGCATGTATCCTCATCATGGTGCCCATGTCCAAAGCCGTGATGGCATGGGGAGCGGGGTATTGCTATGGATATTGACACTTTCACAGGAGCCAGTAGTGTGTGACACTGGATCCAGGAATGATCACAACCTCAGAAACCAGTGTTGGTCAGTCTGTAGGGAATACAGTAGCTGAGATGGTTTTCTTGCTGGTTTTGGCTCCTGGCTTCCCGGGGCTGAGTCAGACAATAGTTAGTTAAATAAATTAGATAAATAAATTAGATAAATGATAAAACAATCATATCCAAATGTCTAGAATTAACTTAAGTAGTAAAAATAACAGAATTTACAAATATTTAAGACAATTTAATATTCTACAATTAAAGTAACTCGCTGTCTATAGCTTTAAAACTGAGCTTGCTGCATGACAGTAAAGTTAGCTGAGGCTAATATATAGCTAATGCTTAAAATGCTAACGGTACAGTATTTGGGCTCTGCCGGGTTTATTTCCCCTCATTTGACCGTATGCTGTGGCTAATAAGTTCACAGGCACAAGTGGTGGTTTAAGGCTAGCGTTAGCTAATGTATCAGACCTAACATAAACAATGACAATGTAAAATTAGTACATGTAATAAATGGCAGATTATTTTTATATGTTTTGTTTTATTAAGTGGTCTATGAAACAAAGTACAGATTTTAACATAACATATAATTTAGGTAATTACAGTATGAACAACTAAAATGACTGGCAGCCTACAACTGTTTATGTTCATTCAGTTCATTCAGCCTGCAATGATACAATATTAATTATTAAATAATTGTGTAGGTACTGATCTGCAGTGAAAAAAAGTGATTTTGTCAGACGAGCCATGTTCTTTTTCTAACATTACTTTAAGTCTGGATGAGAAATCAGTGAGCATTTGCAGAGAGCTCTTTCTTTGCTCTGACTGAGATCAACCTGAGATTCATGAGTTGAGGAGGCTGGATGAGAGTAGATTGAGTTCACAGAGACACCTCTCTTACATGGGACTCACACCGCGGTAGGGACAATTGAACACTCAATAAGAACACAAAGTGAAAAGCACGCACATTTCCAATTTTTCAACACACATACAACAATAAATCAGAGATAAAATTATGAAGAACGTTAACAAGGTTAAACCATGTTTTCCTCAGAAACTGTTGTCCAGCTCTACCTTTCAACAGCATCTTTTTGCTGCACTTTGTCTCACACACTCATTATTGTTTTGGGCAGTGTGATGATGAATATAATAATGATTGTTTTGTCATTCACTGCTTGTTAACATGTAATTCTGACTTTATTGTATCATGTAGCATTTTTTCTTCCTTTTGCTGTGTTATTGTGCGGGTGTGTCTGCTGCCTCCACACCATGCCATTAGAAGAGTTGAATCACAAAGGTGACTACTGTAATTTTCCCCCCAGCGCTCTCTGTTTTCACTCTCCAACACTCAGCGGCTGAAAATTGCAGTTGGAACACAATGATGTGATGTGACTACTGATGCCTCACAGTTTCCCTGAACCAGGACTCCCTACTGTTTGTCTGAGTTGGTTGGATAAGTTTCGCTCTCCAGTCTCCCGCAGGCTGCAGAAACCTGTACTCATGTTTATACAGATAGATAGCATACTTTATTTTTTTTAAGATACTAGTTTGATGACTGCACACCAACAAGAAAGCGCTGAGAAAGAACATAAAATAAATCTAAATGATTAACTCAAAGAATACCACCACTCATATGTGTTACTAACCTCCAACAAAAGGCTGATGTAAGATGTGATGAGATCATACTCTTATTACTGTAAATATTATGTGATCAAACAATTCCTACAATGTGCAAACACTTGGTGATAGTGGCAAGGAAAAAACTTCCTTTATCCCTTACATACTATTCAAGTCTGTCCCCTCTCCACCCACTCCAGCCTCCTAGTTTCTGCCATGTGTTTGTCCCCTAATTACCCACATGTGCCTGATTCCCTCATTAACCAGTGTAGTTAAGCCCTCTGTTTTTCCCCCAGTGCCAGATAGTCAGTGTCCATCGTGTCCTACTCTCCGGTGTTTTTCGTAGTGTATGGTTGCCGTCTCTGTATCTTGCCTGTTTCTATCCTGCCTTTGCCTCAGCCCTTTTGGATTGTCTGCCTGGTTTATCTGACTGGATATTTATGTATTGAACCTCCGCCTGCCATTAAACACTGTTTTCCTGTCTCTGTGCTGTGTGCCAAAAAATCAAATCAAGGAAAATGTTTTTTGTGGGGAGCCTTGAAACAGTCAAATTGTATATTCTATGTTTGTGTGTATTTTGTATGGGACTGAGTGACCAGAGCTGGAATTTCACGAAGGCCACAAGGGCAATGGCCCCTTGAAAAAAATATCTGTCCTAAGGCCATGGTGGCCTTGATGTCTCGCCCGCACTGCCCCAGTTCATTTTGCAGTTTTCTAGTCTGCCTCTTTCCTGTCAACACAGGTTTGACACACGTGTGTCTTTTGAGAAAAAAAAGTCTTTTGATGACATTCATCATCAGTGGTGGGTTTGATTCGAGCCTGGCATGAACCCCTCAGACGGGCTATAACAACAGTTCAACACCAATCTATCACTGGACAAGGAGACTTCATCAAACATACCCCCCACCCCCATCATCTTGTGTCCGCGTCCGTGAGGCTGTGATGTTGGGTGTGGCGTTGAACTGAAGACAGGGAAAAAGTCACTGGGACTGAGGTCAGACAGTGTGTTAAATTAGTGAACGAATAAGAGGAATTTCAACATATAAGTTAGGTAACGTTAAATTACGTGTACAGTAACGTTATATCACTACAACACTGACCCAGTTTTAACGTGCCGACCATCGCCTGTAACAGTAACCTCAACAAACGCTTGCTTTTTCCTTTGTCGAGCTGCTGGTTCCTGTCGTAACGTGTCGTTTTTAATGGATTTATGATCTTGTTGTTGCTACTTGGGTAAGTTAGAGTTGGTTGATGTGTGCTGGCTGTTCATAGTCGCTTTACATAATCTGTTTACAATAGTGACGTTCAGTAGAAAAAGGCAGGATGTTAGGAGAAAGGATGTAATGATGCAGCATAGGTAGGCAAAAGTATGAAGAACTAATTCTTCATTTCTTTCTTTGTGTTTCATATTTTTAAAGTATTGCAGAGCCAACAACACGTGATGCTGATGGGTTTGGAGGCCATAATGCAAAAGTGCGGAAAATGTCCTCAATCTGAGTGGCTGCTTGACAGCAACAGCAGCTGATGAAGCAGCCTCAACTTTGGAATGACAAATGGTGTCAATGTGTTTCAATGTTTTGCAAATTGACTTACTCTTAACATGACAGATATATAATATTTCAGATCTCTTGACATGAGAGTGCTATTCTTAAAAATAAAAAGTCAGATGTTTTCTTTGTCTATTTAGTTTTTTTTTATGTCCTCCATAATTTTCCTTGATTGAGAAATCGGTCTGGGCTCTTACTGTATGCTAGTATATATTCACTGTACTGTTTACAGTCAAACATCTTGATGCACTGTAGGCTCAATTTTGATCAATTAACAATCTGTGCAGTAGTTTTTTGAGGACAGTCTTAAGATGCTCTTGCCTGAAGATATTCTTGCACATTTGGTGTCAATTGAGCAAAAATCGTGGATGGAGACTGGTTTAATACGTTTTTTTAGACATGTTCAATAGTTTGTCATCTTCAGATATTAAAAAGTATGGGAGATGTTTCTGACAGTTTCAACTGAGACTCCAATCTTCCTCAGAAGAGGCATTAGTCAAAGTAAATTAATCATGGACGTGGTCTTAAAATCATTGTTTTATTTTATGGCCTTGGTGCCTTTAAAAAATTGACAACACCAAAGGCCAAGTGGCCTTGCCTCTAAAATGACGAAATTCTGGGCCTTGTTGTGACAGTTCAGAGGGGGCTTGAAACAGGCTGTGTTCCCTCCACAGGTGGCCAAGTTCCCACAGGACAGACACCTGCTGCTCTTTGAAGGGTCAGGGGGGAATCTTGAAACAGTGACATAGTTAAACAGCATAGACCATATATGGTAAACAAAGGTCATACAGAGGTCAAGGGGAACCTTGAAACAGTGACATAGGTACCCACATGGAAAGAACGCATATGAGGATATATACACATATATAAAACCTATATACAGAATATCTGTTAATATATGCTGCATATGTGCATCATATATGAGCATATATGATAATATATATCAGGGGGCCGCAGTTTCTTTTGATCCGCAGGAAAACGCCACAAGAGCCAGCTATGGAGCCGCTAAACTTATGCCCAGCACGGCAAACCGTTCTCAGATGGTGATTTCATAAAGCAGTCCCTCATCAAGGTCACAGAAATAATGTGCCTGGAAAAAGTGCAGGATTTCAACATCGTGAGCTTATCCAGAAATACAGTGGTGCGGAGAATCAAGGACTTGTCAGCAAACTTGGAACTTCAGCTAAGTAACAAAGCTAGTGCTTTTGATTTTTACTCAACAGCATGCGATGAGAGTACAGATGCCACAGACGCCATGTAGCTGTTAATTTTTTTGCGGGGAGTAGATGATAATTTTTGCTGTACGGAGGAGCTGCTTGATATGATGAGCCTAAAGGGCACAACGACAGGTGGAGATATTTTTGAAGCTGTGTCAGATGCAGTTGAAAGGATGGGGCTTAAATGATACAAGCTCTGTGGAGAAACAACGGATGGAGCTCCGGCCATGACGGGCGGGTGCAAAGGAATGGCATTGATGGTGTGCGCCAAGGAAAAGAGAGCAGAGATGAGGCTGTTAGGATGAACTGTATAATCCACCAAGACTGTCCAGCTGGGTGATGTGATGAACACTGTTGTAAAAACTGTCAACACAATTGGAGCTAGACTGTACCACAGAGAATTTCAAGCTTTCTTATCAGATGTGGATGCTGAATACGGGGATGTACTCTACCACTCTGAGGTGCGCTGGCTCAGCCGAGGCTCTGTGCTGCAGTGGTTTTGTTTGCTGAGATCAGAAATCGACCAGTTTTTGAAAGAGAACCACTTCATGAACTGAGTGAGTAATCTTACTCATCATCTGAATACACTGAACAAGAACCTACAAGGCAAAAAACAGCTGGTCCCACACCTGTATGCGCACATGAAAGCCCACAAGCTCCACCTGTTTGAGACACAGCTACGAAGCTTTAATGCTGCACACTTCACTGTGCTGTCTGAAATCAAGTCTGCTTTTCCAAAGGCCGACCTTTCTGCTAAAAACGAGAAATATGTGTCTGTGATTGCAGCTCTTGTGAGAGAATTCAACCAGCGTTTCCAAGATTTTTCTGTCATTGAAAAACAAATCAAGCTGTTTTTGACCCCCCTTCCTGTTGGATGCAGAAGAAGTGGAAGAGAGTCTGCAGTTTGAACTGATTGAAATGCAATGTGATGATTCTCTGAAGAGTCAACATCAGCTCCTCTCCCTGTCTGACTTCTATCAGAGTTTGGGTAATTCCAAGTTTCCTCTGATGAGACGGCACGCAAAAAGATTGATGAGCCTGTTCGGCTACATACATACACATATACATATGTGAACAAACATTTTCTCTGTTAAATCAGAACAAAAGCAGGCTGAGAACCAGAATGACTGATAGCCATCTCTGTGAAGTCCTTCGTGTCTCAACCACCAAACTTTCTCCTGACATGTCAGTCATCCTTCAATCCAAAGCACAGCATCACTGCATCCACTGAGTACATTGTTCTTCACATTATAGGTGAGTTGGAAACACACACAGTATTCATGTGTCAATATGTCACCTCTAGTGTGTGGCCCGGCCCTTTGTTTATTTTTCTGTATTTGGCCCCTAAATATGTATGTGTGTATATATATATATATATATATATATATATATATATATGTGTGTGTGTGTGTGTGTGTGTGTGTGTGTGTGTGTGTGTATATATATGCAGCTTCTTTATATCCACATACAAGCCCTATATGTACATACAAGGTATGCCTCCTATATACACCACTCACAAAAAGTTAGGGATATTTAACTTTTTGGTAAAATTGACATGGGACTCACACCTGGGACGTAAGGGCTGCGGAACGGCTGCACCACGGTTTTGCTCCGTCCTCTGCCCGGCGTCCACACGGACCACAAGGGAATCCCGAACATACGTGAGTCCCCGCAATAAATTGTGTATAAAAGAAACAACAACAAACAGCTAATTTTGCTTCTCCAACGTGGGAGATATTATTAAAAGGATTTGCTGTGTCATAAATTATTGTGTGCTGTTCCACTTCAACAATTAGTCTCTCGTTGTTCATGTTGAGACTCTTTGATTGATTGACAGCTGACCTGGTGCCACCGGTCATGACGTAATGTGGACGTGAAGCTGTGACAGAATACATGAACTGCATATTATGTTTTATTTTGAAAGGGGTCGGAAGTGTATTACGATGATTCTGTGTCGGATTTCCTGTCTGGTGTAATCTGCTCTGTTGAAAGTGATGCGGTTTAGCAACGGCTCACGTCAAAAATAGAAATGCTATGTAAAGATAGCGCTGCGGAGCGGAGAGACGCTGCTGGGACGCTGCTGAGACGTTCCGCGGCGTGCCTGGTGTGAGTGGTTTCATTGAATAGTGGCAGCCACGGTGACCGTGGCGCAGCCGTTCCGTGGTGCTTACGTCCCTGGTGCGAGTTAGGCTTTATGGAACATTGATCATGGAGGATCAAGGATCATGCTACAGTGATATTATATCATGAAAGTAGGAAAGTAGCACGAAACAACTCTCGAACTCAAAACATAAGTGCTGGGTATACCACCGAAAGCCGGATATCCCCATCTTTTTGTGAGTAGTGTAAGTGATTGTCTGTGGCATTGTAAAGTCTTACCTAGTGTTACAACCAGATACAGGGGTATGGGGAAGTAATATAAAACCAAGGTGTTGTGGTTGAAAAGCAAAGGTATTATTAAAGGCAAAGGTTTATTAACCCTTGTATTATGTTAAGGGTCAATTTGACCCATTTCAGTTTTTGTGTTGACCAAAGTAGTGGTTATCCTTTCTTTTTCTTCATGAAATTTTGTGACTTTTCCTCATCTAGGGTCATGAACTGATGTGTAAAATCTGGACACTTTGATGTGTAGTGGAATGTCTGTGCAGTTTGTATACAAAGGTGATGTTGCGGGTCATTTTGACCCAGACACTTTAATGTGGGTAAGTAGCTGTTCAAATCCAAAATAAATATGTTTGAGTGCCCAATTATTTGTATTTTGATTGCCTCTGAATAGCCATTCAGACCCAGAGACCCAGGTGTGTGTAGAGAAGGAACTTTCTCTCCCTTGTCCTTGTCAGTGTTCTCATGTCATCTCTTTGACAAACACACCAAAAATCAGCTCCAGAAGGTTTACAGGTGAAGAAGCTTTATCACAGATTTTGAACTGGGATAGTGATGCAGAGGAAGATATTTCAGAGACAGAAGATCTTTCAGAGACCGAGGACAATGTTATTGATGATCCAGATTGTCAATTTTCCTACAATGAGGAGGATTCAGAGGACGTGTCTGCCGTTGTCTCTCCATCAGATGAAAACCAAGGAATGCAGCAATCATCATCCACAGAGGGGACATGGGCATCTAAAGATGGCAATATAAAATGGTCAACATCACCACACCAAAGCCAAGGCAGACTGTCATCTTCCAATGTCATCAAAATGACTCCCGGTCCTACAAGATTTGCTGTCACACGAGTTGATGATATTCAATCAGCATTTCAGCTCTTCATATCCCCACCAATAGAGAGAATTATACTTGACATGACCAACTTGGAGGGGAGGCATGTATTTCAAGAGAAATGGAAGCCACTGGATCAAGACTGACTTGCATGCTTACATTGAAATTCTGGTATTAGCTGGAGTGTACAGGTCAAAGGAAGAAGCAACTGCAAGTCTATGGAATGAAGAAGAAGAAGAAGAAGAAGAACTCGGGAAAGCACTCATCACACCCAAGATCCAGAGATGAGCCAGGCCAGCTCGATCCCCAGCAGCTGCAGCTGTCATTGAAAAGGTCAAGCTCAGGTCATCCAACCAATCTGCAATGGATCCAGTGGATACAGGTGTAAAGAAACGGAAAAGATGCCAGGTCTGTCCCTCCCGAGAGGACAGTAAAACAAGTACCTCTTGTGTGAAATGCAAGAATTACATCTGCAGAAAGCACACAGTTACATTCTGTCCATCATGTGGTGAGCAGTGAAAATGTTGAAAATTGAAAATCTGAGAAAATGGGCAAGTTAAATGAAAAAAAAATGTGTTCGTGAAGAGGGAAAAACTTTAAATAGTTCTTAAATACCGTGTTGGAATTAAAAATGTATTGTATGTTTCTTTTCTAAATGTTTATATAATCTAAAATAAAGTTGTTATTGGTTTAACCTGTTTTTTTTACTGTTTTGATTGGATTTACACCTATGGGTCAAAATGACCCGCAACCTAATCAATGTAATTTTTTTTCAACATAATACAAGGGTTAAATGAACAGTTCAGTTTGTTTCAACGAAAAGAGGTGAGGCAAAAGGGAACTAAGGGTGCATGAGTGCTGTTTAAAAGAACAAACAAATATAACAAAAGAACTCTAACAGCTCTAACTCTAACCAAGCATGAAACAAAAATCTCTATCTCTATCTAAACCAGTGGTTCTCAACTGGTCTGGCTTCGGGACCCACCATCACCCCTAAAGGACAAGCCGTGACCCAAATTGAGGAAAATTTTCAACTTCTCAAATTTATTTAATGAAAAGATGGTGCAGTTTGAACCTGAGACAGTATTCCAACACAGTGCAATGCAAAACGCAATGCTAAAGAGGGAAATATTAACAATTAGCTGCATTTTAATTAAATAACAAAAAGTGCATCACACAAGGTAATACAACATAACAGACTTAACAGACTCAAAAGTGCTTTCATGCAAACATGAAATAAAAAAAACAAAACAAAACAAAAATACTGAGAAGTAGTTTAAAAAAGACTAAAAATAGTCACTCACTGAATCTTACAACCAAACACTGCACTATGTAAAATGATTCAGTGTCTTGAGTAGCTGCTTTTATCTACAAACTAAACTAAACAAAAATAAAATATTCAAAAAGATTCAAGTATACAAAATTTAATTTCTTCTGATTATATATACTTATCAGTAGGTAAATACTGAAAAACATGAAGAAAATTAAGCAGCATTCACTTCAACCTCTGCAATGGTGTGGGCTTCTTTAACTTAGCAATACGATGTGCCAACCGGTAAGATGCACGGAGTGCCTGTTCTTGCTTCGAGCATGAAGAAGTAAGACACTTTTGTGATGTCCTCAGGTCTTGAAGTCATTTTCGAAAGTACTCAACAGGTTTATCTTTGAGAGAAGCCGCTTCAGTTTTGACGGCTTCATGCTTTCTTGTGCCAGAACCTCGGTGCACAAAACACACTGAGGTTTTTGCCCTGTTTTGTCCTCAATGTAAGAAAACCCATATTTCATGTAGTCGGTGTCATACTTGCGTTTCGACATGTTAAATTAGCTTTTGAAAACAAACGTTGTGGGTCTTCTTCTCTGCAGTGAAATGGTGGGTGTCTATTAACATTACAAGGCCACCTACTGTTGTTAAGGATTGTGAATAGACGGCACTCCGCTGCATAAAAAAATCCACTTCAAAATAAAAGCACAGGATTTTGTTCTTAACATTTTTTTTCCCCAGGCAAAGGCCCGCGACCCACTGAGAACAGGTCCGCGACCCACTTTTGGGTCAGCCACCAGTTGAGAAACACTGATCTAAACTACTTGTTATCGATACCAAAAAATTTAGAAACAGCACCCCTAAACTAGTGAATCTACCAGAAATGTTCTATGTGTGCAATCAGTATTATAAACTAAACTGATCCCTGCCGTCCCACTAAGTATAACAAAACAAACCTCCTCACACGAGTTAACCACTGTTAACGTTCACAAATTTCAAGCACGAGGCAAGCTCTCAAAACCACCAAGACAAGTGCCAACTGGATGGGTTAAATGTGAGAGAAATCAGTACTGCAGTGATTAATCTGTTTCAGCTAGCAACAAATTATTACCCTAGTTATTGTTATTAGTGGTTATGGAAAGGATGTTAATCACTTTCAGAAGGGTCAAATTATCGGCCTGCATCAAGCAAAGAAAACAACTAATGAGCTCGCTGAAAATACTCAAGTCTGATTAAGAACTGTCTGATGCATTATTAATACCTGGAAGGATAGTGGTGAAACATCATCTTGGGCACATCAGCGTGAGAAGACAAGTGGATGAAATGATGCACCCATCATCCCTAGTGCCCACCGTACAAGTCTGTGGGGGCTACTCTTATGACCTGCAGTTGGTGAGGTCTTTGTTCTCCAATGTTATGTCCCCAAAGAATAGTTCATGTAGTCAGCTGACTACATGAATATAGCGAATGACCAGGTCTTTATTTACCTCATTGATTCGTCTGGCTCACATTGTAAATGAGTGGTTCAGGTAGTATGAGACTCCCTTTTAACATATGGACTGGCCACCACAGAGTGGTGCCATCATATGCCGTCATATGTCATCGTATGCCATCAATTTCAAAATGAGCTAAAATTCCATGAAACAGGCCTTTTGGATGAGAGGCAAAATATCTTCAAGAAAAAAAGACGTCCAGTTGCAATCCAGGCCCCCTCTTTCTGAGACACTGCCTCTGCTTTGAGGCAGGAATCACAGGCTTTTTTTACGTGTACTTTAATTGTACATGAATACTTGCTGCATGTGGCACACTGGATCCAGACCTTTCACTGTTGACAATTCACTGTTGTCCAAATTGTGCATTGCTTCCTCCCGTTGACGTGCTGGTCTGCTCAGGCGGTTGTCAAACCTGAGGGCCATGCTGATCTGCTGGAATCTCTTCCAGGACATCGTGGCGCAAAACATTGATTGTCCATTGATGCGTCCTCAGCCCAGAGGCTCGGTGTTGCTTCATCCTTGGATCTGTAGAGTCCAGCCAGGATTAGCAACCTGATAAAGGCCCACAGCTCCTCTTCATCTGCATCACTCCAGTCCCCTGCTGTTTTCCTCCCCTGCATACTGGCATCCTTGAGGATATGCTCAAAAATGTTAGTTTAGTTTAGTTTAGCAAGCTACAACAGCAGCACCTGAATAAACATAGTGCACTGAAAACCAAAAGAATCTCTGATCTTTGACCTTTTGGTCTTCGATTGAAATGTCTACATCCAGCACTCCACCTCTATCCTTCTAGGTCAAATAGACCTTACATAGCATGGCAGTGTGCTTATCCTGTTAAAAAAACAAACAAGTGAATGTCCCACCAAGCTCAAATCAGATGGGATGGCATGTCGCTTGAAGAACAATGTAGAGGCAGAGATTTTCTCACTTGTCACCTGGGTAGTGGGTGTGGCTACATGTGTGTGGGCGTGAGTGTGAGCTGAATGATTGCCAAATGAATATCACCTGCACCTGCCTGTGAATCTGTGTGTTCTGGTATAGAGAGAGTGTGAGGTAGAGGCCCAATATTTCTGTTGACCGCAAAGGTTAATTTTCCATCATTCAACAGCATAAATGTATGTGTTTGTTGCAAGGGTAAATAAACAACATCAACCTGCAGTGAAGATTCAATGCTTTATCCTTGGACTCGGCGTGTCAGACAGAGCCCTGCTTTCTCCTCTCAGTGACTAATATTGGTTTTTGATAGTCACACAACACTATGGCAGCCATGAACAGTGTCATCAGCAAAGCACCCCCACACCATCACACCTCCTCCTCCACGCTTCACAGAGGGAATCATACACCTAAAAACCATGTGTTGACCTTCTCTGCATCTCACACAGCATGGGGGTTGGAACCAAAAACCTAAAATCCAACTCATCAGACCCATGTCCAAATTTCCACTATGTCCATTGTCTCCCTCCCAGTGTACAATCTTCTTCTTTGCAGTAATTCAACCATGAATGTTAGGATGTGCTAGGTCTGTCTAGTACCTTTTGTCTTCCTGGTGTTTCCTTAAGCCTAACTGCTGCGTCACGTCAGCCGTTGCTGATTGCTGCCATTATAATCAATGAGAGCACTCACACCGGACGCGCTGCAGAACGTCTCAGCAGCGTCCCAGAAGCGTCTCTCTGCTCCGCAGCGCTATCTTTAAGTAGCACTTCTATTTTTGACGCGAGCCGTTGCTAAATCGCGTCAATTTCAACAGAGCAGATAGCACCAGACAGGAAATCTGACACAGAATCAGTGTAATACACTTCAAATCAAATCAAATCAAATCAAATTTTATTTGTATAGCCCAAAGTCACAAAACACATTTTGCCTCAGAGGGCTTTACAGTCTGTACAGGGAGTGACACCCTCTGTCCTTCGACCCTCGGTTCGAGTGAGGAAAAACTTGCCCACAAAAAAACCCTTTTAACAGGGAAAAAATGTGGAAGAAACCTCAGGAAGAGCCACAGAGGAGGGATCCCTCTTCCAGGACGGACAGACGTGCAATGGATGTCACATGTACAGAACAATCAACACAAACATATTGTACAATTACAATGAATTACAATAGATGGTAGAGTGAATTACAGTAGCAGTGGAATCTGTGATAGAGGTAGAGATAGACAGATGCACAACAGCAATAAGTCATTAACCAACTAAGCTGTAGTGGAGATGGTAGCAATGACAGTAATGCTATATATTGTGGACGTCAGCAGCAGACCACAGCAGCAGTCACGATCCATGAGAACCTGCTGGATGACAAAGCACAGAAACTTCGGGGGAGAAGTTTAGTTAGTAACATGCATTGATGATAATGATGATTGGAGAGAGAGAGAGGGAGTGAGAGAAGGTTTTCAGCAAAGGGACGTCAAGTGGACGTCAGCAGCTGACCACAGCAGCAGCCACGATCCATAAGAACCTGCTGGATGACAAAGCACAGAAACTTCGGGGAAGAAGTTTAGTTAGTAACATGCATTGATGATAATGACGATTGGAGGGAGAGAGGGAAGGAGGGAGAGGGAGAGAGAGAGAGAGAGAGAGAGAGACAGAGAGAGAGAGAGAGGGAGAGGGAGGGTTTTTCAGTAAAGGGAGATGTGACTACATCTTCAACCAATACCATGCCTGACGGCATAACCCAGATAACCCCGGCAGTCTAGTCCTATGGCAGCATAACTAAGGGAAGGCCTGAGCCAGCCCTAACTATAAGCTCTATCAAAAAGGAAAGTCTTAAGTCTACTCTTGAAGGTGGTGACCGTGTCTGCCTCCCGAACCCAGAAAGGTAGTTTGTTCCACAGAAGAGGAGCTTGATAGCCGAAAGCTCTGGCTCCCTGTCTACTTTTGGAAACTATAGGAACCACAAGGAACCCAGCATTCTGAGAGCGCAGTGGTCTAGAGGGGTAGTAAGGTACTATAAGTTCTTTTAGATATGATGGTGCCTGGCCATGAAGAGCTTTGTAAGTAAGGAGAAGAATTTTAAATTCTATTCTAGATTTAACAGGTAGCCAATGCAAGGAAGCCAAAATGGGAGAGATGTGATCTCTGATCTTGGTTCCTGTCAGAACACGTGCAGCAGCATTCTGAATTAGCTGCAAAGTCCTAAGAGACTTATTGGGGCAGCCTGATAATAAAGAGTTACAGTAGTCCAGCCTAGAAGTAATAAATGCATGGACTAGTTTTTCTGCATCCGCTTGGGACAGGATGCGTCTGATTTTGGTAATGTTGCGTAAGTGGAAGAATGCAGTCTTTGAAATTTGTTTTATGTGGGAATTAAAGGCCAAATCCTGATCAAAAATGACTCCAAGATTCTTTACGGTGGAGCTGGAGGCCAAGATGATCCCGTCTAAGGTAGCCAAGTCTCCGGACAAAGAGTTTCTGAGGTGTTTGGGTCCAATTATAAGAACTTCAGTTTTATCCGAGTTCAACATCAGAAAATTGTAGGTCATCCAATTTTTTATATCCCTAAGGCATGCTTGCAGTTTGGCTAAATGATTGGTTTCATCAGGCTTGATCGATAAATATAATTGGGTGTCGTCAGCATAACAATGGAAATTAATAGAGTGATTCCTAATAATGTTCCCTAGAGGAAGCATATATAGACTGAATAGAAGTGGCCCTAGTACTGAACCTTGTGGTACTCCATGGCAGACTTTGGTATGCATGGAGGATTCATCATTGACGTGGACAAACTGAGTTCGATCTAAGAAATATGACCTAAACCAGCTCAGGGCGGTTCCTTTGATGCCAATCTGATGTTCCAATCTCTGTAAAAGAATTTGATGGTCTATGGTGTCAAATGCAGCACTAAGATCTAACAGGACAAGTACAGAGATGAGTCCTTTGTCTGATGCCATTAGGAGATCGTTTGTGACTTTGACTAGTGCGGTCTCTGTGCTATGATGGACTCTAAATCCTGACTGAAAATCCTCGAATAAACTGTTCTTATGAAGAAATTCACACAGCTGATTAGCTACAGCTTTCTCAAGTCGCCCCCTTTCAAAATAAAACACAAAATGCAGTTCATGTCGCCTGTCACAGCTTCACGTCCACATTACGTCATGACCGGTGACACCAGGTCAGCTGTCAGTCAATCAAAGAGTCTCAACATGAACAACGAGAGACTAATTGTCTCTCTTTTATAATCTCTCCCACGTCGGAGAAGCAAAGTTAGCTGTTTGTTGTTGTTTCTTTTATACACAGTTTATCGCGGGGACTCATGTACGTTCAGGATTCTCGCGTGAATACGGCTAGTTTGCTACACTGCCGTGGCGCAGCCGTTCCGCGGCGCTTGCGTCCCCGGTGTGAGTCCCGTGTAAGAGAGGTGTCTCTGTGTCTCTGTGTTTCTTTTATACACAGTTTATCGCGGGGACTCGCGTATGTTCGGGATTCTCTCGTGATCTCGCGTGAATACGGCTAGTTCGCTACGCAGCCGTAACGCTGCCGTTCGCGCCCGGTGTGAGTTGACGCCGGGCAGAGGACGGAGCTGAACCGTGACGCTGCCGTTACGCGCCCGGTGTGAGTCCCATGTTACTCCATGTTCTGTGTCTGTTTTTGTCTGTCTTCCCTGTCTGTGCAGGCTGGGCGTGGCTGGCCTATTTCTTCAACCACTCCCTCATTGATCCTCACCTGCTCAGCTCTCACACCTGCATCTCATCATCTCATCAATGCAGTATTTAACTCCGGTTCACCCTCCCAGACTCCGGTGGTTTGTTGTTGTTGTATTTTTTTGTGGTAATGGCTCTTGTACCAGCTCTGAAATAACTTCCACTGACGATTCTTTGTCGTATTTTTTATTTTTTTTGGGTCTGCTTTGTCTTCAGCCCTGCCACACTCACCAGCCCTGCTAACCACGTTCAGCCTACCCTCGTCTGCTCAACAGTACTCGTCGTCTTGCCTCCTTCTGTATTGCCTGTTTGTGTCTTGTCTCGGAAATAAATACCTTCAAAAACAATTCCTGTTTGTGGTCTGCTTTGTGGGTTCCATGTTCTGCCAAAGCGCAAGCTTAACAATGAAGGTCTGATTCACACAGTCTCCTCTGAACAGTTGATATACTTTGTCAAGTATTTATGTGGACTCCAATCTGAGATGCTGTTGCTGTTTTTGGTTTCTGAGGCTGGTAACTGAACTTCTCCCTTCTGCAGCATAGCTAATTCTTGGTCTTCTTTTCATTTAGCAGTAGAGCCATCATCAGTGTTTAAATATTCAAGTGCAGTCACAAAATCAAAGTTCTTTAAATATTATGTATTGACTTACCATAAAATAATAGACTGTTTCCCTTTACATAGTTGATGAGTTCTTGTCATAGGGATTATTATTGTAGTTCATAAAGGGCTTTTTACTGTATGAACAACACAACTGATCTCAAACTCTTTAAAAAGCTAAGAAATTCCACTATTTAACTTTGACAAGGCACACGTGTTAATTAAAAATAATTTCAATGCAAAGCTATCATAAAAACAAAATAATCTAAAATGTAAAACAAATAACAAACAATTTTTATACAGTTTAAATGAAAAGGTGAACTGAAATAACTGAAATAAAT
The DNA here is from genome assembly GCA_014281875.1 of Nibea albiflora. Taxonomy (NCBI): domain Eukaryota; kingdom Metazoa; phylum Chordata; class Actinopteri; family Sciaenidae; genus Nibea; species Nibea albiflora. Next base: position 375,455 of record CM024804.1, read on the forward strand.
ATTACCACCAAGAGCATCTAAAACAATTAAACATTCATGTTGACTACATGTGCATATGGCTAAAACAGATTAATCATGTGCTCTGCACTCTATGGTTTTAAGCTCTGGCCGCCTCCACACATTGACCTGTATGTAAATCCCACAGGGATGTTGAACCTGTGACAGCTGTATTTTTCATGTGTACCATTGCTTACTAAGACAGCGTTAATATTGTATGGGCCCATGTGGGGACCTTAAAGTGCTCTCCAGCTGTCACAGCAAAACTACTTGGGCATTAAGTCACTGTAGTGGTCTCCCCCTACTCCCAGCCAAATGAACTGAGTGGGCCACATTCTCAGACACACATTTTCAGTAAGTGCAAAGCTGGTGTTATGTCACTTGAGGACCTGGCTTCACATGCTGTAATGATTATGGTGACTTTCACAGAGAGAACTGAAATGGACTACAACATAAACCATATGGGCAACTGGGCACTGTCAAATATGTCCATTAAAAGTGTTTATGCCACTGACTAGTTCACATTACATTTCAAATGTATTTGTCAAATTTTAAAATATGCGCACACATATGAAACACGTAATAAGCACTATATTTCCACATTTCTTTTGCTTTTTGTGTCCTGATGAGTCAACTGTTGATTAACTTAAATGAAGTTTCATAACTAAGTTCAGGATCAAAGACCATGCCTCAAGCTCATCCCATATGCACACCGACACCCCAACAAAACCCCCTTCTTTTCCCTTAATTCAAATACAGGAAGCCCTTCCATTCATCTACAACCTCCCTCATCCCTCACCCCCTTCCCTCCATCACTCAACCCTTCTATAGTACATAATCTCAGTTCACCTTCATCACAACATGCAGCATTCTTAATCAGTATCAGCAATATCAGCATGGTCCTTGTTCGTGAAATCTGAATTATTACAGAACATACCGTGGAAGACCAAGCACAGGTAAAAATTCACATGCTCTTCAGTTGTAATGATCATATGCAAATACATATATGTTTGCAGGATCCTGTGCATACAGTATATGCTGCACAATCTTGCTTGGATGCACTCACACGTAAATGTGGGTGTTTCAAGTAAAGGTCTTTGCATTTGACATAAATTCTGTGGCCACTATTTGAGAATTCATGTTATGTGATGTAGTTCATGAACACTGACTGCAAATCTTGAAATCTTAAATACGAGAAAAATGTATACAGACAGAAGACATTATGAAAATAAGTATTATAAATACTGCTTTTAAGTTTTCATATAAACTCTTGAGGAAAATTCGTACATTGTCCCCAATTCATTTCACGACAGCACACACTGTAAAAGGATTTATTTTGGATTTCACACTTGCCATCACACTTAAATGATTTCGATGTCGGAGAGCTTTTAATAATTCTTGGCATTGATTTCTGAGGCAGCTTTGAATCATTGGCTTAATGTTTTGAGGGAATAACAATTAATTTGTGGGGCTGATTGATGTCAGGAAAACTCATTTCGCCCCACAGGAAAAAGGAAACATCTCTGACACATTCAACGGCAACCTACATTTTCCACTGCTTTATAATCCAATTAGTGGAGCAGCATTTATAGTGGGTCTAAGCACATGGATAAATCTGTGTCTCACTCAGTGTAATGGATAATGGAACTAACTAACACCACTGAAAATGACGGCACTGGTGAAAAGTATAAATGCGCCCTTTGCAACACATTCACTGTTCATGTTTCCATTTATTAGGAAGTCACAGCCACGATGATTCAGATGTTCTGTGTCTCTCTATCTCTATCACAGGTTCCACTGCTACTATAATAATTCTACCATTTATTGTAATTCATTGTCATTTTATCATTCATTGTAATTGTACAATATGCTTGTGTTGATTGTTCTGTACATGTGACATCCATTGCACGTCTGTCCGTCCTGGGAGAGGGATCCCTCCTCTGTGGCTCTTCCTGAGGTTTCTTCCACATTTTTTCCCTGTTAAAGGGTTGTAAACTTTAAAGTTTTTCCTCACTGGAACCGAGGGTCTAAGGACAGAGGGTGTCCCTCCCTGTACAGATAGTAAAGCCCTCTGAAGAAAAATGTGTTTTGTGACTTTGGGCTATACAAATAAAATTTGATTTGGCCATTGTGAGAACTGGACAGTGCAATAAATACAGTTATACAGCATAATTGGAAACATCTGTGTTGATCATACATATCAAAATGAATGCTGTTGGGGCTGGGTATCTTCTACACCAGTGGTCCCCAACGCCCAGGCCGCGGACCGATACCGGTCCATCGATCAATTGGTACCGGGCTGCACAAGAAATAACAAATTATTTCCATTTTATGTATTATCTGAGTCTGAGTGAAAAATACGATGAAAATAAAATTTTCTTTATAAATGTATTTGTGGCGTATCTGAATCTTATTTTGAAGGGATATATTAACGTTATGATAGCGACCAGTCACGAGTCAGAGCGCTCTGAGGCCAACAAGCCCCCCCACCACCCGGGCCGCAGTAAAATTGTCAAGTGTTGACTGGTCCACAGTGATAAATAGGTTGGGGACCACTGTTCTACACTCTTCTGTCATCATGTAGAGCTGGGCAGCTCTATATACTTAGTGCATAGGTTGCATAGGTTACAAAGAAATGTTTTCGTCTCTATAGGTCATTTCCTTGTTCATGACAACTGCATGAGAGTGATTTTTTTTCTCACCCATTCAAATGGTATTAAGGCTTAAACAGTTATATATAATTAAGAGTGTGGCTGCTTTGATTGACAGGAGGGTGCTGTTACAGGCATACATGTTTCGTTCAGCAGAGGGTGGTCTCACCGTGTTATATTTTATTCACACTTTGTCAAACAATATCAAATTTTATATGCACATAATCCACATTATGTACAAAAAAAAATGTTTGTTTAGTTTGAGTATCAGTACTCAGTGCCTTTATCAACTGAAATAATACAGTACCAAGTAGTATGGAAACTTTCCCAGTCAGACAACACCTGCATTCAATGATTTTCATAACCTAGTTCTAGAAGACTGGCTTTTTCTAGAGCCAATCACTGCAAGCATTCCGATTTAATATGATGTGCAGCAAAAGTTCAGGATCTCCCTCTCTCTCCTAAGCAGCTTTGAGGCAAGAAAAAAATATATATATATTGAACTAGAAAACTGCATTTCCTTTGGGCGGTGCGGGTGCCCTCTGCCACCAGTCCATGTACGAAGCCCCAGTGGCCCAGGAAAAGGTATAATTGTAGAACATAATAGAATAGTATAAGTGCAAAATTAGCCGAAAAAAGTTGTGTGTTTGTCTCTGTCAATAAATAGTTATCAGCGTGTCTGTGTGTGCTTGTGTCTGTTAAGGAGGGAGAGCCTTTTATTTTGAAGGAACTCTTATTTTGAAAGACTTTTGTCTGTGTTTGTGTGTGTTTGTCTTGTCTGTGTGTGTTTGTGTATGCATGTGTGTGGTGTGTGTGTGTCTGTCTGTCTCTTTATCTATGTGTCTCTGTTTGTGTCTGCAAGAGAGAAGGATAAAATGGCAGACATTGAAAATGTAGTCTTGATAGTCATTGATATCATACATAGACTTCAACAAAGTTAGTCAAAGGCAGACTTGAGAAGCGGCGTCAGCTGCAGGTCAGAGTAATTAGGTACAGGTGCGCGCATGCACTCTGCCTCAAACCAAAAGCTGAAACGACCATCAGCATCCTCATCCCGTGGACCATTTTTGCCGATTTTCAGGTGAAAATTCTATAAACTTTGACCTGGTGAGTAAAGAACAGGTACTCCCTGCTCTTCTGGAAATTTCTTTTCTCAAATTAACATTAGAGGAGATTGGGCAGGAGACGCATGTTGCTGGTGAATCTCTGTGTCTGATGCCAAAACTATAATACTGACTGGTTCATCAGTGTTATCTATGCGACGGCAACACATTTTCCTATGTTTTGAGTGGTAAACCATGTCTGTAACTTTTGCGGCCTTAAACACAGTTTACAAATGTATTTTTCGATGAATTTTTCTCTCCATCTCCACTCTAGTGATGACATCACTCACTCTAGCAGACGCAATACACACCCATTATATTATATTATATACAGAATTTGAGTAAAAAACCTGCTCAACTTTAAGCCTTGATAGTTTAAAAACGGTAAAAGATTTTTTAAAAAGTTAAATACAAGTTTAATAGTTTAAGTTTATCTTGTGTACTATTTGTAATTTGAATGAAGTCTGTAGTAGAAGTAGAAGTCATTTAAAATGTAGAATGTTTGTAGAAAGATTTGAAGTTCGTACAATGTATTTCAAAAGGTTAAAATATGATGTAGAAATAGTTGAAAAATATTAATAGTAAAATAGTATAATAGGAAAAAAAAATATATATATATATATATATATATATATATATATATATATATATATATATATATATATATGTGTGTACTGTATATTTATTTTAACAATGCAATATCAATCTCTCTCTCTCTCTCTCTCTCTCTCTCTCTCTCTTGCTCATTAATATATTTTTAATATTATAAAGCTGTATTCACCTGGGCACACAACTCCAGCCATGCTTTATTTGACTGTTCCATCAAGGTCTGTTTTCATATTATTTTTATTATTTAATATTCTGTAGATTGTTTGTTTGTTGTCATTGGAGGAGAAGGAGGAAACGGACCGTCCAGTGTCAGCATGAACATCATGTGCATTATTGCCAGCTGTGTAATTCAGCTAAATCAAATCAGCAACATGAGATGCATATACATATATATTGTATAAGAGTCATGTGTGAAGAGTGTGTGTTTCATGTTATTGGAAGAAAATTGAATTAGAAAATGTTTTCTTATTGCAGCAGAGCAGGTTGATATAGAGAGATAAGATCCTGATGAATGAGATATGTCTTGTGTATATACACAGTCTTACACGTGGATATTTCATAAAGGTGTGATTGGTTAATTTTTGCACATGTAAGCTAGTAGGTTTTGAGCGTAACTGTGCAGTGTAACAGATCACTGGAGCTGGAAGCCGGGTTGATCCTGAATTTCTGGCTCTGTCTTCTGTGCGACGGTCTCCAGATGCGACTGGTTTTCATTCCCGCTAGAACAATTTTATTATGCTGATGAGTGTTTCATCTTAATGGAAAAACCATTAGAGTAAATGTATGCAAATAAAGTACTCCATTCTTTCAACTCTGTTTGTGGCCCAAGGGTTAGATAAAGAGCTTTAATGTTTTCATAGAATGACAATTACTTCACAGAATCTCAGGGTCTACTGTCCTCACAACAGCGTTGCCAACAAACACACACTGCCAGAATTTCCCTTCACTTTCATCTCTATTCTTAATGAGGTTATCTGAGGTCATCTTTTTAGCCAAATCCTGACAGTTTCATTATTTCTCTTAATACACTTTGGTAAGGTTTGCTGTAGTTCATGGCAAAGTGCCGTATGGATTTAGGCATTTGCAAATACAAACTGTATACTAAATACTAAATACTATTGTAGTATTTTATTTATGTATTTGGTTCTGTTTTATAACTTATAATGTAATGTTAACTACATATTTAGCTATATACTGTATGAACTATGAACTATGTAGAACATAGTAATAAATGAATGCAAAAAACAAACACAAAACAGAAACATCCAATAAATGAGTAAGAGCTGCAGCGCACCTATCTACATTTCTCGCCTACTTGTACTGGTTACAGCTCATCTCTCTCTCACTCTTTCCTTCAAGCTCTGAGGAGCAGCACGCTCTGTGAGCTGATTTGTGTGACTGCTGCCAAAATTTCATTACGCCTGACGGACACAAGCCCAAAAAGACTTTTGACTTACTAATTATGAGAAGAACTTGCTGAACTGAAGGTCTATGTGGCCTGTAGAGGTTAAAGTCCAGCCACTGCCCCCTATTTGCATATCAAGCCATTCACTCTTCTCTCATTTCCTGTCATGTTTCCTGTCTAATAAAAACTAAAAGAAGAATTTAATCACTTTTGGTATTATCACATTTTCAGCCATTATGTCTATTAAAATAGGTATATAATTAATCACCAAATCCCTTTGCTGATTTCATTTATTTAGTTCAGTTCCAAGATTCTCCATCACAAATTCTGCAGGTTATTATTCATTCATGTATTATTTTTTTTTCTGAGCAGAGTAATCACTGTTGATCAACATGCATGCAAGTGACTGCATCAGTGTGATGATATAAAATGCACAGGTGTAAATAAATAAATAAATAAATAAAATAAATTGTGAAAACTGCTGTGAAAACTGTTGATTATATCTCAAGTAAAAGCAACAAACAAGCTTTCTTTCTTCAAAAGTATGAGTATTCCTTTCATTGACTGTGTCATCATCAGTATGCAGCGCTGTATGTTGTATTGTCACTGTAGATGGACCACTTCATCATCTCACAGCCACCAAACATTACATCCATCTTCCTGCATAATGTTTAAGGTGCCTCCAAAGCCTAATAACAAGCAAATATTTACCTTGTGAATGTGAAATACAACAGCTAACAAGGCAGCCATGGTCTTAAAGACACCCTTCTTCAGATCCTTCAGAGTTGCTTTACACAGCAGTCTGTAGGGTACTTAGTCTCCAAGATTATTAATGGCACCATGGAGCTACAGCACCGAATCAATGTGTAAACATGTGGTCATTAAAAAGCATTCTGATTTGCTGTACAAATAAACAAAAGTCCACACAGTGTTTTTGACAATTAGCGCTTAGCATGGGGACCGGTCTGAATTGGTCACAGAGTGTGATCAAAGACTCTGGATGCTGGAGTTTAGGTGCTGTGATTGAGAGTGCACGCTTGACAAATGCTGCACTCAGCCACAATGTATTATGGCACAAAAGAAGGCTGACTGTGTGAATATATAACAGGGATAAATGGCTGCACTTTCTGTCATACATGCTCACAGTGTTTACATGAATTACGGATGGAATATAAATATGACAGCTCATGAATGTAGCAGCATGGTGGTTTTAGGCTACTATGAAAACAATAAATTCACTGTATACATTGGTAGAAACTGCATGGACAAACAAACAAGTAAGCAGTTGGAGTAGAAGCCTAAAGACACCAATGCATATTTCAATAATGACTTTTTGACAGATTGTTTGCTTGAAGGAGATTTTCTCTGATTCTTTGTGGTATTTTACAAATTGCTCTCTAATGTTTGGTTACATTCACCGATTTGAGAATGTCTCCTGAAGAAGTTAAGACTTGATCATAGTGCTTTAATAACTGCCCAAATCACTGCTGATGAACTCCTTAATGAATAAGTGCTGTTCGTTCCAGAGATTTCAGTCTGCCTACTAATCACAGTGCTGAGACTCCGCCTCTTCAAGTAATGAATGATCTTCTGTTCTGGAAATCTGACCTTACCTGTCCTCTTAGATCTGAGCCCTGCGTTTGATAGAATGGATAATCCCATCTAGCTTCAAAGCAGTTCTCTTCTTCTGTTTTCATTTGCAGCTTGCGCTGACTCCCAACTCGTCAAATGCTACAGCTGAAGACAGGTCACACAGTATAAAGAGCAAGAAAGTCTGCATGTGGAGGAGGTTGCGATAAACAGTGGGTGAAAGCTCTGAGTTTGTTGGACCCGTCCATCTGTGTCCCATGTGACACACCTTTATTTTTCACTTAAGTGAAGTCATAACAGATGTTATGTTATAACATATTTTAGGCTTATAATGTGATGTGCGTTACTTGTTGTTTCTGCCTAAATGTCCCTAACCTGTGGCTATTTCAACTCCAAATCCATCCATTATACGGACAATTTAGAGTCACCAATTAACCTGTTAAATTCATGTCTTTGGAATGTGGAGGAAGCTGGACTACTCAGAGAGACCCCACGCAGAGACACACAGAAAAGCCGAGGTTTGAACAAGGCACCCTCTTGCTGTGGTGCGACAATGCTACTCTGCACAGGTGGTGCAAGCCCCATTTCAACTCAAAAAATGTGAAATGTGTTTGTTCAGCATGCTTTATTTTTAACGTTTAACCACGTTATAGATTAATTGTTACTAACTTGAATGCAATATACAACGTTCCATGCATTCTTCTACTTTGTCCAAAACAGATACCTACCACAATGCAGCTTGACTACAGGTCAATAGTTGTGTCAGCGGCTCAAGTGTGTTATGCTAGTGGCAGCTTATGTAAGGGCAAGCCAAGCACACCTGAGCCACAGCCTATGTAAGATAGCGGTCATAGTAAAAAGTTAAGCAAATGTCAATATTACTAAAGAACAGAGCATGAACCCATAGCGGTTTGTGGCTTTCATAGCACCTCATTTCATAAATATATTCCTTGTTATCAAATAGGAAACAGTCATAGCAGTTATTTTTATTCTGGTGATTTCCATTCTGTCTTCTTCTGAGGAAAAACTCTCTGCACTCTTCAACCTCTGCAGAAGGCAACAGCCATAGTTTTAAGTTGCATTAAAAAGTGACAACACCTCATGCCAATCCTTGCATCATCGCACTGGTTACTTGAGTTTTTTGTTTTTTTCAAAGGAAATATTCACACATCTGACTGTCTCAGTTGCAGGCATGTTGGAAAGCATCACCAGTCAGAGAAAAAGAAAACCCTGCACACCTCTCATGCTGCATCACAATCTATTGATCACACTCATTTTGGCCAAAATGCTGCTTTTGTTTTGTTTTGTTTTTTTTTTTCTTTTTCTCGATACCTGAGAACTAAAGATCAAGATTTTAGTGTTTGTCCCCTGGCTTCATATCTGACCTTCATCGCCATTCACTATTTTTCTTATTTTTCCATCCTACACTGTGCCAGGCTGATGTATCAGATATATCAAATTGCCACTGAAGTTATGTTCCTGAACACCAGAGCATAATTTGATGACTGTTCTGACTTCAGTATAACCGATAGCACAAAACATCCTCTTGACAAGCAATGCATATCAAATAATGATGAAACCTTTCTATTTTGGACATTGCATGAACTTTCCTAAGCTGCGCTCTCTGTATTCACTTTACAGTTTCATCCCCACAGCTAGAAAAGGACCTACACGTAGCTAAATTTTAAAATACTTGGAATAAGAGTGAAGTAGTGCTCAGGACATAAATGCAATACTTAAAACTGGTGGTTTCCCACCATCATACTGCTTCAATCAAACAAAAAGTGCTGAACAAGTGAGCTACTTGTTGAAAAGTAGGTTATAAATAATACAGCTTATAGTTGGTGGATGAAAATAAACTTCCACACTTTTATGCATCTTTTGCCACATGATTCTGAAGTGTAGACTAAAACAAGTGCAGTGGCTGATTATTATTTCTTGTGAAAGAGGAGACATTACTCATTCCATCCATCTGGACAACAGTATACAATCTGCAAGTGAAGCAGGTCCAGCATCCTCGCCTCAGCTGGGTGAGTTCATATGTTAGCACTTGTCAGTCATCCTGATGAACAGTTTGTCATCTGTCAGACTGTAGCACTGCTAGCTTGCAAAGTAACAGAAAACATATTTACCTGTCTGGCAGTGCACATGGCAGGCCATATCTTTTCTGTCTCCTTGAAGTGCTGATGCTTTAGGCCAGAACCTTTCTTCTTTTTCTTTTCTTCACTGTTGTTAGAACTGCATGACTCCTGGCTTTGTAGCTGCTGGAGTCGCACTGATAGTCCCACCAGTGCACAAACACACACAGCAAATGTTCACACAAACAAGGTTGAGGTGCCGTTAAAGGTCAATATTTTACATAAACAGCAGACTTTTTCTTAAATCTATTTAAATTCATATAAACATTCATGTTGGACTGGTAGGGTCCTATAGAGGGCCTACAAGGTCAAACCCTTTGCTTAAGTATAGATTTATAAAAAGCTCTTTCAAAACACTTCCAAGTTCATTTCATGTGTATGTCTATGCATTTTAAGCTTTTCACTTGTTATTTTATTCTGTGAGAGAATAATAATAATAATAATAATAATAATAATAATAATAATAATAATAAAAACAGTACATTCTCTCCCATTCCCCTCACATATATAGCACAAGAGCCCGCCTCTCCATTTAAAGTTGGCCTATCAGGTCAGAGATCTAGAGTTGACAAGTTATCAAGAAATACACATTGCTTTCTAAATCCGCTCACCAACAAGGTCTCAATATATTCAAGTTCAATTCAATTTTATTTATATAGCACCAAATCATAAAAATTATCTCATGACACTTTCCATACAGAGCAGGGGTCCGTTTCACAAAGCAGGGGTCCGTTTCACGAAGCAGGTTTATGGAAAACTCAGAGTCTGTTAACCCTGGAATCACAGAAACTCAGAGTTTTCCCTTGTCTCCCTCCTTTACCCCCACCCCACTCTACATCACAGGAGAGTTTGACGGCCTTCTGCTGGATGACAGGGGTTACCCATGCCAACCAAGGCTGCTGACCCCTTACCCTGACCCTGAGCCAGGCCCCCAACAAAACTTTAACCGCGCTCAGGACGAGAGCCCGGGCGGCGATGACCATAGGCCTGCTGAAAGCCCGTTTCCAGTGCCTACGTCACCTCAGGGTGACCCCCGAGAGGGCCTGCGATATTATTGTGGCATGTGTTGTTCTACATAATATTGCTGTTTGAACAATGTTTTTATATTTCATCTTAAGTTGCTGCCAAGTGCGCTTCTCCCCCGCTGGATTGCACCTACATGAAATAAATTAATAGGCTCCATTCATGCAATTTGCCCTTCAATAGTCATTGCGATTGCAAAATATTACATTTAAACTTACGCATTGACCCAAGCAGCAATGCTCTCCCACACCCTCTCCCTCTCTTTAGCAGCTGTTGCAGTGTTGCACTTCTTTCTTAAGACATGCTCAAAATCTCCATATGCAGTCATCAATATGTCAATAACTCCATTGGGGTGAAAAATGCTGCCCTCTTCCTGTCAGTTCCCCTGTTTAATCATTGAATCTGGGCTCCATTGGCTTTAAATGTCTGTGGTGCACATGTTTAACTCCAGGTGAAACTACTCTGAGTTGATCAAACTACCTCAAATCAGCTGTTGTGAAACCGAAAACTCAGAGTTTCCTATCTCAGAGTAGATCAACTCAGGATTTGACTCAGAGTTTGTTGAACCTTCTTTGTAAAACGGACCCGTGATCTCTGATCGGTCCCTATCAGAACACATGCAGCAGCATTCTGAATTAGCTGCAAAGTCCTAAATGACTTCAACACTGTACAAAAAAATAAAACAAATAAAAAGTTACATCATTCCGTATTTATCTTAATTAGGTGTCAGTTTCATCACACATCCAGTTCCCAATCATATCTGAGAACCCGCCTACTCATACCCCACATTAAAGGAAGTGTGTTGAGGGGTGCTTCCTCCTACCAGCACAATATGGCTTCCACAAATGACTGTTTGTGAAACTGTCTCAGCACATAATGAGGAAGGTGTTGAAGGTGTGCTTCTTGCGGTTATAAACTGAACATAATGCTCAGGTGTTGGATCATACTGTAATAAAATGTGTACCTGTAGAAAAGTTTCTGTGTGTCTGGAGACAGACATGTTTAGCTTTCTGTCAGCTAGCTGTCCAGGGCAATGGATGCATTCAGTTCAAGCTCAGTGTCCTGACAGGTGATTAATGTGAACGCTGTTGAATAAGATGACAAATCTACATATTAGACGCTTGGCTGTGGTGTACATGCTGGTACAAGCAGCTCCGGCTCCATCACAGATGAGCTGCCTTGCTGGTCATATTCCCGAAGGACAGGGTAAATGTTATGTTGATGAGGGAGATGTGGTGAGCTGCACGTTCAGTGTGCATGTATGTATGATGGGGGCGTGTGTTTGTGTGTGCAGCATTGGGTGCATTATCATGGAATAATGAAAACAGAGGAGCACCTTGCATGTTATAATGTGCACCTGTCCACTGAAGGGCTGTTAGAGGTGCAGCTGCTCCATTAGTGTGATAAGATGAGCAGCAGTAATAAGGCGTCAGTCGGTGGTGATCATGAAGGAGACTGCATTATGAGCACCATCTAGACGCCATACCACCCCAGTGCGCCCATATGCTATGGTGCCTGTCATTTTAAAATCATTCAGTGTATCAAAAAAGGAAAACAAAGTCCTGAGCCATGTTTTGTAGATTGTACAAAAGATTGTAGTTTTTAGTTGTAATCAAAATGCAGAACTTGAGATATATAATATATAGGATTTTAGCAGCTTTATGCAAATCTAAAAATATATCTGCCTGCAAAGCCTCCCAAGGTTAAAGCTTAAATTTTGTGGAAGCTGTCAGATTGTGTTGTGAGAGAGATCCTGACCCACAGTGCAGAGTGGAAAGAGACAAAGACATTGTGAGTTCAAGTGTTTTGTTCACATCACATAATTATCATCAGTAAACAAACTTACCCTTACCTTACTGAAGACATATGCTGTTCTTTGGGGGACAGTTCACCAGAGAGTCAGCGGGGAACATTTTTCAGAATTTCTTCATTTACTTTACAGGTACCTTTCCTGACAACTCTCCAAAAATCCCCAAGCAAATAATTATAGATACATAAATACATACATGAAACATTTATTTTAAGATGTATGCAGGTGCTCCGGGTATACAATAAATAAATAAGAATGAGGTTCAATTAAATGAGATGTGTCATGACACTGACCTATCACTGGAACACAACATTCGGCAGGTTGACTCTTGCCACCTCATTTGGCCTGAGAGCATTTTTTAATGCAGACTTGACACTCAGATAGCAGCAGACGACACACAGATGGCATCCTCGGGACCTTTGTACCCTGGTTGGACGACCCAGGCAGACCTTCCTCTCAGACCCTAGCAACTAAAGCTCTAATCTGGAACCAAAACAACTTAATTGGGAGTGCTTTGGTGGGTTTTTTGCAGAGCCTGGAACCCTAATGATCTGGGTGGCCATCTGAGTTCAGACACCCATCGTACTGACATTGAAAATGAATAAACACTTCTTCTGACATCAGACCATTTGAGGCTTACAATAGTAAAAGCCTATCATCAGCAAAACATGTCATAAACCCCTGTGAAGCATCCGAAGGTTTCGACTAAACAGAAACAATAATGCTGGCCAGGCACTGGTTCACAGAACACCACCGGGTTGCCTGAAACATCTGGCACTAGTAACCAATCCAAGCCGAAATTAGTCCACTTGGCTGAACCTTGCCAGACATGCAAGGCAGTACAGTCATGCGAGCTGTCTTTGCTCAGCCAAGGGGGATCCTTCTGTTCTGATTACCTGTTGACTGGCCTGGGGTCCGTTTCACGAAGCAGGTTTATGGAAAACTCAGAGTCTGTTAACCCTGGAATCACAGAAACTCAGAGTTTTCCGTTTCACAAAGGAGGGTCAGTCAAACCAGGGAGAGAGGGGTAACTCTAACCTGTTTCACAAAGAGAGGTAACGTAACCTCGCGGTCAGTTGCCGTAGTAACAGACTCCGTGACTCTAACCTGGTCGGGAGCAGGTTTTCCTGAAGAAACCTCGAGTGCACACACTCCTTTTGATTTCCTCATTCGTGCGCTGTCAGAACTCGCCGGCTGACAGATTTAAGTCATCCTCTAATTCCAGTAGGCAATGTTTGGTGTCAACTTTTTACCATGAACATGGCGTGTCCTTTTGACCACGATCCCGTGGATGAATGTGCAGCAATCCCGTGCAGGGAATTAAATATCTGTCGGGAGAGAGCCCTCCCGGACAATTTTCTTTTTGAGCAGTACCGTTTTACTTCGCAGTCCATCATTTACGTACACAACCTCATCCGTCCGTACATTTCAAACATCACCAGTCGAGGGGTGGCCTGTGGCCTAGCGGGTTAAGCGACCGCCCCATGCATGGAGGCTACAGTCCTCGTTGCAGCGGCTCAGGTTCAACTCCCGTGGCGCTGCGTGATTTTGCCAATGGGAGTTTTTTGTATAATGTCGGAGATGCTGAGCACTTGATCAAGGCAACTGTATACAGGGCGATCAGAAGAGCCTGCCTCGCCCTGAAAACGCTGTTACCCACATTTGTCATCTTCCCTGGACACAAACCTGTCAGGGCCATCAAGAGTTCCACAGGATCGTTTAGGATCCTTTAATATCAGGCTGTATTATGACATTGTGCTGCCACCTCAGACTTGGATTAGTAATTTTTATTTGTTGTAAGATTTCCCAGTGTGATTGGCTGCATAGATGGCACGCACATCCCCATCACGGCTCCCTCACATAATGAGGCTGATTATGTGAAAGTCCATTCACAGCATTAATGTGCAGGTACATGTAGACCAAGAAGTTTCACAGTGTTAAGCACTTCCTCATAGTTTAACTAATATCTGTCATTCTCTGCACTGTCAAGATCATATGTGATGCTGCACACATCATCTCCAATGTGGAGGCCAAGTGGCCTGGGTCTGTTCATGACTCAAGGATATACCACGAGTCAAACCTGAGTGCCAGACTGCAGCGTGGTGAGAAACCTGAAGGTTTGCAGTATAATTCCCTTGTCTCCCTCCTTTACAACACCCCATGCACCCACTCTACATCACAGGAGAGTTTGATGGCCTTCTGCTGGGTGACAGGGGTTACCCATGCCAACCAAGGCTGCTGACCCCTTACCCTGACCCTGAGCCAGGCCCCCAACAAAACTTCAACCGCGCTCACAGCAGGACGAGAGCCCGGGTGGAGATGACCATAGGCCTGCTGAAAGCCCGCTTTCAGTGCCTACGTCACCTCAGGGTGGCCCCCGAGAGGGCCTGCGATATTATTGTGGCATGTGTTGTTCTTCATAATATCGCCACTATTAGAGGAGAGCAACACCCCGTCCTACAAATTAATGACCCTGATGAAGACCCCGTTCACCTGCCAGATATGCAGGACGGCCGAGCAGTCAGACACTATTTGCATGAATCACTTTTGAGTTTAAAGCACCACCACGAGTAAAAACATGAAGCACATTTCAGTTAGTTTATTAGGCTTCATTGTTTAACACAATATAAATTAGAAGACATTTTTGAGCGTTAAAAGAGCATTATGTTAGGGATCAAAGAAGTTCAGAGTCAAGCAGCCACATAATTTACTTTACAATGTAAAAGGTAGACAAAATGAGGCGCCCCCATGAGATTATGCAGATGTCTGACCTGTTTGAACAATGTTTTTATATTTCATCTTAAGTTGCTGCCAAGTGCACTTCTCCCCCGCTGGATTGCACCTACATGAAATAAATTAATAGGCTCCATTCATGCAATTTGCCCTTTAATAGTTATTGTGATTGCAAAATATTACATTTAAACTTACACATTGACACGAGCAGCAATGCTCTCCCAACCCCTCTCCCTCTCTTTAACTTCTTTCTTAAGACATGCTCAAAATCTCCATATGCAGTCATCAATATGTCAATAACTCCATTGGGGTGAAAAATGCTGCCCTCTTCCTGTCAGTTCCCCTGTTTAATCATTGAATCTGGGCTCCATTGATGTTGGCTTTAAATGTCTGTGGTGCACATGTTTAACTCCAGGTGAAACAACTCTGAGTTGATCAAACTACCTCAAATCAGCTGTTGTGAAACCGAAAACTCAGAGTTTCCTATCTCAGAGTAGATCAACTCAGAGTTAAGGATTTGACTCAGAGTTTGTTGAACCTTCTTTGTGAAACAGACCCTGTGATGGCCCTAACTCTAAAACCTTTGAGTCACCTGGATACAAACCACGAATGTCTCAGTTAAAACCTGAGCTTGCTGGATGTTTGCTTTAGGGTAATCACAAATACTTAGCAGTACCTTGGCTTGACATTTTGAAGTTGTCAAAATCAAAATCAGTCAATAGTCAAAATTCAATAACTTAATCTTAAATGTACAATTAAAGCGTTTCCAGAGGTTGTCCTTAATAACTGAGTGGTCCATGCTGTGTGTGGACTCAGAGTGATTGGACAACAGAAGACAGAGAAGGTGTATAAGCATATCTTTGTCACAAAAGCATGACATCATCAGCAGCATTAATGTAGCATCCTGACACTTGTGAATGAACCATATAGTTAATACTCGTACCTGTAACGTTATGTTTCCAAAGTACTGCAGCAGCCTGGTCTGTGCACGTTCCTATGACTTAACGCTAATAAACTCTGAACAGGTTGGTGTTAGTTTAAATAGTTAAGTTGACTTGATCCATGACTGATCCATTATTCGGATTATCCTGATCCAGATTAAAAGTTTTGGAATACTGGGCCCTGGAGTTCAGCTCTGGGTAAATTATGAAATTAGCATTCACACAAAAGAAGCAGCAGAATGACATTTCACTCCTGGATGCTGGATGCATTTCTTCTGGTGCAAACACTTTTCATGTGTTTAGGGTCTAAGGACAGAGGGTGTCACTCCCTGTACAGATTGTAAAGCCCTCTGAGGCAAAATGTGTTTTGTGACTTTGGGCTATACAAATAAAATTTTATTGATTTGATTTGATGTTTTTACATGTTGCATACACAGCTGATGTATCATGTCGATGACCAGAGACGACTGAGAGCTCGGAGGACATCAATTTTGCCCCTTCCCATCACCGCCAACATCGCCGGTTTTGGATCTGACCCGGGCGGACTGCTGTCTGGTGTGATAATTTTGAAAATGAAGTACTTGTCCCAGAGGAGTGACGTGAAAATTTTAGGATGTCGCAGTCATCACTGTTGGTACTCTCAGACTTGCTGCGTCCTTACCTCGAGGGTGAGATGACCATCAGGCGTATTTATGCTGAGTTGAGAAATGTTCGTTTCTCAACATACCCGGCTATGTGTAAACGTAGCTTAAGAGTGCTGTCCATCGTAGGGGATGATGCACAAGCAAAACAGACCTCAGAAACAAGCACCGCTGTGATTTGAATCCAAGATCTCCTGTTTAAAATATTGGCAAACCATGGCGCAGTGGCTTAGATGGTTAAAGTGCCTGTCTTGTAGAGTTTCAAGGAAAGATTTAAATGAAATGAAATTAACATTTTTAAGTCAATTTTGTTGCACTTGACGTGAGTAAGGTATGGCGCCATGGTTTGCCAGTCATTTTGAATTTCAAGTAAACATTTGAATGAAATAAAATTAGCATTCACAGAAAAGAAGCAACAGAATGAGAATTCATGCCTGGATGCCATGTGATGGCTCTAACCCAAAAGTCTGAGTCACTTGGAAGTCAACTCGTTCTGGGTAGACTCCACTTGAACTTTTGCTTCTCAAGAAACATCTCAAGGTAGAACACAATTTCATCGTCCCTGGGTGGGCTTGAACCACAAACCTCTTGGTTAACAGCTGATTTTGCCAAAGAGACATACCTGTTTTCTTCATTGTTTTCCTACCAAATCAGCTCTTTTTCTCCAGTCGCTTCCATTGAACTTCAAAAGTGAGATGTCAGGATTAACAAAACAGGTCAGGAACATTGCAGTTTGAAGGGCACCACAAGGGGTTACCAGTGAAGTGGCTTGACATTTTGATGACGATTTGGTTGCTCTTGACGTGAGAGCACTTTCCATCGAAGGAAAGAGTGTGCAGCATAACAGGCACCGCTGGGATTTGAACCCAGGATCTCCTGTTTACAAGACAGGCACTTTAACCAGCTAAGCCACGGCGCCATGTTTTGCCAACGTTTTAGAATTTCAAGTAAAGATTTTAATGAAATGAAATTAGCATTCACATAAAAGTTGCAGCTGAATCACATTTCACGCCTTGATGCTATGTGATGGCTGGAACTGTAGAGTCTGTGAGTCACTTGGATGTCAACTCTTTCTGGGTACAGTCCAACAGGGGCTCACTTGAACTTACATTTCTCAAGAAAATTCTCAAGGCAGAACACAATTTCATCGTCCCTGGGTGGGCTTGAACCACCAACCTCTCGGTTAACAGCCGAGCGCGCTGGCCGATTGCGCCACAGAGACGTGCCGGTTTTCTCCAGTTGTCCTACCAAATCAGCTCCGTTTCTCCTTTGTGTTCCATTGAACTTCAAAAGTGAGATGTCAGGGTCAACAAAACACGTGAAGAAGATGCTTTAGAGGCTGCTTTAGAGGAAAGACAATTGGTTACCAGTAAAGTGGCTTGAAATGTTTAAGTTTCCTTGGTTGTACTTGACATAAGAGTGCTTTCCATCGTAGGGAATGATGCGCTAGCATAACAGACCTCAGAAAGAGGCACCGCTGGGATTTGAACCCAGGATCTCCTGTTTACTAGACAGGCACTTTAACCATCTAAGCCACGGCGCCACGGTTTGCCAACATTTTATAGTGTCAAGTAAAGATTTGATTGAAATGAAATGAAATTTGCATTCACACTAAAGGATGCCATGTGATGGCTGTAACTGTAGAGTCTGTGAGTCACTTGGAGGTCAACTCGTTCTGGGTACAGTCCAACAGGGGCTCACTTGAACTTACGTTTCTCAAGAAAATTCTCAAGGCAGAACACAATTTCATCGTCCCTGGGTGGGCTTGAACCACCAACCTCTCGGTTAACAGCCGAGCGTGCTGGCCAATTGCGCCACAGAGACGTCCCGGTTTTCGCCAGTCGTCCTACCAAATCAGCTCCGTTTCTCCTTTGTGTTCCATTGAACTTCAAAAGTGAGATGTCAGGGTCAACAAAACACGTGAAGAAGATGCTTTAGAGGCTGCTTTAGAGGAAAGACAATTGGTTACCAGTAAAGTGGCTTGAAATTTTTAAGTTTCCTTGGTTGTACTTGACATAAGAGTGCTTTCCATCGTAGGGGATGATGCGCTAGCATAACAGACCTCAGAAAGAGGCACCGCTGGGATTTGAACCCAGGATCTCCTGTTTACGAGACAGGCACTTTAACCATCTAAGCCACGGCGCCACGGTTTGCCAACATTTTAGAGTTTCAAGTAAAGATTTGATTGAAATGAAATGAAATTTGCATTCACACTAAAGGATGCCATGTGATGGCTGTAACTGTAGAGTCACTTGGAGGTCAACTCGTTCTGGGTACAGTCCAACAGGGGCTCACTTGAACTTACGTTTCTCAAGAAAATTCTCAAGGCAGAACACAATTTCATCGTCCCTGGGTGGGCTTGAACCACCAACCTCTCGGTTAACAGCCGAGCGCGCTGGCCGATTGCGCCACAGAGACGTGCCGGTTTTCTCCAGTTGTCCTACCAAATCAGCTCTGTTTCTCCTTTGTGTTCCATTGAACTTCAAAAGTGAGATGTCAGGGTCAACAAAACACGTGAAGAAGATTGCATGAACTTGCTGCTTTAGAGGAAAGACAATTGGTTACCAGTGAAGTGGCTTGAAATTTTTAAGTTTCCTTGGTTGTACTTGACATAAGAGTGCTTTCCATCGTAGGGGATGATGCGCTAGCATAACAGACCTCAGAAAGAGGCACCGCTGGGATTTGAACCCAGGATCTCCTGTTTACGAGACAGGCACTTTAACCATCTAAGCCACGGCGCCACGGTTTGCCAACATTTTAGAGTTTCAAGTAAAGATTTGATTGAAATGAAATGAAATTTGCATTCACACTAAAGGACGCCATGTGATGGCTGTAACTGTAGAGTCTGTGAGTCACTTGGAGGTCAACTCGTTCTGGGTACAGTCCAACAGGGGCTCACTTGAACTTACATTTCTCAGGAAAATTCTCAAGGCAGAACACAATTTCATCGTCCCTGGGTGGGCTTGAACCACAAACCTCTTGGTTAACAGCTGATTTTGCCAAAGAGACATACCTGTTTTCTTCATTCTTTTCCTACCAAATCAGCTCTTTTTCTCCAGTCGCTTCCATTGAACTTCAAAAGTGACATGTCAGGGTTAACAAAACAGGTCAGGAACATTGCAGTTTGAAGGGCACCACAAGGGGTTACCAGTGAAGTGGCTTGACATTTTGATGACGATTTGGTTGCTCTTGACGTGAGAGCACTTTCCATCGAAGGAAATAGTGTGCAGCATAACAGGCACCGCTGGGATTTGAACCCAGGATCTCCTGTTTACAAGACAGGCACTTTAACCAGCTAAGCCACGGCGCCATGTTTTGCCAACGTTTTAGAATTTCAAGTAAAGATTTTAATGAAATGAAATCAGCATTCACATAAAAGTTGCAGCTGAATCACATTTCACGCCTTGATGCTATGTGATGGCTGGAACTGTAGAGTCTGTGAGTCACTTGGATGTCAACTCTTTCTGGGTACAGTCCAACAGGGGCTCACTTGAACTTACATTTCTCAAGAAAATTCTCAAGGCAGAACACAATTTCATCGTCCCTGGGTGAGCTTGAACCACCAACCTCTCGGTTAACAGATGCTTTTGAGGCTGCTTTAGAGGAAAGACAATTGGTTACCAGTAAAGTGGCTTGAAATTTTAAGTTTCCTTGGTTGTACTTGACATAAGAGTGCTTTCCATCGTAGGGAATGATGCGCTAGCATAACAGACCTCAGAAAGAGGCACCGCTGGGATTTGAACCCAGGATCTCCTGTTTACTAGACAGGCACTTTAACCATCTAAGCCACGGCGCCACGGTTTGCCAACATTTTAGAGTGTCAAGTAAAGATTTGATTGAAATGAAATGAAATTTGCATTCACACTAAAGGATGCCATGTGATGGCTGTAACTGTAGAGTCACTTGGAGGTCAACTCGTTCTGGGTACAGTCCAACAGGGGCTCACTTGAACTTACATTTCTCAAGAAAATTCTCAAGGCAGAACACAATTTCATCGTCCCTGGGTGGGCTTGAACCACCAACCTCTCGGTTAACAGCCGAGCGCGCTGGCCGATTGCGCCACAGAGACGTGCCGGTTTTCTCCAGTTGTCCTACCAAATCAGCTCTGTTTCTCCTTTGTGTTCCATTGAACTTCAAAAGTGAGATGTCAGGGTCAACAAAACACGTGAAGAAGATTGCATGAATCTGCTGCTTTAGAGGAAAGACAATTGGTTACCAGTGAAGTGGCTTGAAATTTTGATGACGATTTGGTTGCTCTTGACGTGAGAGCACTTTCCATCGAAGGAAATAGTGTGCAGCATAACAGGCACCGCTGGGATTTGAACCCAGGATCTCCTGTTTACAAGACAGGCACTTTAACCAGCTAAGCCACGGCGCCATGTTTTGCCAACGTTTTAGAATTTCAAGTAAAGATTTTAATGAAATGAAATCAGCATTCACATAAAAGTTGCAGCGGAATCACATTTCACGCCTTGATGCTATGTGATGGCTGGAACTGTAGAGTCTGTGAGTCACTTGGATGTCAACTCTTTCTGGGTACAGTCCAACAGGGGCTCACTTGAACTTACATTTCTCAAGAAAATTCTCAAGGCAGAACACAATTTCATCGTCCCTGGGTGGGCTTGAACCACCAACCTCTCGGTTAACAGCCGAGCGCGCTGGCCGATTGCGCCACAGAGACGTGCCGGTTTTCTCCAGTTGTCCTACCAAATCAGCTCTGTTTCTCCTTTGTGTTCCATTGAACTTCAAAAGTGAGATGTCAGGGTCAACAAAACACGTGAAGAAGATTGCATGAAATTGCTGCTTTAGAGGAAAGACAATTGGTTACCAGTGAAGTGGCTTGAAATTTTTAAGTTTCCTTGGTTGTACTTGACATAAGAGTGCTTTCCATCGTAGGGAATGACGCGCTAGCATAACAGACCTCAGAAAGAGGCACCGCTGGGATTTGAACCCAGGATCTCCTGTTTACTAGACAGGCACTTTAACCATCTAAGCCACGGCGCCACGGTTTGCCAACGTTTTAGAGTGTCAAGTAAAGATTTGATTGAAATGAAATGAAATTTGCATTCACACTAAAGGATGCCATGTGATGGCTGGAGGTCAACTCGTTCTGGGTACAGTCCAACAGGGGCTCACTTGAATTTACGTTTCTCAAGAAAATTCTCAAGGCAGAACACAATTTCATCGTCCCTGGGTGGGCTTGAACCACCAACCTCTCGGTTAACAGCCGAGCGCGCTGGCCGATTGCGCCACAGAGACGTGCCGGTTCTCTCCAGTCGTCCTACCAAATCAGCTCCGTTTCTCCTTTGTGTTCCATTGAACTTCAAAAGTGAGATGTCAGGGTCAACAAAACACGTGAAGAAGATGCTTTAGAGGCTGCTTTAGAGGAAAGACAATTGGTTACCAGTAAAGTGGCTTGAAATTTTTAAGTTTCCTTGGTTGTACTTGACATAAGAGTGCTTTCCATCGTAGGGAATGATGCGCTAGCATAACAGACCTCAGAAAGAGGCACCGCTGGGATTTGAACCCAGGATCTCCTGTTTACTAGACAGGCACTTTAACCATCTAAGCCACGGCGCCACGGTTTGCCGACATTTTAGAGTGTCAAGTAAAGATTTGATTGAAATGAAATGAAATTTGCATTCACACTAAAGGATGCCATGTGATGGCTGTAACTGTAGAGTCACTTGGAGGTCAACTCGTTCTGGGTACAGTCCAACAGGGGCTCACTTGAACTTACATTTCTCAAGAAAATTCTCAAGGCAGAACACAATTTCATCGTCCCTGGGTGGGCTTGAACCACCAACCTCTCGGTTAACAGCCGAGCGCGCTGGCCGATTGCGCCACAGAGACGTGCCGGTTTTCTCCAGTTGTCCTACCAAATCAGCTCTGTTTCTCCTTTGTGTTCCATTGAACTTCAAAAGTGAGATGTCAGGGTCAACAAAACACGTGAAGAAGATTGCATGAAATTGCTGCTTTAGAGGAAAGACAATTGGTTACCAGTGAAGTGGCTTGAAATGTTTAAGTTTCCTTGGTTGTACTTGACATAAGAGTGCTTTCCATCGTAGGGAATGATGCGCTAGCATAACAGACCTCAGAAAGAGGCACCGCTGGGATTTGAACCCAGGATCTCCTGTTTACTAGACAGGCACTTTAACCATCTAAGCCACGGCGCCACGGTTTGCCAACATTTTATAGTGTCAAGTAAAGATTTGATTGAAATGAAATGAAATTTGCATTCACACTAAAGGATGCCATGTGATGGCTGTAACTGTAGAGTCTGTGAGTCACTTGGAGGTCAACTCGTTCTGGGTACAGTCCAACAGGGGCTCACTTGAACTTACGTTTCTCAAGAAAATTCTCAAGGCAGAACACAATTTCATCGTCCCTGGGTGGGCTTGAACCACCAACCTCTCGGTTAACAGCCGAGCGTGCTGGCCAATTGCGCCACAGAGACGTCCCGGTTTTCGCCAGTCGTCCTACCAAATCAGCTCCGTTTCTCCTTTGTGTTCCATTGAACTTCAAAGTGAGATGTCAGGGTCAACAAAACACGTGAAGAAGATGCTTTAGAGGCTGCTTTAGAGGAAAGACAATTGGTTACCAGTAAAGTGGCTTGAAATTTTTAAGTTTCCTTGGTTGTACTTGACATAAGAGTGCTTTCCATCGTAGGGGATGATGCGCTAGCATAACAGACCTCAGAAAGAGGCACCGCTGGGATTTGAACCCAGGATCTCCTGTTTACGAGACAGGCACTTTAACCATCTAAGCCACGGCGCCACGGTTTGCCAACATTTTAGAGTGTCAAGTAAAGATTTGATTGAAATGAAATGAAATTTGCATTCACACTAAAGGATGCCATGTGATGGCTGTAACTGTAGAGTCACTTGGAGGTCAACTCGTTCTGGGTACAGTCCAACAGGGGCTCACTTGAACTTACATTTCTCAAGAAAATTCTCAAGGCAGAACACAATTTCATCGTCCCTGGGTGGGCTTGAACCACCAACCTCTCGGTTAACAGCTGAGCGCGCTGGCCGATTGCGCCACAGAGACGTGCCGGTTTTCTCCAGTTGTCCTACCAAATCAGCTCTGTTTCTCCTTTGTGTTCCATTGAACTTCAAAAGTGAGATGTCAGGGTCAACAAAACACGTGAAGAAGATTGCATGAATCTGCTGCTTTAGAGGAAAGACAATTGGTTACCAGTGAAGTGGCTTGAAATTTTGATGACGATTTGGTTGCTCTTGACGTGAGAGCACTTTCCATCGAAGGAAATAGTGTGCAGCATAACAGGCACCGCTGGGATTTGAACCCAGGATCTCCTGTTTACAAGACAGGCACTTTAACCAGCTAAGCCACGGCGCCATGTTTTGCCAACGTTTTAGAATTTCAAGTAAAGATTTTAATGAAATGAAATCAGCATTCACATAAAAGTTGCAGCGGAATCACATTTCACGCCTTGATGCTATGTGATGGCTGGAACTGTAGAGTCTGTGAGTCACTTGGATGTCAACTCTTTCTGGGTACAGTCCAACAGGGGCTCACTTGAACTTACATTTCTCAAGAAAATTCTCAAGGCAGAACACAATTTCATCGTCCCTGGGTGGGCTTGAACCACCAACCTCTCGGTTAACAGCCGAGCGCGCTGGCCGATTGCGGCACAGAGACGTGCCGGTTTTTCTCCAGTTGTCCTACCAAATCAGCTCTGTTTCTCCTTTGTGTTCCATTGAACTTCAAAAGTGAGATGTCAGGGTCAACAAAACACGTGAAGAAGATGCTTTAGAGGCTGCTTTAGAGGAAAGACAATTGGTTACCAGTAAGTGGCTTGAAATTTTTAAGTTTCCTTGGTTGTACTTGACATAAGAGCGCTTTCCATCGTAGGGAATGATGCGCTAGCATAACAGACCTCAGAAAGAGGCACCGCTGGGATTTGAACCCAGGATCTCCTGTTTACTAGACAGGCATTTTAACCATCTAAGCCACGGCGCCACGGTTTGCCAACATTTTAGAGTGTCAAGTAAAGATTTGATTGAAATGAAATGAAATTTGCATTCACACTAAAGGATGCCATGTGATGGCTGTAACTGTAGAGTCTGTGAGTCACTTGGAGGTCAACTCGTTCTGGGTACAGTCCAACAGGGGCTCACTTGAACTTACGTTTCTCAAGAAAATTCTCAAGGCAGAACACAATTTCACCGTCCCTGGGTGGGCTTGAACCACCAACCTCTCGGTTAACAGCCGAGCGCGCTGGCCGATTGCGCCACAGAGACGTGCCGGTTTTCTCCAGCCGTCCTACCAAATCAGCTCCGTTTCTCCTTTGTGTTCCATTGAACTTCAAAAGTGAGATGTCAGGGTCAACAAAACACGTGAAGAAGATGCTTTTGAGGCTGCTTTAGAGGAAAGACAATTGGTTACCAGTAAAGTGGCTTGAAATTTTTAAGTTTCCTTGGTTGTACTTGACATAAGAGTGCTTTCCATCGTAGGGAATGATGCGCTAGCATAACAGACCTAAGAAAGAGGCACCGCTGGGATTTGAACCCAGGATCTCCTGTTTACTAGACAGGCACTTTAACCATCTAAGCCACGGCGCCACGGTTTGCCAACATTTTAGAGTGTCAAGTAAAGATTTGATTGAAATGAAATGAAATTTGCATTCACACTAAAGGATGCCATGTGATGGCTGTAACTGTAGAGTCACTTGGAGGTCAACTCGTTCTGGGTACAGTCCAACAGGGGCTCACTTGAACTTACATTTCTCAAGAAAATTCTCAAGGCAGAACACAATTTCATCGTCCCTGGGTGGGCTTGAACCACCAACCTCTCGGTTAACAGCCGAGCGCGCTGGCCGATTGCGCCACAGAGACGTGCCGGTTTTTCTCCAGTTGTCCTACCAAATCAGCTCTGTTTCTCCTTTGTGTTCCATTGAACTTCAAAAGTGAGATGTCAGGGTCAACAAAACACGTGAAGAAGATTGCATGAATCTGCTGCTTTAGAGGAAAGACAATTGGTTACCAGTGAAGTGGCTTGAAATTTTTAAGTTTCCTTGGTTGTACTTGACATAAGAGTGCTTTCCATCGTAGGGAATGATGCGCTAGCATAACAGACCTCAGAAAGAGGCACCGCTGGGATTTGAACCCAGGATCTCCTGTTTACTAGACAGGCACTTTAACCATCTAAGCCACGGCGCCACGGTTTGCCAACATTTTAGAGTGTCAAGTAAAGATTTGATTGAAATGAAATGAAATTTGCATTCACACTAAAGGATGCCATGTGATGGCTGTAACTGTAGAGTCACTTGGAGGTCAACTTGTTCTGGGTACAGTCCAACAGGGGCTCACTTGAACTTACATTTCTCAAGAAAATTCTCAAGGCAGAACACAATTTCATCGTCCCTGGGTGGGCTTGAACCACCAACCTCTCGGTTAACAGCCGAGCGCGCTGGCCGATTGCGCCACAGAGACGTGCCGGTTTTTTCCAGTTGTCCTACCAAATCAGCTCTGTTTCTCCTTTGTGTTCCATTGAACTTCAAAAGTGAGATGTCAGGGTCAACAAAACACGTGAAGAAGATTGCATGAAATTGCTGCTTTAGAGGAAAGACAATTGGTTACCAGTGAAGTGGCTTGAAATTTTTAAGTTTCCTTGGTTGTACTTGACATAAGAGTGCTAAAGGATGCCATGTGATGGCTGTAACTGTAGAGTCTGTGAGTCACTTGGAGGTCAACTCGTTCTGGGTACAGTCCAACAGGGGCTCACTTGAACTTACATTTCTCAGGAAAATTCTCAAGGCAGAACACAATTTCATCGTCCCTGGGTGGGCTTGAACCACAAACCTCTTGGTTAACAGCTGATTTTGCCAAAGAGACATACCTGTTTTCTTCATTGTTTTCCTACCAAATCAGCTCTTTTTCTCCAGTCGCTTCCATTGAACTTCAAAGTGAGATGTCAGGGTTAACAAAACAGGTCAGGAACATTGCAGTTTGAAGGGCAACACAAGGGGTTACCAGTGAAGTGGCTTGACATTTTGATGACGATTTGGTTTCTCTTGACGTGAGAGCACTTTCCATCGAAGGAAATAGTGTGCAGCATAACAGCTGGGAAGGATGCCATGTGATGGCTGGAGGTCAACTCGTTCTGGGTACAGTCCAACAGGGGCTCACTTGAACTTACGTTTCTCAAGAAAATTCTCAAGGCAGAACACAATTTCATCGTCCCTGGGTGGGCTTGAACCACCAACCTCTCGGTTAACAGCCGAGCTGGCCGATTGCGCCACAGAGACGTGCCGGTTTTCTCCAGTCGTCCTACCAAATCAGCTCTGTTTCTCCTTTGTGTTCCATTGAACTTCAAAAGTGAGATGTCAGGGTCAACAAAACACGTGAAGAAGATGCTTTAGAGGCTGCTTTAGAGGAAAGACAATTGGTTACCAGTAAAGTGGCTTGAAATTTTTAAGTTTTCCTTGGTTGTACTTGACATAAGAGTGCTTTCCATCGTAGGGAATGATGCGCTAGCATAACAGACCTCAGAAAGAGGCACCGCTGGGATTTGAACCCAGGATCTCCTGTTTACTAGACAGGCACTTTAACCATCTAAGCCACGGCGCCACGGTTTGCCAACATTTTAGAGTGTCAAGTAAAGATTTGATTGAAATGAAATGAAATTTGCATTCACACTAAAGGATGCCATGTGATGGCTGTAACTGTAGAGTCTGTGAGTCACTTGGAGGTCAACTCGTTCTGGGTACAGTCCAACAGGGGCTCACTTGAACTTACGTTTCTCAAGAAAATTCTCAAGGCAGAACACAATTTCATCGTCCCTGGGTGGGCTTGAACCACAAACCTCTTGGTTAACAGCTGATTTTGCCAAAGAGACATACCTGTTTTCTTCATTGTTTTCCTACCAAATCAGCTCTTTTTCTCCAGTCGCTTCCATTGAACTTCAAAAGTGAGATGTCAGGGTTAACAAAACAGGTCAGGAACATTGCAGTTTGAAGGGCACCACAAGGGGTTACCAGTGAAGTGGCTTGACATTTTGATGACGATTTGGTTGCTCTTGACGTGAGAGCACTTTCCATCGAAGGAAATAGTGTGCAGCATAACAGGCACCGCTGGGATTTGAACCCAGGATCTCCTGTTTACAAGACAGGCACTTTAACCAGCTAAGGCACGCCGCCATGTTTTGCCAATGTTTTAGAATTTCAAGTAAAGATTTTAATGAAATGAAATCAGCATTCACATAAAAGTTGCAGCTGAATCACATTTCACGCCTTGATGCTATGTGATGGCTGGAACTGTAGAGTCTGTGAGTCACTTGGATGTCAACTCTTTCTGGGTACAGTCCAACAGGGGCTCACTTGAACTTACGTTTCTCAAGAAAATTCTCAAGGCAGAACACAATTTCATCGTCCCTGGGTGGGCTTGAACCACCAACCTCTCGGTTAACAGCCGAGTGCGCTGGCCGATTGCGGCACAGAGACGTGCCGGTTTTCTCCAGTTGTCCTACCAATTCAGCTCTGTTTCTCCTTTGGTGTTCCATTGAACTTCAAAAGTGAGATGTCAGGGTCAACAAAACACGTGAAGAAGATTGCATGAAATTGCTGCTTTAGAGGAAAGACAATTGGTTACCAGTGAAGTGGCTTGAAATTTTTAAGTTCCTTGGTTGTACTGACATGAGAGTGCTTTCCATCGTAGGGGATGATGCGCTAGCATAACAGACCTCAGAAAGAGGCACCGCTGGGATTTGACCCAGGATCTCCTGCTTACTAGACAGGCACTTTAACCATCTAAGCCACGGCGCCACGGTTTGCCAACATTTTAGAGTGTCAAGTAAAGATTTGAGTGAAATGAAATGAAATTTGCATTCACACTAAAGGATGCCATGTGATGGCTGGAGGTCAACTCGTTCTGGGTACAGTCCAACAGGGGCTCACTTGAACTTACGTTTCTCAAGAAAATTCTCAAGGCAGAACACAATTTCCATCGTCCCTGGGTGGGCTTGAACCACCAACCTCTCGGTTAACAGCCAAGCGCGCTGGCCGATTGCGCACAGAGACGTGCCGGTTTTCTCCAGTCGTCCTACCAATTAGCCTCCGTTTCTCCTTTGTGTTCCATTGAACTTCAAAAGTGAGATGTCAGGGGTCAACAAAACACGTGAAGAAGATGCTTTAGAGGCTGCTTTAGAGGAAAGACAATTGGTTACCAGTAAAGTGGCTTGAAATTTTTAAGTTTCCTTGGTGTACTTGACATAAGAGTGCTTCCATCGTAGGGAATGATGCGCTAGCATAACAGACCTCAGAAAGAGGCACCGCTGGGATTTGAACCCAGGATCTCCTGTTTACTAGACAGGCACTTTAACCATCTAAGCCACGGCCGCCCACGGTTTGCGAACATTTTTAGAGTGTCAAGTAAAGATTTGATTGAAATGAAATGAAATTTGCATTCACACTAAAGGATGCCATGTGATGGCTGTAACTGTAGAGTCTGTGAGTCACTTGGAGGTCAACTCGTCTGGGTACAGTCCAACAGGGGCTCACTTGAACTTACGTTTCTCAAGAAAAATTCTCAATGCAGAACACAATTTCATCGTCCCTGGGTGGGCTTGAACCACCAACCCTCTCGGTTAACAGCCGAGCGCGCTGGCCGATTGCGCCACAGAGACGTGCCGGTTTTCTCCAGTCGTCCTACCAAATTAGCTCCGTTTCTCCTTTGTGTTCCATTGAACTTCAAAAGTGAGATGTCAGGGTCACACAACACGTGAAGAAGATGCTTTTAGAGGCTGCTTAGAGGAAAGACAATTGGTTACCAGTAAAGTGGCTTGAAATTTTTAAGTTTCCTTGGTTGTACTTGACATAAGAGTGCTTTCCATCGTAGGGAATGATGCGCTAGCATAACAGACCTCAGAAAGAGGCACCGCTGGGATTTGAACCCAGGATCTCCTGTTTACTAGACAGGCACTTTAACCATCTAAGCCACGGCGCCACGGTTTGCGAACATTTTAGAGTGTCAAGTAAAGATTTGATTGAAATGAAATGAAATTTGCATTCACACTAAAGGATGCCATGTGATGGCTGTAACTGTAGAGTCTGTGAGTCACTTGGAGGTCAACTCGTTCTGGGTACAGTCCAACAGGGGCTCACTTGAACTTACGTTTCTCAAGAAAATTCTCAATGCAGAACACAATTTCATCGTCCCTGGGTGGGCTTGAACCACCAACCTCTCGGTTAACAGCCGAGCGCGCTGGCCGATTGCGCCACAGAGACGTGCCGGTTTTCTCCAGTCGTCCTACCAAATCAGCTCCGTTTCTCCTTTGTGTTCCATTGAACTTCAAAAGTGAGATGTCAGGGTCAACAAAACACGTGAAGAAGATGCTTTAGAGGCTGCTTTAGAGGAAAGACAATTGGTTACCAGTAAAGTGGCTTGAAATTTTTAAGTTTCCTTGGTTGTACTTGACATAAGAGTGCTTTCCATCGTAGGGAATGATGCGCTAGCATAACAGACCTCAGAAAGAGGCACCGCTGGGATTTAAACCCAGGATCTCCTGTTTACTAGACAGGCACTTTAACCATCTAAGCCACGGCGCCACGGTTTGCCAACATTTTAGAGTGTCAAGTAAAGATTTGATTGAAATGAAATGAAATTTGCATTCACACTAAAGGATGCCATGTGATGGCTGTAACTGTAGAGTCTGTGAGTCACTTGGAGGTCAACTCGTGCTGGGTACAGTCCAACAGGGGCTCACTTGAACTTACGTTTCTCAAGAAAATTCTCAAGGCAGAACACAATTTCATCGTCCCTGGGTGGGCTTGAACCACCAACCTCTCGGTTAACAGCCGAGCGCGCTGGCCGATTGCGCCACAGAGACGTGCCGGTTTTCTCCAGTCGTCCTACCAAATCAGCTCTGTTTCTCCTTTGTGTTCCATTGAACTTCAAAAGTGAGATGTCAGGGTCAACAAAACACGTGAAGAAGATGCTTTAGAGGCTGCTTTAGAGGAAAGACAATTGGTTACCAGTAAAGTGGCTTGAAATTTTTAAGTTTCCTTGGTTGTACTTGACATAAGAGTGCTTTCCATCGTAGGGAATGATGCGCTAGCATAACAGACCTCAGAAAGAGGCACCGCTGGGATTTGAACCCAGGATCTCCTGTTTACTAGACAGGCACTTTAACCATCTAAGCCACGGCGCCACGGTTTGCCAACATTTTAGAGTGTCAAGTAAAGATTTGATTGAAATGAAATGAAATTTGCATTCACACTAAAGGATGCCATGTGATGGCTGTAACTGTAGAGTCTGTGAGTCACTTGGAGGTCAACTCGTTCTGGGTACAGTCCAACAGGGGCTCACTTGAACTTACGTTTCTCAAGAAAATTCTCAAGGCAGAACACAATTTCATCGTCCCTGGGTGGGCTTGAACCACAAACCTCTTGGTTAACAGCTGATTTTGCCAAAGAGACATACCTGTTTTCTTCATTGTTTTCCTACCAAATCAGCTCTTTTTCTCCAGTCGCTTCCATTGAACTTCAAAAGTGAGATGTCAGGGTTAACAAAACAGGTCAGGAACATTGCAGTTTGAAGGGCACCACAAGGGGTTACCAGTGAAGTGGCTTGACATTTTGATGACGATTTGGTTGCTCTTGACGTGAGAGCACTTTCCATCGAAGGAAATAGTGTGCAGCATAACAGGCACCGCCGGGATTTGAACCCAGGATCTCCTGTTTACAAGACAGGCACTTTAACCAGCTAAGCCACGGCGCCATGTTTTGCCAATGTTTTAGAATTTCAAGTAAAGATTTTAATGAAATGAAATCAGCATTCACATAAAAGTTGCAGCTGAATCACATTTCACGCCTTGATGCTATACACTAAAGGATGCCATGTGATGGCTGGAGGTCAACTCGTTCTGGGTACAGTCCAACAGGGGCTCACTTGAACTTACGTTTCTCAAGAAAATTCTCAAGGCAGAACACAATTTCATCGTCCCTGGGTGGGCTTGAACCACCAACCTCTCGGTTAACAGCCGAGCTGGCCGATTGCGCCACAGAGACGTGCCGGTTTTCTCCAGTCGTCCTACCAAATCAGCTCTGTTTCTCCTTTGTGTTCCATTGAACTTCAAAAGTGAGATGTCAGGGTCAACAAAACACGTGAAGAAGATGCTTTAGAGGCTGCTTTAGAGGAAAGACAATTGGTTACCAGTAAAGTGGCTTGAAATTTTTAAGTTTCCTTGGTTGTACTTGACATAAGAGTGCTTTCCATCGTAGGGAATGATGCGCTAGCATAACAGACCTCAGAAAGAGGCACCGCTGGGATTTGAACCCAGGATCTCCTGTTTACTAGACAGGCACTTTAACCATCTAAGCCACGGCGCCACGGTTTGCCAACATTTTAGAGTGTCAAGTAAAGATTTGATTGAAATGAAATGAAATTTGCATTCACACTAAAGGATGCCATGTGATGGCTGTAACTGTAGAGTCTGTGAGTCACTTGGAGGTCAACTCGTTCTGGGTACAGTCCAACAGGGGCTCACTTGAACTTACGTTTCTCAAGAAAATTCTCAAGGCAGAACACAATTTCATCGTCCCTGGGTGGGCTTGAACCACAAACCTCTTGGTTAACAGCTGATTTTGCCAAAGAGACATACCTGTTTTCTTCATTGTTTTCCTACCAAATCAGCTCTTTTTCTCCAGTCGCTTCCATTGAACTTCAAAAGTGAGATGTCAGGGTTAACAAAACAGGTCAGGAACATTGCAGTTTGAAGGGCACCACAAGGGGTTACCAGTGAAGTGGCTTGACATTTTGATGACGATTTGGTTGCTCTTGACGTGAGAGCACTTTCCATCGAAGGAAATAGTGTGCAGCATAACAGGCACCGCTGGGATTTGAACCCAGGATCTCCTGTTTACAAGACAGGCACTTTAACCAGCTAAGGCACGCCGCCATGTTTTGCCAATGTTTTAGAATTTCAAGTAAAGATTTTAATGAAATGAAATCAGCATTCACATAAAAGTTGCAGCTGAATCACATTTCACGCCTTGATGCTATGTGATGGCTGGAACTGTAGAGTCTGTGAGTCACTTGGATGTCAACTCTTTCTGGGTACAGTCCAACAGGGGCTCACTTGAACTTACGTTTCTCAAGAAAATTCTCAAGGCAGAACACAATTTCATCGTCCCTGGGTGGGCTTGAACCACCAACCTCTCGGTTAACAGCCGAGTGCGCTGGCCGATTGCGGCACAGAGACGTGCCGGTTTTCTCCAGTTGTCCTACCAATTCAGCTCTGTTTCTCCTTTGTGTTCCATTGAACTTCAAAAGTGAGATGTCAGGGTCAACAAAACACGTGAAGAAGATTGCATGAAATTGCTGCTTTAGAGGAAAGACAATTGGTTACCAGTGAAGTGGCTTGAAATTTTTAAGTTTCCTTGGTTGTACTTGACATGAGAGTGCTTTCCATCGTAGGGGATGATGCGCTAGCATAACAGACCTCAGAAAGAGGCACCGCTGGGATTTGAACCCAGGATCTCCTGCTTACTAGACAGGCACTTTAACCATCTAAGCCACGGCGCCACGGTTTGCCAACATTTTAGAGTGTCAAGTAAAGATTTGATTGAAATGAAATGAAATTTGCATTCACACTAAAGAATGCCATGTGATGGCTGTAACTGTAGAGTCTGTGAGTCACTTGGAGGTCAACTCGTTCTGGGTACAGTCCAACAGGGGCTCACTTGAACTCACGTTTCTCAAGAAAATTCTCAAGGCAGAACACAATTTCATCGTCCCTGGGTGGGCTTGAACCACCAACCTCTCGGTTAACAGCCGAGCGCGCTGGCCGATTGCGCCACAGAGACGTGCCGGTTTTCTCCAGTTGTCCTACCAAATCAGCTCTGTTTCTCCTTTGTGTTCCATTGAACTTCAAAAGTGAGATGTCAGGGTCAACAAAACACGTGAAGAAGATTGCATGAACTTGCTACTTTAGAGGAAAGACAATTGGTTACCAGTGAAGTGGCTTGAAATTTTTAAGTTTCCTTGGTTGTACTTGACATAAGAGTGCTTTCCATCGTAGGGGATGATGCGCTAGCATAACAGACCTCAGAAAGAGGCACCGCTGGGATTTGAACCCAGGATCTCCTGTTTACGAGACAGGCACTTTAAGCATCTAAGCCACGGCGCCACCGTTTGCCAACATTTTAGAGTTTCAAGTAAAGATTTGATTGAAATGAAATGAAATTTGCATTCACACTAAAGGATGCCATGTGATGGCTGTAACTGTAGAGTCTGTGAGTCACTTGGAGGTCAACTCGTTCTGGGTACAGTCCAACAGGGGCTCACTTGAACTTACATTTCTCAGGAAAATTCTCAAGGCAGAACACAATTTCATCGTCCCTGGGTGGGCTTGAACCACAAACCTCTTGGTTAACAGCTGATTTTGCCAAAGAGACATACCTGTTTTCTTCATTGTTTTCCTACCAAATCAGCTCTTTTTCTCCAGTCGCTTCCATTGAACTTCAAAAGTGAGATGTCAGGGTTAACAAAACAGGTCAGGAACATCGCAGTTTGAAGGGCACCACAAGGGGTTACCAGTGAAGTGGCTTGACATTTTGATGACGATTTGGTTGCTCTTGACGTGAGAGCACTTTCCATCAAAGGAAATAGTGTGCAGCATAACAGGCACCGCTGGGATTTGAACCCAGGATCTCCTGTTTACAAGACAGGCACTTTAACCAGCTAAGCCACGGCGCCATGTTTTGCCAACATTTTAGAATTTCAAGTAAAGATTTTAATGAAATGAAATTAGCATTCACATAAAAGTTGCAGCTGAATCACATTTCACGCCTTGATGCTATGTGATGGCTGGAACTGTAGAGTCTGTGAGTCACTTGGATGTCAACTCTTTCTGGGTACAGTCCAACAGGGGCTCACTTGAACTTACATTTCTCAAGAAAATTCTCAAGGCAGAACACAATTTCATCGTCCCTGGGTGGGCTTGAACCACCAACCTCTCGGTTAACAGCCGAGCGCGCTGGCCGATTGCGGCACAGAGACGTGCCGGTTTTCTCCAGTTGTCCTACCAAATCAGCTCTGTTTCTCCTTTGTGTTCCATTGAACTTCAAAAGTGAGATGTCAGGGTCAACAAAACACGTGAAGAAGATTGCATGAAATTGCTGCTTTAGAGGAAAGACAATTGGTTACCAGTAAAGTGGCTTGAAATTTTTAAGTTTCCTTGGTTGTACTTGACATAAGAGTGCTTTCCATCGTAGGGAATGATGCGCTAGCATAACAGACCTCAGAAAGAGGCACCGCTGGGATTTGAACCCAGGATCTCCTGTTTACTAGACAGGCACTTTAACCATCTAAGCCACGGCGCCACGGTTTGCCAACATTTTAGAGTGTCAAGTAAAGATTTGATTGAAATGAAATGAAATTTGCATTCACACTAAAGGATGCCATGTGATGGCTGGAGGTCAACTCGTTCTGGGTACAGTCCAACAGGGGCTCACTTGAACTTACGTTTCTCAAGAAAATTCTCAAGGCAGAACACAATTTCATCGTCCCTGGGTGGGCTTGAACCACCAACCTCTCGGTTAACAGCCAAGCGCGCTGGCCGATTGCGCCACAGAGACGTGCCGGTTTTCTCCAGTCGTCCTACCAAATTAGCTCCGTTTCTCCTTTGTGTTCCATTGAACTTCAAAAGTGAGATGTCAGGGTCAACAAAACACGTGAAGAAGATGCTTTAGAGGCTGCTTTAGAGGAAAGACAATTGGTTACCAGTAAAGTGGCTTGAAATTTTTAAGTTTCCTTGGTTGTACTTGACATAAGAGTGCTTTCCATCGTAGGGAATGATGCGCTAGCATAACAGACCTCAGAAAGAGGCACCGCTGGGATTTAAACCCAGGATCTCCTGTTTACTAGACAGGCACTTTAACCATCTAAGCCACGGCGCCACGGTTTGCCAACATTTAGAGTGTCAAGTAAAGATTTGATTGAAATGAAATGAAATTTGCATTCACACTAAAGGATGCCATGTGATGGCTGTAACTGTAGAGTCTGTGAGTCACTTGGAGGTCAACTCGTGCTGGGGTACAGTCCAACAGGGGCTCACTTGAACTTACGTTTCTCAAGAAAATTCTCAAGGCAGAACACAATTTCATCGTCCCTGGGTGGGCTTGAACCACCAACCTCTCGGTTAACAGCCGAGCTGGCCGATTGCGCCACAGAGACGTGCCGGTTTTCTCCAGTCGTCCTACCAAATCAGCTCTGTTTCTCCTTTGTGTTCCATTGAACTTCAAAATGAGATGTCAGGGTCAACAAAACACGTGAAGAAGATGCTTTAGAGGCTGCTTTAGAGGAAAGACAATTGGTTACCAGTAAAGTGGCTTGAAATTTTTAAGTTTCCTTGGTTGTACTTGACATAAGAGTGCTTTCCATCGTAGGGAATGATGCGCTAGCATAACAGACCTCAGAAAGAGGCACCGCTGGGATTTGAACCCAGGATCTCCTGTTTACCTAGACAGGCACTTTAACCATCTAAGCCACGGCGCCACGGTTTGCCAACATTTTAGAGTGTCAAGTAAAGATTTGATTGAAATGAAATGAAATTGGCATTCACACTAAAGGATGCCATGTGATGCTGTAACTGTAGAGTCTGTGAGTCACTTGGAGGTCAACTCGTTCTGGGTACAGTCCAACAGGGGCTCACTTGAACTTACGTTTCTCAAGAAAATTCTCAAGGCAGAACACAATTTCATCGTCCCTGGGTGGGCTTGAACCACAACCTCTTGGTTAACAGCTGATTTTGCCAAAGAGACGTGCCGTTTTCTTCATTGTTTTCCTACCAAATCAGCTCTTTTCTCCAGTCGCTTCCATTGAACTTCAAAAGTGAGATGTCAGGGTAACAAAACAGGTCAGGAACATTGCAGTTTGAAGGGCACCACAAGGGGTTACCAGTGAAGTGGCTTGAATTTTGATGACGATTTGGTTGCTCTTGACATGAGAGTGCTTTCCATCGTAGGAAATAGTGTGCAGCATAACAGGCACCGCTGGGATTTGAACCCAGGATCTCCTGTTTACAAGACAGGCACTTTAACCATCTAAGCCACGGCGCCACGTTTGCCAATTTTAGAGTTCAAGTAAAGATTTTAATGAAATGAAATCAGCATTCACATAAAAGTGCAGCTGAATCACATTTCACGCCTTGATGCTATGTGATGGCTGGAACTGTAGAGTCTGTGAGTCACTTGGAGGTCAACTCGTTCTGGGTACAGTCCAACAGGGGCTCACTTGAACTTACGTTTCTCAAGAAAATTCTCAAGGCAGAACACAATTTCATCGTCCCTGGGTGGGCTTGAACCACCAACCTCTCGGTTAACAGCCGAGCGCGCTGGCCGATTGCGCCACAGAGACGTGCCGGTTTTCTCCAGTGTCCTACCAAATCAGCTCTGTTTCTCCTTTGTGTTCCATTGAACTTCAAAAGTGAGATGTCAGGGTCAACAAAACACGTGAAGAAGATTGCATGAAATTGCTGCTTTAGAGGAAAGACAATTGGTTACCAGTAAAGTGGCTTGAAATTTTTAAGTTTCCTTGGTTGTACTTGACATAAGAGTGCTTTCCATCGTAGGGGATGATGCGCTAGCATAACAGACCTCAGAAAGAGGCACCGCTGGGATTTGAACCCAGGATCTCCTGTTTACTAGACAGGCACTTTAACCATCTAAGCCACGGCGCCACGGTTTGCCAACATTTTAGAGTGTCAAGTAAAGATTTGATTGAAATGAAATGAAATTTGCATTCACACTAAAGGATGCCATGTGATGGCTGTAACTGTAGAGTCTGTGAGTCACTTGGAGGTCAACTCGTTCTGGGTACAGTCCAACAGGGGCTCACTTGAACTTACGTTTCTCAAGAAAATTCTCAAGGCAGAACACAATTTCATCGTCCCTGGGTGGGCTTGAACCACCAACCTCTCGGTTAACAGCCGAGCGCGCTGGCCGATTGCGCCACAGAGACGTGCCGGTTTTCTCCAGTTGTCCTACCAAATCAGCTCTGTTTCTCCTTTGTGTTCCATTGAACTTCAAAAGTGAGATGTCAGGGTCAACAAAACACGTGAAGAAGATTGCATGAAGCTGCTTTAGAGGAAAGACAATTGGTTACCAGTGAAGTGGCTTGAAATTTTTAAGTTTCCTTGGTTGTACTTGACATAAGAGTGCTTTCCATCGTAGGGGATGATGCGCTAGCATAACAGACCTCAGAAAGAGGCACCGCTGGGATTTGAACCCAGGATCTCCTGTTTACTAGACAGGCACTTTAACCATCTAAGCCACGGCGCCACGGTTTGCCAACATTTTAGAGTTCAAGTAAAGATTTGATTGAAATGAAATGAAATTTGCATTCACACTAAAGGATGCCATGTGATGGCTGTAACTGTAGAGTCTGTGAGTCACTTGGAGGTCAACTCGTTCTGGGTACAGTCCAACAGGGGCTCACTTGAACTTACATTTCTCAGGAAAATTCTCAAGGCAGAACACAATTTCATCGTCCCTGGGTGGGCTTGAACCACAAACCTCTTGGTTAACAGCTGATTTTGCCAAAGAGACATACCTGTTTTCTTCATTGTTTCCTACCAAATCAGCTCTTTTTCTCCAGTCGCTTCCATTGAACTTCAAAAGTGAGATGTCAGGGTTAACAAAACAGGTCAGGAACATCGCAGTTGAAGGGCACCACAAGGGGTTACCAGTGAAGTGGCTTGACATTTTGATGACGATTTGGTTGCTCTTGACGTGAGAGCACTTTCCATCAAGGAAATAGTGTGCAGCATAACAGGCACCGCTGGGATTTGAACCCAGGATCTCCTGTTTACAAGACAGGCACTTTAACCAGCTAAGCCACGGCGCCATGTTTTGCCAACATTTTAGAATTTCAAGTAAAGATTTTAATGAAATGAAATTAGCATTCACATAAAGTTGCAGCTGAATCACATTTCACGCCTTGATGCTATGTGATGGCTGGAACTGTAGAGTCTGTGAGTCACTTGGATGTCAACTCTTTCTGGGTACAGTCCAACAGGGGCTCACTTGAACTTACATTTCTCAAGAAAATTCTCAAGGCAGAACACAATTTCATCGTCCCTGGGTGGGCTTGAACCACCAACCTCTCGGTTAACAGCCGAGCGCGCTGGCCGATTGCGCACAGAGACGTGCCGGTTTTCTCCAGTTGTCCTACCAAATCAGCTCTGTTTCTCCTTTGTGTTCCATTGAACTTCAAAAGTGAGATGTCAGGGTCAACAAAACACGTGAAGAAGATTGCATGAAATTGCTGCTTTAGAGGAAAGACAATTGGTTACCAGTAAAGTGGCTTGAAATTTTTAAGTTTCCTTGGTTGTACTTGACATAAGAGTGCTTTCCATCGTAGGGAATGATGCGCTAGCATAACAGACCTCAGAAAGAGGCACCGCTGGGATTTGAACCCAGGATCTCCTGTTTACTAGACAGGCACTTTAACCATCTAAGCCACGGCGCCACGGTTTGCCAACATTTTAGAGTGTCAAGTAAAGATTTGATTGAAATGAAATGAAATTTGCATTCACACTAAAGGATGCCATGTGATGGCTGGAGGTCAACTCGTTCTGGGTACAGTCCAACAGGGGCTCACTTGAACTTACGTTTCTCAAGAAAATTCTCAAGGCAGAACACAATTTCATCGTCCCTGGGTGGGCTTGAACCACCAACCTCTCGGTTAACAGCCGAGCGCGCTGGCCGATTGCGCCACAGAGACGTGCCGGTTTTCTCCAGTCGTCCTACCAAATCAGCTCCGTTTCTCCTTTGTGTTCCATTGAACTTCAAAAGTGAGATGTCAGGGTCAACAAAACACGTGAAGAAGATGCTTTAAGAGCTGCTTTAGAGGAAAGACAATTGGTTACCAGTAAGTGGCTTGAAATTTTTAAGTTTCCTTGGTTGTACTTGACATAAGAGTGCTTTCCATCGTAGGGAATGATGCGCTAGCATAACAGACCTCAGAAAGAGGCACCGCTGGGATTTGAACCCAGGATCTCCTGTTTACTAGACAGGCACTTTAACCATCTAAGCCACGGCGCCACGGTTTGCCAACATTTTAGAGTGTCAAGTAAAGATTTGATTGAAATGAAATGAAATTTGCATTCACACTAAGGATGCCATGTGATGGCTGTAACTGTAGAGTCTGTGAGTCACTTGGAGGTCAACTCGTTCTGGGTACAGTCCAACAGGGGCTCACTTGAACTTACGTTTCTCAAGAAAATTCAAGGCAGAACACAATTTCATCGTCCCTGGGTGGGCTTGAACCACCAACCTCTCGTTAACAGCCGAGCGCGCTGGCCGATTGCGCCACAGAGACGTGCCGGTTTTCTCCAGTCGTCCTACCAAATCAGCTCCGTTTCTCCTTTGTGTTCCATTGAACTTCAAAAGTGAGATGTCAGGGTCAACAAACACGTGAAGAAGATGCTTTAGAGGCTGCTTTAGAGGAAAGACAGGGTTACCAGTAAAGTGGCTTGAAATTTTTAAGTTTCCTTGGTTGTACTTGACATAAGAGTGCTTTCCATCGTAGGAATGATGCGCTAGCATAACAGACCTCAGAAAGAGGCACCGCTGGGATTTGAACCCAGGATCTCCTGTTTACTAGACAGGCACTTTAACCATCTAAGCCACGGCGCCACGGTTTGCCAACATTTTAGAGTGTCAAGTAAGATTTGATTGAAATGAAATGAAATTTGCATTCACACTAAAGGATGCCATGTGATGGCTGTAACTGTAGAGTCTGGAGTCACTTGGAGGTCAACTCGTTCTGGGTACAGTCCAACAGGGGCTCACTTGAACTTACATTTCTCAAGAAAATTCTCAAGGCAGAACACAATTTCATCGTCCCTGGGTGGGCTTGAACCACCAACCTCTCGGTTAACAGCCTGATTTTGCCACAGAGACGTACCTGTTTTCTCATTTTTTTCCTACCAAATCAGCTCTTTTTTCTCCTTTGCTTCCATTGAACTTCAAAAGTGAGATGTCAGGGTCAACAAACAGTGAAGAAGATTGCAGTTTGAGAGGAAGACAATTGGTTACCAGTGAAGTGGCTTGAAATTTTGATGACGGTTGGTCTTGACGTGAGAGCACTTTCCATCGAAGGAAATAGTGTGCAGCATAACAGACCCGGGATTTGAACCCAGGATCTCCTGTTTACTAGACAGGCACTTTAACCAGCTAAGCCACGGCGCCACGTTTTGCCAACGTTTTAGAATTTCAAGTAAGATTTTATGAAATGAAATCAGCATTCACATAAAAGTTGCAGCTGAATCACATTTACGCCTGATCTATACACTAAGAGTCTGTGAGTCACTTGGAGGTCAACTCGTTCTGGGTACAGTCCAACAGGGGCTCACTTGAACTTACGTTTCTCAAGAAAATTCTCAAGGCAGAACACAATTTCATCGTCCCTGGTGGGCTTGAACCACCAACCTCTCGGTTAACCGAGCTGGCCGATTGCGCCACAGAGACGTGCCGGTTTTCTCCAGTCGTCCTACCAAATCAGCTCTGTTTCTCCTTTGTGTTCCATTGAACTTCAAAAGTGAGATGTCGGGTCAACAAACACGTGAAGAAGATGCTTTAGAGGCTGCTTTAGAGGAAGACAATTGGTTACCAGTAAGTGGCTTGAAATTTTTAAGTTTCCTTGGTTGTACTTGACATAAGAGTGCTTTCCATCGTAGGAATGATGCGCTAGCATAACAGACCTCAGAAAGAGGCACCGCTGGGATTTGAACCCAGGATCTCCTGTTTACTAGACAGGCACTTTAACCATCTAAGCCACGGCGCCACGGTTTGCCAACATTTTAGAGTGTCAAGTAAAGATTTGATTGAAATGAAATGAATTTGCATTCACACTAAAGGATGCCATGTGATGGCTGTAACTGTAGAGTCTGTGAGTCACTTGGAGGTCAACTCGTTCTGGGTACAGTCCACAGCAGGGGGGGCTCACTTGAACTTACGTTTCTCAGAAAATTCTCAAGGCAGAACACAATTTCATCGTCCCTGGGTGGGCTTGAACCACAAACCTCTTGTTAACAGCTGATTTTGCCAAAGAGACATACCTGTTTTCTTCATTGTTTTCCTACCTACCAAATCAGCTCTTTTTCTCCATTCGCTTCCATTGAACTTCAAAGTGAGATGTCAGGGTCACAAAACAGGTCAGGAACATTGCATTTGAAGGGCACCACAAGGGGTTACCAGTGAAGTGGCTTGACATTTTGATGACGATTTGGTTGCTCTTGACGTGAGAGCACTTTCCATCGAAGGAATAGTGTGCAGCATAAACAGGCACCGCTGGGATTTGAACCCAGGATCTCCTGTTTACAAGACAGGCACTTTAACCAGCTAAGCCACGGCGCCATGTTTTGCCAACTTTTTAGAATTTCAAGTAAAGATTTAATGAAATGAAATCAGCATTCACATAAAGTTGCAGCTGAATCACATTTCACACGCCTTGATGCTATGTGATGGCGGGAACTGTAGATCTGTGAGCACTTGGATGTCAACTCTTTCTGGGTACAGTCCAACAGGGGCTCACTTGAACTTACATTTCTCAAGAAAATTCTCAAGGCAGAACACAATTTCATCGTCCCTGGGTGGGCTTGAACCACCAACCTCTCGGTTAACAGCCGGCGCTGGCCGATTGCGCACAGAGACGTGCCGGTTTTCTCCAGTTTCCTACCAAATCAGCTCTGTTTCTCCTTTGTGTTCCATTGAACTTCAAAAGTGAGATGTCAGGTCAACAAAACACGTGAAGAAGATTGCTTTGAATTGCTGCTTAGAGGAAAGACAATTGGTTACCAGTGAAGTGGCTTGAAATTTTTAAGTTTCCTTGTTTGTACTTGACATAAGAGTGCTTTCCATCGTAGGGAATGATGCGCTAGCATAACAGACCTCAGAAAGAGGCACCGCTGGGATTGAACCCAGGATCTCCTGTTTACTAGACAGGCACTTTAACCATCCTAAGCCACGGCGCCACGGTTTGCCAACGTTTTAGAGTGTCAAGTAGATTTGATTGAAATGAAATGAAATTTGCATTCACACTAAAGGATGCCATGTGATGGCTGGAGGT
Organism: Nibea albiflora; assembly: GCA_014281875.1. NCBI lineage: Eukaryota > Metazoa > Chordata > Actinopteri > Sciaenidae > Nibea > Nibea albiflora. Next base: position 418,189 of record CM024804.1, read on the forward strand.
CACTCGTTCTGGGTACAGTCCAACAGGGGCTCACTTGAACTTACGTTTCTCAAGAAAATTCTCAAGGCAGAACACAATTTCATCGTCCCTGGGTGGGCTTGAACCACCAACCTCTCGGTTAACAGCCGAGCGCGCTGGCCGATTGCGCCACAGAGACGTGCCGGTTCTCCAGTCGTCCTACCAAATCAGCTCCGTTTCCTTTGTGTTCCATTGAACTTCAAAAGTGAGATGTCAGGGTCAACAAAACACGTGAAGAAGAGCTGCTTTAGAGGCTGCTTTAGAGGAAAGACAATTGGTTACCAGTAAAGTGGCTTGAAATTTTTAAGTTTCCTTGGTTGTACTTGACATAAGAGTGCTTTCCATCGTAGGGAATGATGCGCTAGCATAACAGACCTCAGAAAGAGGCACCGCTGGGATTTGAACCCAGGATCTCCTGTTTACTAGACAGGCACTTTAACCATCTAAGCCACGGCGCCACGGTTTGCCAAATTTTAGAGTGTCAAGTAAAGATTTGATTGAAATGAAATGAAATTTGCATTCACACTAAAGGATGCCATGTGATGGCTGTAACTGTAGAGTCACTGGAGTCAACTCGTTCTCTGGGTACAGTCCAACAGGGGCTCACTTGAACTTACATTTCTCAAGAAAATTCTCAAGGCAGAACACAATTTCATCGTCCCTGGGTGGGCTTGAACCACCAACCTCTCGGTTAACAGCCGAGCGCGCTGGCCGATTGCGCCACAGAGACGTGCCGGTTTTTCCAGTTGTCCTACCAAATCAGCTCTGTTTCTCCTTTGGTTCCATTGAACTTCAAAAGTGAGATGTCAGGGTCAACAAAACACGTGAAGAAGATGCATGAAATTGCTGCTTTAGAGGAAAGACAATTGGTTACCAGTGAAGTGGCTTGAAATTTTTAAGTTCCTTGGTTGTACTTGACATAAGAGTGCTTTCCATCGTAGGAATGATGCGCTAGCATAACAGACCTCAGAAAGAGGCACCGCTGGGATTTGAACCCAGGATCTCTGTTTACTAGACAGGCACTTTAACCATCTAAGCCACGGCGCACGGTTTGCCAAATTTTAGAGTGTCAAGTAAAGATTTGATTGAAATGAAATGAAATTTGCATTCACACTAAGGATGCCATGTGATGGCTGTAACTGTAGAGTCGTGAGTCACTTGGAGGTCAACTCGTTCTGGGTACAGTCCAACAGGGGCTCACTTGAACTACGTTTCTCAAGAAAATTCTCAAGGCAGAACACAATTTCATCGTCCCTGGGTGGGCTTGAACCACCAACCTCTCGGTTAACAGCCGAGCGTGCTGCCGATTGCGCCACAGAGACGTGCCGGTTTTCTCAGTCGTCCTACCAAATCAGCTCCGTTTCTCCTTTGTGTTCCATTGAACTTCAAAAGTGAGATGTCAGGGTCAACAAAACACGTGAAGAAGATGCTTTAGAGGCTGCTTTAGAGGAAAGACAATTGGTTACCAGTGAAGTGGCTTTGAAATTTTAAGTTTCCTTGGTTGTACTTGACATAAGAGTGCTTTCCATCGTAGGGGATGATGCGCTAGCATAACAGACCTCAGAAAGAGGCACCGCTGGGATTTGAACCAGGATCTCTGTTTACGAGACAGGCACTTAACCATCTAAGCCACGGCGCCACGGTTTGCCAACATTTTAGAGTGTCAAGTAAAGATTTGATTGAAATGAAATGAAATTTGCATTCATTCACACTAAAGGATGCCATGTGATGGCTGTAACTGTAGAGTCACTTGGAGGTCAACTCGTTCTGGGTACAGTCCAACAGGGGCTCACTTGAACTTACATTTCTCAAGAAAATTCTCAAGGCAGAACACAATTTCATCGTCCTGGGTGGGCTTGAACCACCAAACCTCTCGGTTAAAGCGAGCGCGCTGGCCGATTGCGCCACAGAGACGTGCCGGTTTTCTCCAGTTTCCTACCAAATCAGCTCTTTTCTCCTTTGTGTTCCATTGAACTTCAAAAGTGAGATGTCAGGGTCAACAAAACACGTGAAGAAGATTGCATGAATCTTGCTTAGAGGAAAGACAATTGGTTACCAGTGAAGTGGCTTGAAATTTGATGACGATTTGGTTGCTCTTGACGTGAGAGCACTTTCCATCGAAGGAAATAGTGTGCAGCATAACAGGCACCGCTGGGATTTGAACCCAGGATCTCCTGTTTACAAGACAGGCACTTTAACCAGCTAAGCCACGGCGCCATGTTTTGCCAACGTTTTAGAAGTTCAAGTAAAGATTTTAATGAAATGAAATCAGCATTCACATAAAAGTTGCAGCTGAATCACATTTCACGCCTTGATGCTATGTGATGGCTGGAACTGTAGAGTCTGTGAGTCACTTGGATGTCAACTCTTTCTGGGTACAGTCCAACAGGGGCTCACTTGAACTACATTTCTCAAGAAAATTCTCAAGGCAGAACAGAACACAATTCATCGTCCCTGGGTGGGCTTGAACCACCAACCTCTCGGTTAACAGCCGAGCGCGCTGGCCGATTGCGGCCCAGAGACGTGCCGGTTTTCTCCAGTTGTCCTACCAAATCAGCTCTGTTTCTCCTTTGTGTTCCATTGAACTTCAAAAGTGAGATGTCAGGGTCAACAAAACACGTGAAGAAGATGCTTTAGAGGCTGCTTTAGAGGAAAGACAATTGGTTACCAGTAAAGTGGCTTGAAATTTTTAAGTTTCCTTGGTTGTACTGACATAAGAGCGCTTCCATAATCGTAGGGAATGATGCGCTAGCATAAAGACCTCAGAAAGAGGCACCGCTGGGATTTGAACCCAGGATCTCCTGTTTACTAGACAGGCATTTTAACCATCTAAAGCCACGGCGCCACGGTTTGCCAACATTTTAGAGTGTCAAGTAAAGATTTGATTGAAATGAAATGAAATTTGCATTCACACTAAAGGATGCCATGTGATGGCTGTAACTGTAGAGTCTGTGAGTCACTTGGAGGTCAACTCGTTCTGGGTACAGTCCAACAGGGGCTCACTTGAACTTACGTTTCTCAAGAAAATTTCTCAAGGCAGAACACAATTTCATCGTCCCGGTGGGCTTGAACCACCAACCTCTCGGTTAACAGCCGAGCGCGCTGGCCGATTGCGCCACAGAGACGTGCCGGTTTTCTCCAGTCGTCCTACCAAATCAGCTCCGTTTCTCCTTTGTGTTCCATTGAACTTCAAAAGTGAGATGTCAGGGTCAACAAAACACGTGAAGAAGATGCTTTTGAGGCTGCTTTAGAGGAAAGACAATTGGTTACCAGTAAAGTGGCTTGAAATTTTTAAGTTCCTGGTTGTACTTGACATAAGAGTGCTTTCCATCGTAGGGAATGATGCGCTAGCATAAACAGACCTCAGAAAGAGGCACCGCTGGGATTTGAACCAGGATCTCCTGTTTACTAGACAGGCACTTTAACCATCTAAGCCACGGCGCCACGGTTTGCCAACATTTTAGAGTGTCAAGTAAAGATTGATTGAAATGAAATGAAATTTTGCATTCACACTAAAGGGGAGGCCTGTGATGGCTGTAGACTGTGAGTCACTTGGAGGTCAACTCGTTCTGGGTACAGTCCAACAGGGGCTCACTTGAACTTACGTTTCTCAAAGAAAAATTCTCAAGGCAGAACACAACTTTCATCGTCCCGGGTGGGCTTGAACCACCAACCTCTCGGTTAACAGCGAGCGCGCTGGCCGATTGCGCCACAGAGACGTGCCGGTTTTCTCCAGTCGTCCTACCAAATCAGCTCTGTTTCTCCTTTGTGTTCCATTGAACTTCAAAAGTGAGATGTCAGGGTCAACAAAACACGTGAAGAA